>JAJOZX010001672.1:260000-350000 GCA_023014485.1 Bathynomus jamesi | reverse complement strand
TCCCCGTCGTCTATCAACATGATGGTGCTCCTTGTCACTATGCCAAAATTGTTCAGGATTATCTAAATGGACGTTTTCCAAATCGCTGGATCGGACGCGGAAGCAACAGACCTTGTGTCGCGAGATGACCAGATTTAACCCCTTTAGATTTCTTTGCATGGGGCTTTATCGAGTCGCACGTCTATCAGACGAAGATTACGAGTCTTGAAAACTTACGTACACGTATACGAACTGTGCATGGATACCTGACTCTGCTTTCAAATTTTAAATGTCCAACTTTGCTACGCACTCGTAACCAATAGTGGCTACATGGTAAAGAACCCTGGCTAGATGGCAAAGAACCCTGGCTACATGGTCTAAATATAGAAAACAAATTCTTTGAACAATGACGACACTCATAAACAGGATATAGAACACAACTCAGAGTTGTATGACGTCATCCACGCTTTATGAAATACACAGGATGTACAGATAGATTAGAAATGTATGACGTATTGATGACGTCAATTGCTCTGCCCTTTAAAGACCACACAACACAGCAGTCCTAGGTAATACTAAGGACTGCTCTGTGTTAACAGGGTAATCCAAAAATTTTTTTTTTTTTTTTTTTATTGTTTTATACCATACAGCTTAACATAAAATACAATTCGATTACATATGTAAATGCATACTCATTTTTTGAGATCCGTCAGGTGTATATTTACCAACATAAATATGACCTAATGGTTTAGCTAAATCATTGGTTGATATCTTAATTAAAGTATTAGGGAATTGGGCAGTTACTTGTTTACCTAAATCACACACCTGCTTCAGTCTACGATACATTCTAAACTCCTTAAAAGGTGAGAACCATTTTGTTCTGGGATGATTCATAACTTGCTCTGCACTATGTGAGGAATCAATATTAGGTTCAAACAAAACACAATGGGAACAATTACATATGGAGATGGAGATATCCCTACATTAGGTCCCTCTAACCTTTCCCTAACATCTTTCTTACGACTTAATGAATCTTCATAATTAATAACATATCCAGACATATTCATTCCGGGAATACTATGAAAAGATACACCCGTTACTTGATAATAATTAAATTTTAAAATAGTTGATTTAGCATCCTTAGTTAAAAGATCCAAACTCAATGTATAATATCCATCTGCATTAACATCAAAGTATTTTTAGACAAATAAACAAATTTCATTGAAGCTGTAAATATCTTCTCCTTTGACCGCCATTTAACTTTCCTTCGAGGAACATACTTCCTTTTTCGAGGAACAAACTTCCTTCTTCGATACATCTTGACAAGTAAATAATACACGTCACCCCGATGCTATTCCAATGAAGAGAATGAAGTTTAAACAATTTGTGGATCTATTTATAGATTCTCATTACGTCATGTTATGACAAGAATCCTATCCCCTTAGAATCAACATGATGGTGCTCCTTGTCACTATGCCAAAATTGTTCAGGATTATCTAAATGGACGTTTTCCAAATCGCTGGATCGGACGCGGAAGCAACAGACCTTGTGTCGCGAGATGACCAGATTTAACCCCTTTAGATTTCTTTGCATGGGGCTTTATCGAGTCGCACGTCTATCAGACGAAGATTACGAGTCTTGAAAACTTACGTACACGTATACGAACTGCTGCAGATAACATAACCCCGCAAATGCTCCAGAATGTGTTTAGAAATGCTGCGGAACGATTTGAGCTGTGCAGGGATACTGATGGGCGTCACGTCGAATCTTACTCTTAATTATTTAATAAATGTTACCACTTTATCATTTTATGATTGAATTCCATATAATTTCTAAGTGCTTCACAAAAATAGATCCTGACTTTATGTACACCCTGTATATTGTAATGTATATGGTTGTAAATTTTGACTTGGTCCGCAATCGATATGGACCGTGACTTATTTTTCGTTGGCAAGGTACTGGTATTGATGGATACCGTAATGAAATTGACTGGATTCTTTGGATCTGATATATTTGCATGTCGGTTATAAATAGATATAGAGTGTAACATATTTGTGGATAGTAGTCTATTATGACTTGATCCTCTGGATCCAGAGATTCTATCTTTAGTTTTAAATCGATAATTAATTAGTTTTAAATCGATAATTAATTAATTTTAAATTAATAATTATTTAGTTTTGCGAAATTGGTCGTTGGCAATGTACAGGAAGTTGTTACATAAATTTCTTATGTTCTTGTGGTTCGGAACCCACGTAAAATTGTAGGTCCCCTCCGCCACCACGGAGGACATACACAATACACAATTACGAACACAGTTAGGTAGACCAGCCATGAGTGGATCCTAGGGTCTTTGTTGGTCTGAAACATTATAACATTATAACATTATTATATATATAGTTGTAGGAAAAGTTTAAGTACAGCAGTACAGCTGTATATCATGTTTGTTCATCTAAAATCCGGATCACCTGAAGATCAGGGCCCCCAGCCTTCTTTATTTAGCTTTATAAGGCTAACTAACGAAAATATCACGACCTAACCTAACCAATCGTCAAGGGCGTACAGTTGACCTAACGATTGGTTAGGGTAGGTCGTGATATTTTCGTTAGTTAGCCTTTTAAGGCTAACTAGAGAAGGTTGGGGGCCCTGATCTTCAGGTGATCCAAGAGCTGTTTCAGGATCTTAAAGATAGAATTACTGCTTTGCATAGTAATGAAAAGCTTGTTAGGAAGATTGGTGAACAACTTGCTATGCCTTTTACTTCAATTTCAAACGTCATTCGTAAGTGAAAGCGCATTGGAATTACTAAATCACTCTCTCGTATTGGAGGACCACCACTCCACCAGTGGCGGCTATATAGGGTGTGCAGAGTGTGCGATGCACATGGGCCTACGGGCTATAGGGGGCCCACCAAGCCCTCGTCATAAAAAACAATATACTTCGTATCCGTAAAATAAACTATATTGGTGAAAAAAAACATTTATTTGAGTATGTGATTAGTTCAAAAGCTTTATTTCAATGTAATTAAGATTCTAACTTTCGCCTAATTTGGAGAAGTTTTTAACCTTCGTATAAAAAGGGCATACAACCATACAAAGATGTTATACAGAATTCTGTAGAACTGTGGATAATAATAATGATTGGGGTTGTTTAACCTCCTTCGCAACATCTAAGGTCATATGACGGAGGGGACCTACAGCTTTACGTGGGATTCGAACCACGGGACGCTACATAATCTGGACGCGGAGGACGGTCTTCCATCCAACTACTATCCAGACCCAATGTCGCTTAACTTCGATGATCAACGGGAAGCGGTATTACGACATTGGCTACGACGTAGCCCTAGAACTGTGGACATGACACAAAAATTTGTGGGAAACCTTAAAGCGCTTTAACAAAGATAAGGCGATTTAGCAACTGCACAAGTCCACAGGCCCATTGTTATATTTATAGGTATAACAAGCGGTAGCTCGCTATCGCTCGCGACAGTTGTACAACTTGGCCTTCCGGGCAGGTAGCCCTCCGGGCGGGTAGCACTGTGATCCAGCTACAAAATTTAAAAAAAATTCGCCATTACCCCCCCCCAATTACCCCCACTCCCACTCCCCCATTACCCCCCACACACAAAATTAAAAGGTGCTCTTCCAATATGTGCTCTACCGCGAAACTGTGATCTACCATATTCCAATACGTGCTCTACCGTGAAACTAGCCTTATAAGGCTAACTAACGAAAATATCATGACTTAACCTAACCAATCGTTAGGTCAACTATACGCCCTTGACGATTGGTTAGGTTAAGTCGTGATATTTTCGTTAGTTAGCCTGGAATATGGAATATTAGTTGGAATATGGTAGATCACAGTTTCGCGGTAGAGCACATATTGGAAGAGCACCAATTAAAAAACGCCATTACCCCCATTACCCCCCCCCTCTCCCCATTACCCCCCATTACCCCCCCTCCCCACTACCCCCGGGCGGGTAACACTGTGAAGCTCAAGATTTTCACGGCTGCGTTCTTTTCTGTAGTTTTATCGCGGTGCTGGGGCCTTCGGACCCAGTAATTGTGACCTAGGACCGGGAAACTTGACAGAGCACATCGGCAGCTCATGGGCTATCAGTTGGTGGTGGTTGCAGAATTTTCCGTTGTGCCGTTTAGTCTGTGCACGGTTCCGAAGAAAGCGGACAGACACACAGACACACAGACACATTTTAGCTCAATAGTATATAGAATTTTGGTTATATTATACATAGCTTTTATGCTATTTCTTACTCTACCCGTTACTGTCGCAACAGCTGAACGGTCATTTTCCGAATTCAAGCTGATCAAGACATACCTTAGAAATACCATGATGCAAGACAGACTTTCAGGATTAACTGTTCTCTCAATAGAGAATAAACAAACGCTTAAAGTGGACATTTCAAAAATCAATTATTGATGAGTTTACTCGTCTTAAAACAAAGCAGAAAAAGGTTTAAATTTTAGTTATGGTTGTAAATGTTTTTTTTTATATACTTTATTAATTAAAGTTGTAAGCTTGTATTGTAAACCTATCATGTGGTTTAAGATTATTTATCATGATGTATGATATCTAAAGTTTAAATGTATTTTCAAATAATGTATTTGAGAATTTAATTACATTCTTTTTAGATGTAATTTTGTATTTAATGCTGTATTTAATGCTGTATTTAATGCTGTATTGTATTTAATGCTGTATTTAATGCTGTATTTTCAAATAATGTATTTAGAATTTAATTACATTCTTTTTAGATGTAATTTTGTATTTAATGCTGTTACGTGCCTTCATTATCAATAGACCTCGGTTTGAATCAATTTTTAGCCCCAGTCAGTTCGTATATAATCAAATTGGTATCGGTATATAATCAAACTAGATTTGTGTCGGGAAGGGGGGGGCCCCAAAATCTCTCTCGCACAGGGGCCCACAACCAAGTATGGCCGCCACTGAGGATCACGAAAGATTCCCAGCCGTGCTGTTCATAAAATAATCAAGGAGGCTACTGCTAATATTCAGTTGATTCTACAATATATCATCTAAACTTCTAAAGCATTCCTTGAGCCAAATTGGAATCGATGTTCATCCCTCCAATGTATGCACAATAGTAAACAAGAATGGACTCTTTGGACGAGTTGCAAGGAGAAAACCACCGCTCAAGAAAATTCACAAGGATTGCTCCTTTAGAAGTATGCAAACGTCCACCGAAATCATGGAATTGGCTACTGGATGACGGTACTGTGGACTGATGAGACCAAGATTGAGTTCTTTGGCCACAATGCTCAACGGTATGTCTGGAGGGAGTCTGGTAAAGCACTTGAAGAAAAGAAACACCATACCCTCAGTCAAACATGGCGGCAGTATTCTTTTGTGGGATTGTTTCAGTGCTTCTGGGCCTGGTAATTGATGGAAATTAACATACACATGGATTCCACCAAATATCAAGAAATCTTGGAAGAAAACTTCATGCCTTCAGTTCGTTAACCTTCCATGGGTCGCAATTTTATTCTTCAGCAGGGCAATGAACGAATGAACAATGAACATGAACAATGAACGACATAAACGAATGTACCAGGCATCGCTAAAAAAAAGAGAAATGGAAACTTTTGGAGTGGCCAAGCTAGTCACCAAATCTCAATTTGATTGAACGTTTGTGGTTTGATCTCAGGAGAGCTGTCCATGCACGGAAGCCAACTACTTTCTTCTTCAAACTTTTATTCAAAAAAGAATACAAGTGAGAGAGTTTTACAATTTTTAGATATTTGTCATGACATTAATATAGTCATTGTAGTCTCATTTGAATATGCCGTTGGAAGCATGGAGGCTTTTTAGGTAAAATTAGTGGCATTTACATCATTTCAATCAGCTTCGCAAATTTTGTCAAGAAAAATAGGCCAAAATCTCTCCTTGGAAATGCAAAAAGCTGGTCTAGAAATATCGCAGTTGTATGATTGAAGTTATTCAAGCTAAAAAGGTAGTCGTACAGCACATTAATCATCTGTACTTAAACATTTGTTCAGCATTAATTTCATATTTTTTCTCTTATGTGTGGCATTTTGGCTTAGTTTATTCGTTCTATGGTTATGTTTAATAAATCTCTTGTTTTTAAAAAAAACATTTTAGGGTTCTTTTCTTTTGATTGTTACTGATGCTTCAATCAAAATACAGTTCTTTATTAGGTTTTCCAGTGTACTTAAACTTTTTCGCACAACTGTATATATATATTTCTTTATGCAGGAAGGAGGGGCCAAGGGCGAATGTCCGCAAAAACGTTTCCCCCCCCCCCATAGAGGAAGAAGATAGCCAAAATCAAGGTCCAGGGTTTTCGAGATGCCTGAACACTGCGTTTGAAAGATTGGAGGTAATAGACAGGGGGAAAGATGGAGTGAGGAAAATTGTTCCAAAGTTGACCGGTTTAATAGATAAAAGATTGAAAATACAAATTAACTCTTGCATTAGAGAATTGGACAGAAAAGGAGTGGGAATGTTTCGAAACCGAAGTAAAGCACTTTAGAAATTAAAGATTTGTGCCAGATTCTATCAAAAGCTTTTGATATGTCTAGTCACTCTAGCGCAATAGCAAAGGTTTCACCGAAATCCCGAAAGAAGGATGACCAAGAGTCAGGAGATTTGGAAGAAGATTGCCAGTAGAGCGTCCCTTGCGGAACCCATACTGACGATCTGAAAAAAAGATTGTAAAAAGAGAGGTGTTTAAGAATCTTCCTATTAAAGATAGATTCAAAAACTTTAGAAAGACAAGAAATTAAAGTAGTTGGACGATAGTTGCAGGGTTGAGAGCGGTCACCCTTCTTTGGGACAGGCTGAATGAAAGCGAACTTCCAGTTCGAAGGAAAAGTACCAGATGAAAGGCAAGGACGGACGAAAGAGTTTGTCTAGGCAGGGTGTCAGCACAGAAGCACAGTTCTTGAGAACAACAGGAGGGACACCATCAGCAAAGTACGACTTCCTAGAGTAGAGCCCAGATAGGGCAGAAAGAACGTCTTTGAAGGCGATTCTAATTTCAGACATAATTAAGTCAGAGGGAGGAGGAGATGGAGGAACAGCACCGGAATCATCCAAGGTTGAGTTGGAGGCAAAAGTTTGAACGAAGAATTCAGCTTTATCGAGAGAAGAGATGGCAATTGAGCCGTCTGAATAGAAAAGAGGAGGGAAAGAAGAAGTAGTAAAATTGTTGGAGAGGTTCCTGACTAGATGCCAGAAAGAGCGAGAAGAATTAAAATTGGATAGGTTTTACACATTTTTGTCTGATGAAGGAATTTTTGGCGAATCGAAGAACAAATTTTGTACGATTCCGGACAGAAATATAAACTTAGTAAGAGTCAAGAATTTGATGGCGACGGTACCTTCTGTATTATAATACACGCCCACACCCACACATGCATATATATATATATATATACATTTAACTGCAATGACCGCGCAGTATATTAACGTATAGAAACGACGTAAGTATAGAGGAGTGTTCTGCACACGAGGAAGAGAAATAACATACAAATGAAAAATAAGGCACCCGCCCGGGAATCGAACCCAGGATCTTCCGATTGCCGGTCAGACGTGCTAACCACTACACTACGGAGCCACGATAGTCAGAAGTTGTAATTCTCCTACATAGGGCAGAAACCAATGCCTTGAGAGGGCACCCTCGCAAATCGTGAATATGTACATTTAACTGCAATGACCGCGCAGTATATTAACGTATAGAAACGACGTAAGTATAGAGGAGTGTTCTGCACACGAGGAAGAGAAATAACATACAAATGAAAAATAAGGCACCCGCCCGGGAATCGAACCCAGGATCTTCCGATTGCCGGTCAGACGTGCTAACCACTACACTACGGTGTAGGAGAATTACAACTTCTGACTATCGTGGCTCCGTAGTGTAGTGGTTAGCACGTCTGACCGGCAATCGGAAGATCCTGGGTTCGATTCCCGGGCGGGTGCCTTATTTTTCATTTGTATGTTATTTCTCTTCCTCGTGTGCAGAACACTCCTCTATACTTACGTCGTTTCTATACATATATTATATATATATATGTAATATCGCAATTCGATAATTATAACTATTTTTAATTACACATAATATTAATTGGTGTCGCATCCCCTTTGATGTTCATTGAATGGAATATAGTGAGGAGATTAAAAAAAAAAAGAAAAAAAAAACAGTATCAAACTTCATGAACTCTGAATATGAAGAAAATACGCCAAGCGTAAATCTGGCATCGATTTTGATTTGAAATTTAATATGTTCGAAATATTTATTTATACATAAAATGAAGTTTCACTAATTTTGAGTTGGTATTTAATGAGTGTAATGGGAAATTTATATTTATAGAATATATATAACAACACATAATATATAACATAAGCTATATGTTATATGTGATCGAGTGCTTTCGAAAGGCATGTTTCGATGGTGTCTGTAGTGTAGTAGTGGTTAGCGTCGCTGACTACCACTCCATCGGCCCCGGGTTCGAGACCCGCTGATTGCAGCCGGCGCGCAGCTAAACCCAGCTGTTCATCCTTCCATACAATAAAGAAAGTGGTTGGTAGATAAATGGGTACCCCGCGTGGCCTAGACGCTGGGCTGCTGGTGGGGCGTGGTTCGGATTCCACGTTAAACTGTGTATTATAAAAAACCTCGGGGAACCCTTCTGAGTTCATTCCCATATATATATATATATATATATATAGTTACCACTTTATTGGTGATGTCGACACTATAATAAGAATGATGACAATTCCGGTTAATTGTTAATGATTTATTGTTAATGATAAATGCTTAGGCCGAGGTCACCAGGTAATGTTATTAATTAAGTTATTAATTACAGTAGGTTGATTGAAAGAATGAGTTTTCTTCCTTTATTAAACAGAACAAATGAATTATGAATGAGACAGAATATGTTGATTGCTTACAGTTGAAATAATGTGTACACTTGAATAATGACTTCAATATTATTAATAACGCGCGAGGTAATGATTAGTCTTTATATTACTTTATATTACTTAACTAAACCAAGGCTATTGCCTTGTTTGTTCCCGAATCTCTTACTACACGAGGTTTCATAAGGTTGAAATTCCCTTGGTTTGCCTTTGTTGTTTTTCAAATCTATCAGAAACGTAGTTTCTTAAGGTTCATTTTTCCTTCACACACTACCTGACCTCCAAAAGGGTCACCTACCGTGGGAAAAAAGGGATTAAGTCTGTAAACAGCGACCAGATAAGTTTCATTTAATACTTTTTCTTTAACAGTTCTTTCGTCGGTAGCTTAATTATATATTCATTTAGCATAAAATTGTGTTACAAGAACCTTTTCTGCGTTTCAAGAACAATTTTGCGGGTTTTCGCAGGTGACGGAACAATAAGCACGCGGTAGACCTACGTTGTAATTTATTAATTTCCAAACGCTCGAGTTGTGTTTTTTTGTTTTTTAACTAATTAAAAGCATGGCACCCCCGTCAAGTACTTGCAGTCGCTGTGAAGGGAAATTTGCCGCTTACGCGTTTACAATGGCTAATAATAATGAACAGTTAGTTTGCAGGTGGTGCTCAAACTTAGAAGTGCTGAGGAACGAGTTAGAACGTGAGAAGGAGGCCAGAGTAAGCCTTGAAGAAAGGGTGATGCTCCTGACGGCAAAATTAGAATCCTTGAGACTCCAGTTGCGACCCCTCCTGCCTCAGTTTCTATTAATAATATAAATAGTATTAATAGCCCTCTCTCTTCTCCTAGTTCCCAACCCTTCGTTCGAGTGCGTAATGGAGCCCCATTGAGAAAACCTAAGACATGTCTACCAGTAATAACAAACAATAAGTTTTCTGTTTTAGGTTTTGAAGATGATGATGAACCGGAAATACGACTCGTTGGCGATTCCATTGTTCGAGGACAGCTCGAGGAATTCTGTGGGAGAAACCCTCGTCGTAGGCGCCGTTACTGCTACCCTGGTGCAAGGGTGGAGGATATAACTAATAGTGTTGACCAATTTACAGATGGTACCTCCGAGGACACAACGTATGTTATTCATGTCGGTACTAATAACGTTTTAAATTCTAGATCGGAAGAACTGCTGGCTAGGTACAGGGACTTACTAGAGCGATTAAAGGAAAAAACTAATAAGATTGTTTTAACAGGTATACTTCCTCGAATTATCCACGTAACGATTTCTACAGCAAGGCGACCTATATTAACAATAACCTAAAGTCTCTTTGCCAACAGGAAGGAGTGCATTTTGAGAATTTTTGGAACAGTTTCTACGGCAGGAGGGACTTGTTCCTCGGAGATGGACTTCATCTTAATGACGTGGAGCTGCGCGTTTAGGAAGACTATTTCATAATACTGTCTCTTCTTTTCAGGCTGCCGTAACTCGAACGGTCCCAGCGTAAATTCCATAAATTTCCCTGCGCTCGCGAAGGTGTCGCAATTACAAACAATTTGAAGGTTCTATCCTTAAATGCTCGTAGCCTACGAAATAAAAAAACGAATTTTTTTCTTTAATTGCTTGTAAAGATGATATAATTGCGATAAATGAATCGTGGCTTAGCACTGAAACTCGTGACTTTGTAGGGGAGTATCAAATTAAAGGTTATAGACTTTTTGTTAAAAACAGAATAGGTAGGCGAGGAGGCGGTGTTATGTTGTATATCAAAGATAATATGCGAACGTTATAGAAGTAAAGCACACAATTCCAGAACCGATAGATTCGACTATAGCAGAACTTAAATTGAACGATTTCAAACTTGTTGTTGCGGTTATATATAGGCCCCCTAATCAAACAGCTGATACGGACGAAGCGTTATATCGTGAACTAAAGAGAATAATCGGTAGTGAGCAGGCTTTAGTTATGGGTGACTTTAATTGCGCAACGTGAATTACGATACAATGCAGGGAGACGCGGAAGGTAATCGTTTAGTTAATTTTCTCGAGGATAGCTTTCTTATTCAAAAGGTTGGGGAACCTACGAGGTTGGACAGTATTTTAGATTTAGTAATAACTACGGATGATAGGCTAATTACTGATCTTCAAGTAATAGAACCGTTGGCAATAGCGATCACAATATGGTAGAGTTTGTCCTCTCAGTAAGTCACTCGAAACCACTAACTCGACTAAAATTCCTAACTTCCAGCACGCAGACTTTAGTAAATTTCGAAATAAATTGTCACACGTCAATTGGGAAAACGTAATGGGGAACTCCAACGCAAAACTAATGTGGGAATCGTTCGAAACAGTATTTAGGACTATAAATGAGGAATGTGTACCGTACAAAATTAAGCGTGCGAAAGTAAACAACAAGCCCTTGTGGTTTACTTCTAGAGTAGGAGACATTATAAAGAGTAGAGATAGGGCTTATAGGCTACATAAGTGCGATAAAGACAATTTGTTGTTACGAAACAACTACATATCTCTAAGGCGTGAAGCGAAAAGTGTAATAAAAAAGTCCAAGCGCGAATTTGAAATCTCCATAGCTCGTGACGGTAAAGAAAACCCCAAGCGATTCTTTCAATACGTCAATAATAGAAATCCAGTAAAAAGCGTCTTGGGCCTTTGAAAAATGTAAACGGAGATCTAGTTTCTGAAAACAAGGAAATGGCTACCTTGCTAAACGAATTTTTTACGTCAGTTTTTACTATAGAAGATGTAACGAATATCCCTACGGTCATAGACATAATACCTTTTGATAATGGTAATATTTTGGATAATATTGTCGTTAGTGAAGGGGAGTAATGCGCTATATTGATAAAATGAAAACGCGTAAATCACCGGGCCGGATTCCATATATCCCATACAACTAAAAGAATTAAAAGATAGCATTGTTGTGCCGCTAACAAAGATTTTTAATGCGTCTATTTCTGAGGGGTGCGTACCAGATAATTTCAAGTTAGCAAACGTAACACCTATCTTTAAGAAAGGCGATAAAGGTGCGGCGGGAAATTATAGGCCAATCAGTTTAACGTCTGTTGTAGGTAAGCTACTGGAATCAATAATTAGGGATCGTATAGTCGAACACTTAGAATTGCATAAGCTAGTTAGAAATACGCAGCACGGATTTAGGCGAAACAAATCTTGCTTAACTAATCTTTTAGAATTTTTCCAAAGCGTGGTTGACGTTTACGATAGACATCGGGCGGTTGATGTAGTGTATTTAGATTTTCAAAAAGCGTTTGACACCGTGCCGCACAAAAGACTCATTGAAAAAACTAAGGCTCATGGAATCAGGGGTGTAGTAATAAATTGGCTAGAAGAGTGGTTGCGAGGCAGGAAACAGAGGGTGGTCGTTGATGGAGCGGAGTCGTGTTGGGCTAATGTAGCGAGTGGCGTTCCTCAGGGTTCTGTATTGGGCCCCTTGCTTTTTCTTATATATATTAACGATTTAGATGTCGGCCTAGTCAGTACAGTTTCAAAGTTTGCGGATGACACGAAGCTGGGTGGTAGGGCGATTAATGACGAAGATAGAGGTAAAATTCAGGAAGATCTGAATAAAATCGTTGATTGGTCAGTCACATGGCAAATGAGATTTAACGTTGATAAGTGCAAAATTTTGCATATAGGTTCGCGTAACGGTAATTTTGCGTATAGTATGTCAGGGAAAGATTTAACAAGCGTAGAGCAGGAAAAAGATTTAGGAGTTATAGTCACTGGTGATTTAAAAGTAGCGAAACAAAGTACAGCAGCGGTCAATAAGGCGAACAAAGTGTTAGGTTTTATAGCTCGAAATTTTGAGTACAAATCGCGCGATATTATAGTTCCACTTTATAAATCATTAGTTAGACCCCATTTGGAGTACGCGGTCCAATTTTGGAATCCGCATATGCGCAAAGATATAGACAAAATCGAAAGAGTTCAAAGACGAGCAACTAAGATGATTCCGTCGCTTAGGTCAAAGTCGTACGAGGATAGGCTTAAGGAGTTAAAATTGACAACACTCGAGACTAGGAGGTTAAGGGGTGATCTAATCCAGGTTTTCAAAATTATGAATGGGTTCGATAACGTAGATAGAGATAGCTTTTTCGAAATATCTCAATATAATAGGACTAGAAATAACGGGTGTAAGTTGACAAGTAGAAGGTTCGAGACAGCAGTTGCGAAAAACTTTTTTACGCATAGAATAGTAAATAGCTGGAATAGTTTGCCGGTAGAAGTAATTAGTAGCACGTCTATAAACATGTTTAAAAATCGATTAGACGCATATGTTGATAGAAAGGGTATAGTTTAAGGTAGTAAAATTAAGGCTTTGTGGGGATAGATCCCACAGCTCAACACAAGTGTTGTGGGATATAGGGAGGCAGCGTCTTGGGTTAGGGGATACTCTCTGTCCTTACACACCCCATTTAAAGAGATTCCTCTGCCGAGCGGTGCCCCCCATAGTACTGTGAGGTATTGAAAAACTCATGATCTTCACTTGCCCCACAAACACCTTTAAATGGGAGACCCAAATGGGTGCACACACATTTCTACATTACTGTACAGTCTTTACAGCCACACCTACACTTTTCCTCGTAAGTGTATATATTGTAATGTATATGTTGTAAATTTTGACTTGGTCCGCAATCGATATGGACCGTGACTTGATGGATACCGTAATGAAATTGACTGGATTCTTTGGATCTGATATATTTGCATGTCCGTTATAAATAGATATAGAGTGTAACATATTTGTGGATAGTAGTCTATTATGACTTGATCCTCTGGATCCAGAGATTCTATCTTTAGTTTTAAATCGATAATTAATTAGTTTTAAATTGATAATTATTTAGTTTCGTAAAAATTGGTCGTTGCCAATTTACGGCAGTTTTTACATAAATTTCTTATGTTCTTGTGGTTCGGAACCCACGTAAAATTGTAGGTCCCCTCCGCCACCACGGAGGACATACACAATACACGATTACGAACACAGTTAGGTAGACCAGCCATGAGTGGATCCTAGGGTCTTTGTTGGTCTGAAACATTATAACATTATAACATTATAGGGGCCCGCAAAAATGGTGTTCACATGGCGATGGTTTGCGTGTCACTGCTGGTGTTCGAAGAGAGAGATCAAGCCGCGTCCAGAGTCCTTGTAAGAAGTTGAGGTGTGAGACAAAACATAAGGACATGCCTTGAGGGATCCTCGTGTGTGACGTCATCTTAGTCGTGCTTGTGTGACGTCGTCTTCGTCGTGTTTGTGTTGATGGAACATTGCTAAAGTATTTGAAAACGTCTCTGCCACTTCAGTAGCCGCTACATATAAATATATATATATATATATATATACATATATATATGATACATATATATATATATATATACATACAATATATATGTTCGCTGCTTTCGGCCGAAATGCCAACTGTATAAGTAAAACTGATAGGAAAAGCTTCAAAGCTTTGCTGTTTAATATATATATATATCAGTTATATGAATTATAACTAATTAGGACGTATAGTCGAAACACTTAGAAGTGCATAATCTGGTTAGAAATACGCAGCACGGTTTTAGGCGAAACAAATCTTGCTTAACTAATCTTTTAGAATTTTCCAAAGCGTGGTTAACGTTTACGATAGACATCGGGCGGTTGATGTAGTGTATTTAGATTTTCAAAAAGCGTTTGACACCGTGCCGCACAAAAGACTGATTGAAAAAACTAAGGCTCATGGAATCAGGGGTGTAGTAATAAATTGGCTAGAAGAATGGTTGCGAGCAGGAAACAGAGGGTGGTCGTTGATGGAGCGGAGTCGTGTTGGGCTAATGTAGCGAGTGGCGTTCCTCAGGGTTCTGTATTGGGCCCCTTGCTTTTCTTATATATATAACGATTTAGATGTCGGCCTAGTCAGTACAGTTTCAAAGTTTGCGGATGACACGAAGCTGGGTGGTAGGGCGATTAATGACGAAGATAGAGGTAAAATTCAGGAAGATCTGAATAAAATCGTTGATTGGTCAGTCACATGGCAAATGAGATTTAACGTGGATAAGTTAACAAGCGTAGAGCGTAGAGCAGGAAAAAAATTTAGGAGTTATAGTCACTGGTGATTTAAAAGTAGCGAAACAAAGTACAGCGGCGGTCAATAAGGCGAACAAAGTGTTAGGTTTTATAGCTCGAAATTTTGAGTACAAATCGCGCGATATTATAGTTCCTCTTTATAAATCATTAGTTAGACCCAATTTGGAGTACGCGGTCCAATTTTGGAATCCGCATATGCGCAAAGATATAGACAAAATCGAAAGAGTTCAAAGACGAGCAACTAAGATGATTCCGTCTCTTAGGTCAAAGTCGTACGAGGATAGGCTTAAATAGTTAAAATTGAGTACACTCGAGACTAGGAGGTTAAGGGGTGATCTAATCCAGGTTTTCAAAATTATGAATGGGTTTGATAACGTAGATAGAGATAGCTTTTTCGAAATATCTCAATATAATAGGACTAGAAATAACGGGTGTAAGTTGACAAGTAGAAGGTTCGAGACAGCAGTTGCGAAAAACTTTTTTACGCATAGAATAGTAAATAGCTGGAATAGTTTGCCGGTAGAAGTAATTAGTAGCACGTCTATAAACATGTTTAAAAATCGATTAGACGCATATGTTGATAGAAAGGGTATAGTTTAAGGTAGCAAAATTAAGGCTTTGTGGGGATAGATCCCACAGCTCAACACAAGTGTTGTGGGATATAGGGAGGCAGCGTCTTGGGTTAGGGGATACTCCCTGTCCTTACACACCCCATTTAAAGAGATTCCTCTGCCGAGCGGTGCCCCCATAGTACTGTGAGGTATTGAAAAACTCATGATCTTCACTTGCCCCACAAACACCTTTAAATGGGAGACCCATAATGGGTGCACACACATTTCTACATTACTGTACAGTCTTTACAGCCACACCTACACTTTTCCTCGTAAGTGTATATATTGTAATGTATATGGTTGTAAATTTGACTTGGTCCGCAATCGATATGAACTGTGACTTGATGGATACCGTAATGAAATTGACTGGATTCTTTGGATCTGATATATTTGCATGTCCGTTATATAATAGATATAGTGTAACATATTTGTGGATAGTAGTTATTATGACTTGATCCTCTGGATCGAGAGATTCTATCTTTAGTTTTAAATCGATAATTAATTATTTTTAAATTGATAATGTATATGGTTGTAAATTTTGACTTGGTCCGCAATCGATATGGACCGTGACTTGATGGATACCGTAATGAAATTGACTGGATTCTTTGGATCTGATATATTTGCATGTCCGTTATAAATAGATATAGAATGTAACATATTTGTGGATAGTAGTCTATTATGACTTGCTCCTCTGGACCGAGAGATTCTATCTTTAGTTTTAAACCGATAATTAATTATTTTTAAATTGATATTATTTAGTTTCGTAAAAATTGGTCGTTGCCAATTTACCGGCAGTTTTTAAATAAGTTTCTTATGTTCTTGTGGTTCGGAACCCACGTAAAATTGTAGGTCCACTCCGCCACCACGGAGGACATACACAATACACGATTACGAACACAGTTAGGTAGACCAGCCATGAGTGGATCCTATGGTCTTTGTTGGTCTGAAACATTATAACATTATAACATTATATACATACATATATATACATACATATATATATATGTTCGCTGCTTTCGGCCCAAATGCCAACTGTATAAGTAAAACTGATAGAAAAAGCTTCAAAGCTTTGCTGTTTATATATAATATATAGATAATTAATATATATATATATATTATATTATATAATATATATAATATATATATATATCAGTTATATGAATTATAACTAATTTGTACTGTACAATATGAGGAAAACTTATTTTAAAAATTAGTCATTGTGATACATTACGTAAATTATTTAATTGTTTATTTAATCTTTACCACCAAATTCCTCTTTCCTTGGTCTAACTTAGAGTGGATCTTTGAGTCTTTGTTCCTGCATATTTTTTATAATAATTCGTTTGATGAAGTCCTGAAAAACTTCTTTCATTAAGATATAGTTTACGTATTAATGAATGTAAATATGTATTTTGTCTTCAATCACAATGTCGAAAACCACGCCCATTTCCTCTGATTGGTTCGAAGTTCATGACGTAGGAAATTGCAAACCAATCTTGTAGTGCACCTACCATACAGTACGCCCAACCCGAGAAGATTCAACCTGACTGGTGCCCGTATAAACTGGGCGGGGTTTCGACTTGTTAAAAAATCTGTGTCCGAAAATTACATATTGGCCTAGTAAATTTATTGCTTTGTAAATAGCAAAGTAACCCCCATATGTGTAGGGTGAGAGAGAACCCCGAGATAATTACCTGAGCCCTAGCAATAACACAGTAGATAGCCGGCCCAACTCCAGCAGCAGTGGTGAAGGTTGGAATCGAACCCGAGCTTTTACAGCTTGAGTCCAATTAGTAACAAATGAAGCCAAGAAACTATTATAACAACTTCCTTTATTAAATATTTATTATTTTATTAATTACTACAAAAACTGTAAAAATAAATTTGGTTATTATTATTATTATTATTATCAGTAGTAGTATAGAGTAGTAGTAGTAGTAGTAGTACTGCAAATTAATGCGTACAATATTCTAAAATATATCTTCAATTTAAAATTAAATACAAAAAACAGAGTTGGTAAAGGAACAATGGTTGTTGCAACCAGAAATTGGAGCAATTTGTTTTAATGAAAAGAAGATTAAATTTGAATGGTAAAAATTCAAAAAATTTCTGTTTCTCCCATTATTATTATTATTTGGTCCCTTCTTTTCTTTTTGTAACCACTTTTCATACGCGATTCATTAAACTTTGCATTGCTTTGGTTTGTTTTGGCTGTTAAAGCAAACACTCCCCACACACACACACACACACACACACATATATATATATATATACTGTCTATATGTAGAATATAGGATATAGGATATAGGATTTCTACAAACAGATATGAAGAGAATCAATCTACAAGTGGATGGAAGACACAATATGAAGTTTAACACGAGAAATTTCAATTGTTACTGTACGAAAAAAGAGAGGACCTAAAATCCATGGAAATTCAGAGGAAATTCAGAGAGATTCTAAAGCAAAAGATTTAGGAGTTGTAATGACTGATGATACGAAATTTGAAACACAAAATAAGATGGCAGTAAATAGAGCAAAGAGAATAACTGGGCAGATACTGAGAACCTTTAAACGAAGGGATAGGAATATAATGATTCTCTACTGAAAAAAACTGATCATACCCAAATTGGAATATTGCTCGGTCTTAACATGCCCATATAAAATAGAAGACATTAGACAGCTAGAAGGGATTCAGAGAAGCTTCACAGCCAAGATCAATGGGTGCAAAGAACCAAATTACTGGGAAAGGTTACGCGAACTAAACCTATATTTTTTAATTGAATTGAATAACCTTTATTAATAATAAAAGAAATACAATAGTTTCAATTTATAATGACATGAATAATTTTGAAGCTCGACTATTTATTTAATTTAATTTGGCCCTTAAGCTTTAGGCTTCACTGGAAAGGAGAAGAGAGAGATACACCATTATTTACACTTGCAAAATAATGGAGAAACTAGCCCCTCTTACTCTGAACCTTATAACTTCCCAAACAACAGTGGAAAGTAGAAAAGGAAGACTGCGTCGTGTCCCCAAATTAAAGGCTAGACAGGGAACATCCTTAACCCTGAAAGAAAAGAGTTTTGTTGTGAGAGAACCAAGACTGTTTAATCAGCTGCCCATAGAACTAAGGAACACGAGTGGTGTTGCGGTGGACATCTTCAAAAGAAAATTAGACGTCTGGCTCAGAACAATCCCCGATGAGCCGGGTGTACCTGGCTGTCAGGTGGAGAGTACAAGAAACCAACTCTCTACTTCACCAAACCAACTCGAGAGGAGAGGCAACAAGCTTGACCTTCATGAAATGAGGAATCATCGCACGGAACATTTGAAAGGTTGAAAGGTATAGGGGAGATGGGGGTAATGACGCTCACTTAAGAAAATTACGTGTTTACTAAACGGAATGGATATGAAAGATTTGGTTACATAATTTTATTTGTATTTTACCCTACATTTAAGTGCATTATAACATAGAACAGTACAAAATTATGAATTGTACACATCACCAAAAAGTACATCTGAGCGGAATTACCCACCATGTATGGGTAATTCCGCTCACTTCTACTGTCATTTTTTCAATACAAATTTTTATGGGCCTACTTCAAATAAAATAAAATAAACAGACCTACTTCAAATAAAATAAGAAAATTATGTACAGTACTATGAATCAATAAGAAATCAGTATGAATCAGTATCAAAACGTATTATGAGTCAGTAAATGCATTATAAAGCCATTTTTTACTCCGAGACATAATATCGGATTACGCATTTATTCTTCACACAAATTGCAAATATATCCATCAGGTTTATCAACAGTACTGCATTCTTTATGTATCCACTTTCCAAAAGAAGTGCAAAGGAACCATATGAGCGCCATTACCCGTAAATTATGCCTGCCGATAAAATTTGATGCACAGTTATAATGAAGCATGCTACTGAAACAGCTTATCATACAAATATGAATCAATAGTTGTACGTAAAATATAACACGTGCATAGGCAAATTCTTTAAGAAATAATAATACTTACATGAAGTTTAATGTCACTGTTCTCTTAGATAGAAGCTTATCAAAAATAAAAAACTTAAGGGAGCACTAAAACAATTATCCTTCCACGACCAATTACCACGTGCTACTAATTTCTCAATGCTGCTTGGTAACGATAGCAACCTATTTCACTTGTATGTCCCTTGATAGGGAAGGGGTAGGGGTGAGCGGAATTACCCACTTATGGCCATTACCCCCATCTCCCATAATAATATATATATATATATATATATATATATATAACCTTCACAATTAAACACGTGAAAGTAATAAATAATTCAAACACGCAAGGAAAAATGAAAAGCGATTCCAAAGCCTTTCTTGTATTCATAGCAATACACCTCGCCAGGGAACGAGGAAGAAGGCGCATATATATATATATATATATATGGAGAAGATGGAGGAGATTGTAGACACCAATTGGCCAGGGAAGTACTCCGGGGGAGAGAAGTTAGGCAGAAGACAGGGAGTGCTGGAACTCCCGTTTCTCGTGTCACTACTATTCTCTTTAGTTGATTTTTTTCGTGTTTCATCTATCCTGTGAGCAGTCCAGCATGCTCTCAAACACACATTTCTCTCTCTCTATTCTTCACTACACATACATACATTTAACACGTTATACAGTTTTCCAAGTTTATATGAAAAAAAAGTCATCGTGAACCTTGGAGCCCTTGATTTTGGCTCTCTCCTTCTTATACAGAGGGGTATTTTTGCGGGCGTTCGCCCTTGGACCCCCTTCCTAATAAAATGTATATATATATATATATATATATATATATATATATATATATATATTGTATACTGCCATACCAAATATTTTTGTCCCCTTCTCTTTCGGACAGCTCGTCATATATTTAATGGAGAAGTTCAGAAGTCTTGTTTAAGCGTTTACAAACGATGTGTGTCGTAAACAATGTATTCACATTGCCAACCTGCCGAAAAGAAACGGGTCTCTGGTAATCTTCGTTTGCAGGGACCGTATTGGAAGCCACTCAGAATGTGGACGATGTAATGAAAATATTGTTAAAGATGTGGGTATTTCGCGGGTATCTGTTGCCAATATACTCTCAGAGTTCAACAGAGAGAAAGCAACTAAATCGGGAAAGTAACCAGGAACATCATCATGACTGACACCACGACAGGAATGTGCCATTGTTTGTCATGCGTGGAGTAAGAGAAAAGATTTTATTGTTGACATTGTCCACGTGACTGAAATGAGTCGGAGTACAGTCCAGTGACATCTACACCGCCTGAGCTATAGAAAACGTATATCAGCTATAACAAACCCTTTCTTTAAGGCATAACTGTAGCGAAAAGAGTGTTTCAGGAAAAGTATTTCCCTTGACTTTTAGGTGTATGTGATGTTTAATGTATTTAGATTTTAGAAGTTCACATTTGCAGATCGAACGGGCATGAATGTGGAAAAGTCCTCAATCCTTCCATCTTCAGTCTCTTTAGTCCACCGAAATATGGAGGAATAGGTGTCAAAGTGTGGGTGGCAATTTGATATGATAGTTCAATAAAACAGACTTGGTGTTCAAAGAGAACCAGTTAAATTCTGTTTGGCGCGTAAAAATCTTGAAGAACCCTCTAAGTTCAATATCGCAGTAAGGCATTCTTTGATCAGTATACTGTAGTATCTCCAGGAAGATGGAGTTCCGCGTCATATCTGTTATGACTGATGCTCTCTGAAAGAGAAGACAGGGCGCATTACACCATTTCCTCTATCCCCTCCCCCTATTCCAAACTCTGACATGAATCCTGTTGAGCAACTGTGGGAGCATCTTGATTGGAAGCCGAGAACCTTTTCCCGTCCAGCACTCCCGCATATGGAATTGGAGAAAGGTCTCACCTAGATATGATGATGCCCTGACAGAATTATAATTTAAAATCTTGTGGCTTCTATGCCACACAGAGTTCATTCAGGCACATTGCAAAATGGCGGGTCAACAGGTACTCAAAGAAAAGTTTTTCTTGTGTTACTGCACTTTGTTCTTTGATGCTTCAAACTACACCTGATGTAGATCTATTGAACTATTAGTAACCATTTCATTTCATTCGCTGTGCATAAGTTAGCATATATATAAAAATAATATATATATATATATATATATATATATATATATATATATATATATATATATATATATATATATATATATCGACGGCCATTAAAAAGTTTTGGGCCCGTATTCTGAGGTTTTTTTCCTTCAACCTCATTTTCATGGTCTCCTGTCCCACCCCAGCTGGGACAGTACAGAATCTGCCTGTTCTCTCATTTCAGTGTGTTTCTGTTTCATTTCTAAAATTAGGGACACAACTCTCAGAGAATGTAGTCTAGACTAGTAGTCTTTATCTTTCGTGTCCTCTCCCTTAGACACAAAAGTCCTTTGTATGGCTTCTATGTTTACATTGTCTCGTTTTCTGTATGGGCTTGCGAGCATTGGTAGGCCTAAACTCTTCCACAATTTTAGTATAATGTTTGCTTTTCTGCTGTGGAAGCTCCTCCAGATAATTCTTTTTATAGCTGTTGCGATTTTAATATTATACTGTTCCCGGAATTCTGCATCCGATGACATTATTACTCCAAGATCCGTGTTTTGTGGGTTTGGTGTTATCTGTTTCACTTGCAGTGTTTTGTACCTTTTATTCTGTAGCACCTTACTGTTATCATATCTTAAAAGTTGGATTTTATTTTGCTGTACTTCATATTGTTGTCTTCCGCTCAGTTAAATAATGTTTGAATATTGTTTTGTAATTTTTCTGTCACCTTCTTTTTATATTTCCTTGCATACCTTTTCCTTTTCCCTGTGGTTCTTTGCTTATATATATATATACGAGTACATGGAATATTCATTAATTCAGTAAATGTTAAAACTTCAGCCCGTCAATTCTCTTATATAAATTGCTGCGGACATTGCGTAATATTCTAGTAGAGACGTTGGCACACTGCTTTCGAATGTTCATCTTTAGTTCTCCAATGGTGCATGGTCGTAACTTTGCCTTACTTTCCCACAACTGGTTGCGCAACACACCCTCTCAGATCGTTAGAACGACGTGGCCCTGTTCATGACCTCGTCGCTCTCCAGACCTCTCACCGTTGGAGTCGCCTTTTGTCATGTTTCCTACCTTAGAAATGTTTTTTAATGCAGTAGACCAAAGAATATAAGGATTTTATTGCTGAAAACAGGTAGAGAATCCTTTTTACGGAAGAGTTCAAAATGGATTTGTCTGGAACACACATAAGGAAGTACATCAAGCATAGACTCACAGGGAAATGTGCCCAGCAGTGTATAAACCTTTTGCGAAGTATGCATGCTGGGGTCTCCTTAGTGGGTATGGCACTCGAAACATTGTAAACATCAGAACAATACCACTTCATCTTAATTCGTCATGCCAAACCGAGTGGTAAACGCCTCGTGGGTCAAAACTTCATTTTCCAACGAAATAATGACCCACACCACAGATCCACCCTTTGCATGAATTACCTGAAGCAAAAGGAATGGAAGAATGCGCTTGACCATTATGGAATGGCTTCCACAGTCACCTGATCTGAATCCTACTGAGAATTTATGGACAATGTTCAACTCTGAAAAGTAAATGCATGATCCAAATAACCTCACGAATCT
This sequence comes from Bathynomus jamesi, assembly GCA_023014485.1. Classification (NCBI taxonomy): domain Eukaryota; kingdom Metazoa; phylum Arthropoda; class Malacostraca; order Isopoda; family Cirolanidae; genus Bathynomus; species Bathynomus jamesi. The sequence goes on along the minus strand of JAJOZX010001672.1, from coordinate 326,737 downwards.
ATGGAAAGTGATACAACGGCGTTGAAACATCACCCAAGATACAATCAATAAATTGATTGAATCAGTGCATCAGGGAGTGACTGATGTATTGGTTGCAAAAGGGCGACCTACCAAATATAGGATAATAGCTTCTTTTATTTATAAACCGACTTTTTTTCCCCTACTTTTTATCTTTCGGTTTAAATTTCGAAAAAATAAAGGTCAATCCCTACTTTTCTATGCTAGTTTGCAAAAGTTACGAAAAAATAAGATAGAATCGTAACTCTCTCTCTCTCTCTCTCTCTCTCTCTCTCTCTCTCTCTCTCTCTCTCTCTCTCAAGTTATTTAAACAGTCTTAACACTCAATACATGAGCTAATAATTATACAAAAATACGAATAACATTTAAAGCAAATGATATAAAATCATAAATTAATAATTTCGATTTTACATTTGAGGGAAAATTCCCTCAAAAGGGAAAAAATTCTTTTTAATATTTAATTAATAGAAATTTTCCTCCCCATTTCAGATGGATAGAAAGAGGAAAAGATTTTAAAACTCTTCGTCATTATATTAATGAAACAAATTGAATCCGAAAGATTTTTTTATTATTAATTTTTATTGCTTTTTAATTTATTTAATTTATTATCGGGAAATATGATGACGTTATTGTTGAAACAATTATCTAATTTTTACTCTATGAGGTGATAGTATATTTCTATTTGTAATATATATATATATATCAACAGATGTATTTATGTACATCTATTGCATTATTTTATGTACTGTATGTACAGTATATATATATATATATATAGCTATAGAGGTTATGGATAAACTTTATATCTATATATGTATAATACAGGCCCTCTCAGCGATCCAGAAAGGCACGGGCCATTTCCAGCTTTTGAGGCCCATAGCTAAACCCAATTATTACTTTCACTGCAAAACATTATATTCAAACCTGAAAGTTTCTAAATTTGAGGCCCCCTTAAGTTTGAGGCCCAGGCCCTGTGTATATACATAAATTAGTGGATGTACTTTAAGTACCAAGTGTGTGTATGTGTACAGATGTGTGTGTACAGATTAAACAAATATTTTCTATGTATTACTTAAAGTAGTCCTAAAGGACCAGATTTAATTCAAATTCAAATTCCAAAAACTTTATTCAGAAAAGAATAGAAGTGAGAAGGTTTTTACAATTTTTTGATATTTATGACATTAATATATTCACGGTACTCTCATCTAAATATGCCCTTGAAAGCATGGAGGCTTTTTAGGCAAAATTAATGGCATTTATCTTATTATTGCATAAAAATAGTGAAATTGGCAAGTAATAGAAATAGAGACAACAAAAAATAATAATAATGGCAATATTAATAAAAAATACAATATAAAGTTTACAAAATGTTACATGATTTTTAAATTAAATTATAAAATTACATTATTAAAATTAAATTAATTACATTATTAAAATTAAATTAATTACATTATTTAAATTAAATGATAATAGTGAATATTAATAGTGAATAGCTTTTATTGATAAAATAAATACAATACTTTTACAATCTACAATAACATAAATAATTGTGAAACTGGACTACTTATTTTATTCAAAGTCTACAAACAGTGTTTGAGGTGTAATATACAGGGTGAGTCAAAAGTCTGAAAACATAGGAACTATGCTTTTCAATACAAATATACAGTATATGTATATTTGTATTGAAAAGCATAGTTCCTATGTTTCCAGATTTTGACTCACCCTGTACACTAATTTATTTACTAACTATATTTAGAGTGTAATATACACTAAAGAAAACTGTAGTTATTCGAGGGAGGATAATACACATCCTAAACTTCTAACAACAATAGCTATATGTTATAGCTCTATGCTATTTAGCTATACGCTAATTTCTTTCTGCTATTAAGCTGGTTCAGTTCCTCCCAGAAACTTGGAAGGAACAGCAGTATGATGGAGATATGCCAACAGCTGAAGAAGACACACACTCAGTCTCAGATGACACTTACAGATCTCCGGGGAATTAAGACAGAATATCACACTTAATAAATCAACAAGAACTGAATGATCTGGTACGTGATTTAACCTTGTCAAAACAACAAGCTGAACTTCTTGGTTCAACGTTACAACATTGTAATCTACTGGCAGAAGGTACCAAAATTTTTGTATTGAGGAGCCGCAACACAGTATTGTCAGCTTACTTTGAAATGCAAGATTCTATTTGTGTGTGCACAGATGTCGATGGCCTTATGCATGAAGTAGGTTATGAGTATAACCCCAGTAAATGGAGCTTGTTTATGTAAATTCTTCGAAATTAAGTCTAGAGGTAGTTCTTTTGCATAATGGAAATAAGAAGCCTTCGATTTTATAAGCTCATTCTATTGGTATGAAAGAGACTTATGAAAGTATGGCCACCCTTCTCAATGCCATCAAGTATAGAAACCATGACAGGAACATTGGTGGCGATTTGAAAATCATAGGGCTTCTACTTGATTTGCAGTCAGGTTTCATAAGGTTTGGCTGCTTTCCTTGCCTATGGAATAGCCGTGCAACTGAACAACACTATTTGGTGAAACAGTGGCCTCCGAGAGAAAATTTCACTCCTGGAAGGAGTAATGTTAAGCATTCTCCATTACTTGGTCTGAATAAAGGTTTTCTCTCCCCCTCTACATATTAAGCTGGGCTAAAATAAAAGTCCGTGTGAAGGCTTTAGACAAAGAAGGAGAAGGTTTCAATTATCTCAAAGCTAAGTTCTCGAAAATCAGTGATGCCAAGCTGAAAGAAGAGATTTTTGTTGAGCCACAGATTTGTGAGATTGTAAATAAACCAACCTTTGGCAACAGGTTGTCTGATATTGAATTAGCTTCTTGGCAATCATTCAAAGCATTTGTAAGAGGATTCTTTGGAAACACAAAAGATTATGAGTCATTGGTGTCAAAGCTTCTGGATGACTACAAAAACATGGATTGCAGAATGTCGCTAAAAATCTACTTATACTTTCATTTAGATTTTTTTTCCCGAGAATCTGGATGCTGTAATGGAACAATGGTATCAGGGCAGATGAAATCTGAGGATGATGGGAGACTACTACTGGTTTCTTCAATACAAAATACAAAAGAAAAACGAGTTACATTTGTTAAATAAAAATTTCAATTGTAGTTTCTTTACAGTGAAACATATTTGTAATACAATTCGGTGTATTTTAATTGTAACATCACATGATCTGTCTGGAAAAATCTAGATGTGATGGATATCTCTTAAGAATATTTTTTTAAATCAACAGGGTACTATTTAGTAAATATTATATAGGGTGTCCATAAATTATCTTTACAAATTCAATTTAATTTCATTTGAATTTGTAAAGATAATTTATGGATACCCTGTATATGTTGAAATAATAGACAAAAGACAAATTAAAATTTGTAAACCAGTGAATTATTTTTTTATTTGAAATACTAATTAAAAGTTTTAGCGTCAATAGAGTGTAAATACTATTGAAAGCCATAAATTAGACATAGCATATATACTGCTGAAAGCCATAAATTAGACATAGCATAATAGAGTTCCAGAAATGAAAAGTAGTTAAAAAATTATTTTTATGTACTCAGAAAAATTCTGAGTACATCACTGTACTCAGTATGGTCAAATTAACCCTTTAGAGCATAGTGCTAACTTTACTGATTTGGTTCTGGCTAACACCAGACGATTTTATTCAGTCTCGGAAAAGACCGTTGTGCAGTAAAGGGTTAACAAAGAAAGTTTATTCTTTATTAAAGAGACAAAACCTTTGTTGTCCAGTGATAATTATTGAAGGACATGCCCCGAATCTCACACTTATACCCAATGACCTCACAAACTGACATGGACAATAGAGATAGAAAGACTTGCTCTATACCAAGACTAAAAAACAGGAAAAGGAAAATTCCTAATCCTTAAGGGAAATAATTATTTTTATTAAAAGTCATGAAATATGAAAACGTAGATATAAATTTGAAATTATGCTAGGTTAGGTAAAATTAGGTAAAGTTAATTAGGTTATTTGTTAGCTTAATTGTCGCCATCCACAGTCTTCATGGTTTCGTAAGGCAGCCAAACATGTTGTGTGTGTGTGTGTGTGTGTGTGTGTGTGTGTGTTTACTCACGATTATAAGGTATTAAAAATGTTAAAAATGATTATGACGCACGTTTGCAAATTTGGCCATTTTTAAATTAGATTCTTTAAGTGTTGTTGTTGTTGTTGTTGTTTGTTGTTGTTTTGGTCCCGAAAGTGGGGCTAAAAGCAGTGTTAGGTTGGCATCATGTAAATGAGAGAGAAAAGTTTAATTCAGAAAATATATCACCGAGGTAAAATTACTTTACATTTTCCATTTATTTCCATTTCAGTGTTGATAAACTGGTAAAATGTGAGGTGAAAATGTGGTAAATCGTGTACACACACACACACAAACACACACACACACAGTTTTTATTAAAAGCAAATTATACGATAAAGGAAATATAAACGAACTTCATCATTTCTACTCTCTCTCTCTCTCTCTCTCTCTCAAACATAGCCAAACATGTGTGTGTGTGTGTGTGTGTGTATTTACCCTCGCTCACCAAACTCTTAGTTCGAATTAACAACACTAAAAAGAAGGTTAAAAAAAACTCGGCAAAATCTTTTTTCCCAGTTTTTACACTTCATTAACATTAAAAGACAAATTCAAAGGCGGGAGAATTTCTTTGATTTTATTTCTATTTATCCTTTTCTATCTTATAGCGCTCGCGCGTACGCGTGCGCTCGCATCTATATATGTGTGTGTGTGTATGTGTGTACTTTAATTACATGTCTTTGGCGAGAATATATATGTACTACGCGACGCGCCAAAACTACTTTTGGAGTTTTTTTTTTTTTTTAGTTTACCTTCGTCTAAAAGAAAACAGACTCACTATTAGCGTAATTTATTTGAGATGTTACGTTCACCACAAAGCCCAAAATTAATATACTTAAATATTCTTATATCGGGTAATTGAATAGAAAGTAAATATATTAAATGAGATGATGAGTATGGGAATTATATGCTTATAACTGATATGAAATGATACGGAGCATAAGCCGTATTAAATACGTATTAAGCATTATTAACATCTGTTAAGGCTTATAATTTTAATATATGGAATAGCCTCGTTTCCCGAAGTTGATTTCAATGATATTTAAGCTTTTGTTTTCGGTATAAATTTATCTATTATTTTCAATTATTCTTTCTATATATTTATGGAAATTTTACGTTTTAGTAGGAAATTTATATACACGGTGAACCAAAAGTAGGTGGACAGTAGGTTGAATACGGTTTGTGTTATATTATATTATAACTATGGTGTTCATTATAACTATGGTGTTTGTGTTATATTATATTAAATATTATAACTAAATTTATTTAAATTTTATTTTGTATTATAGAATACAAAAAAATTAAATATGTATTCTCAAAATAAACGTTATCATTTACTGTCCACCTACTTTTGGTTCACCCTATATATATATATATATATATATATATAACGTAAAGAACGACGCTTGTATAGGAGATATTCCGCGCAAGACGAGAGAGAGAGAGAACGAAACAAATGAAAAAATGAGGTAACCACCCGGGAATCGAACCCGGGATCTTCCGATTGCCGGTCAGATGCGATACCATTACACCATGGGCCTCACTCTTCCAAATGCTGTAATTCTTCTACATACTCGCAGAAACCAATGCCCCAAGGGGCACCTCCCGCATGCCGTAACATTATTACATTCACTGCGTCTTGCGCGGAATATCTCCTATACAAGCGTCGTTCTTTACGTTATTTATACTGCGTGTTCTTTGCAGTTGAATGTATATAATGTTACGGCATGCGGGAGGTGCCCCCTTGGGGCATTGGTTTCTGCGAGTATGTAGAAGAATTACGGCATTTGGAAGAGTGAGGCCCATGGTGTAATGGTATCGCATCTGACCGGCAATCGGAAGATCCCGGGTTCGATTCCCGGGTGGTTACCTCATTTTTTCATTTGTTTCGTTCTCTCTCTCTCGTCTTGCGCGGAATATCTCCTATACAAGCGTCGTTCTTTACGTTATTTATACTGCGTGCAACTGAAGATGCAGAGACGTTTGCAAACACCTTAGCAATATTCCATCAACACAATTAGCGTTATAACTCATCAACTCAAACACGATCAAGATGACGTCACACAAGCACGACTAAGATGACGTCACATCGCGAGTATTCACTCAAAGCATGTCTTCATCTATCCCTTCGAACACCAGCTTCAGTGACCCACGAACTACCACCATGTAGATATCATTTGTGCAGGCCCCGTTTTGGCCTGGTGTCATTCACCTAACTTTATATAAAGACTAATCATTTACCTGGCGCGTTATTATTTCAAGTGTAATCATTATTGCAACTGTAAACGACGTTTCTATCCCATTCATAAATCGTTATTTTGTGTAATAAAGGAACAAAACTAATTCTATCAATCAACCTAATTAATAGCTTAATTAATAACATTCTTTCATCTGAAAGATCTGGTGACCCCGGCCAAAGCATTCATCATTGATTATTAATAACAATCACTTATAACCGGAATTATAAACAGCATTCTTTATAGTACCGATTTACGTATCAAACATGGCTACAAACTGGCCATAAAATCTACATAATTATAAAATGGATACTATAAATTACTTCATTTAGCATTTATAGTAGGCCACCTCCATTAACCACATAAAACCAGTTAATGCTAAGCCTAATATATATATATATATAACCTCGTTAACCTCGTTTAAGTTCCATGTGTTGGTCTCTCTTCACACGAAGGTCAAACAGGTGGCCCCGCCTCTAGGCCTGGCTTGGTGGAGGAGCGAGTTGCTTTCTTGCGCTCCCCACGGGACATAGCCAGGTACACTCGGCTCATCTGGTACCGTCCTCAGCCAGGCATCTAGTCTTCTCTTGAAGACTTCAACTTTGACCCCTGTAACGTTTCTGAGATCCTTTGGAAGCTGGTTAAAAAGTCTTGGCCCCCTGACAACCAAGCTATTTTCCTTCAGTGTTGAGGAGGTCTTTTGTCGAGCCTTTAATTTGGGAACACTACACAGTCTGCCTTTCCTATTTTCCAGCATTGTTTGGATGGTAATTGGGTTTAGTTTGTGGTTTGGTACCAGTTTTTCGATCATTTTCCATATGTAAATTATGGTGTGCCTCTCTCTTCTTCTTTCCAGGGAGTACAGATTTAGTTTATGTAGTCTTTTCCAGTAGAGTTCTTTGCAGCCATCAATCTTGGCTGTGAAATGTCTCTGCGTTTCTTCTAGTTTATTAATTTCTTCCTTTTTATATGGGGACGTCAAAACTGAGCAGTATTCAAGTTTTGGTATGATCAACGTTCTCAGTAGGGGAATCATTGCTGTCTTGTTCCTCCTTTTGAACATTCTTAGTACCTGTCCAGCGACTCTTTTTGCTTTGTTTATTGCTATCTGATTTTGTGTTTCGAATTTGACATCATCGGTCATTATTACCCCCAAATCGATCGCTTTCGTGCTTCTCTGAATTTCCTGTCTATCTGGAGCACAATATGCAGTCTGTTTAAGTTCCTCACTTCTACCCTATCGCAAGAGCTAAAATTTCTCGGTGTTAAATGTCATATTGTCGTCTTCTGACCATTTGTATACTTTGTTCGTGTCCCTCTGCAAAGCCTCCACTTCATTTGCATCGCTGATTTTTCTGCTGATCTTTGTATCGTCCGCAAAGGATGTTACTATACTGTTGCTGTTTACTCCACTGTCTATGTCTGTTAGCATGATAATGAATCTGGAGTGGGGCTAGTACTGTCCCTTGTGGTACTAAGCTGCGTACTTCTGATTCTGATGATGATATACCTTGAATTTTGATGACCTGTAGACGCTCTCTGATAAAATTATATATAACCTTTGGTTAGCTTCCGCCTGAATTGTTCATTCTGACAAAGTTCAAGCTTTTCACTCCACCTTAGACCTACAGTTTAACGTGGAATCCGAACCACACCCCACCAGCAGCTCAGCGTCTTAACCACTTGGCCACCCACGGTACCCATTTATCTACCAACCACTTTCTGTATTGTGTGGAAGGATGAACAGCTGGGTTTAGCTGCGCGCAGGGTGCCGTCACCAGGTCTCGATCCCTGGGCCGATGGAATGGTAGTCAGCGACGCTAACCACTACACCACCGAGGCATATATATATATCCTGGTAGAGTAAATTTTACTGTATGCAAAATTTTACAGTAAAATTTACTCTACCAAGATTCGAACACAGAACCTCTTAAATACAGAGGTTTGACAAAAGTAAATAAACAACTTCGTGATTTTTTTCCATAGTTTTTGATTTGATAATAAAAGTCAATAAATAATAACATATTTATTGAATCAATATATTTAGAATCGTGCTGCTTTTCCCCTTTGCATTATGTAAAGCTGACACACGTTCAGGCATTCCAGTGATAAGTTTTGCCGTTTGTTCCCGTTGAAACCACGGGAGATACCACTGTGGTACGACAGGATAGGAGCAAAAGCGTTATGTGTTCAGTCGGGTTTGGAAATATGTGCCAAATTGTGTTTGTTTTTATCTTGTCGTAGCATAGTGGCAGGACCCGCGGTTTCTACTCAAGCGATCTTGGGTTCGAATGCTGGTGGGGTCAATATATATGTAAAATGCAAACCCACAAGGATAAAAACCATTCAGTCACTGCATTATTCATTCATTTCACGTGTTTAAGTGTGAAACTCATCATATATATATATATATATATATATATATATATATATATATATGCGCCTCGGTGGTGTAGTGGTTAGCGTCGCTGACTACCAATCCATCGGCCCCGGGATCGAGACCCGGTCACTGCAGGTGGCGCGCAGCAAAACCCAGCTGTTCATCTTTCCACACAAAAAAAAATATTGGTTGGTTGATAAATGCATACCTTGGGTAGCCTAGTGGTTAAGAAGCTGGGCTGCTGGTGGGGCGTGGTTCAGATTCCATGTTAAACTGTAGGTCTAAGGTGGAGTGACAAGCTTGATCTTTGTCAGAATGAACAATTTGGGCGGAAGCAAAACCAAGGTTAACCAAGATGTGTGTATATAATAATATCCTGGCATGTAATTCATAATTTTTTTTGGATGGCGGTATTTTTTTTAAGTACCAATCTATTATCCATTAATCCTTCCTAGCCTCTCTCTAATCACCATTAATCCCTAACCTCTTTCTAATCACGAAAATATAACTTCAGATATTAATCATAAGTAAAAAAAACTTAAAAAAAAAAAAATTATGTCTCGCTCTCAATCCACGTATGATTAATGAACATTTATTGACAGAAAATATGTGGTATTATTCCATTAGGTTAAACCCCCTCGACTCCTAGGAAAGAAAATGCAGCGTGTAACTTATTTAGACGGTATAGAATAAATGGATCGAAGCATTTGCGATTTGTACTTCAATTAAAGCATAAATCTGGAGGTAATTGGACAAAACTTTAAAAATTACTTCAGTAAAATATTATCACGCAAACTTACCGCTATTTCTGAAGATAACCGTCAGAAGTATGACGAAATAATCGATTTTGAAATAGGCCTTCCTTGGAGTTGTGTTGCGTTGAACTTAGTTTTGTGTTCGTCAAAGAGTGGTGAGCTTTTCTTTCGTGTCAAAGACTGTCATGACATGGAGAGTACGTGTCCTTTCTCAGAATGAAAGCTAATGTTATACAGAAAGAATCATTTTCTATTCTAGTGCACACTTTGGAAAAAAGTTCCCCTAGAAATATAACATTTTTAAAAAACAAAATTTGTAATGGATAATGGTTGTGTGTTTTTTATTTTATTAAAGTCACCGAAAAGAATAAAATATAACACCACCACATAGGTTCCCTCTTTTGGGGTTTGAATTGCCCGTTCAGCTGTAGGTTCCCTGTTTTGGGGTTTGAACTGCCCGTTCAGCTGTAGGTTCCCTCTTTTGGGATTTGAATTGCACGTTCAGCTGCAGGTTCCTTCTTTTGGGGTTTGAACTGCACGTTCAGCTGTAGGTTCCCTCTTTTGGGGTTCGAACTGCAAGTTCAATTATTTCTTCCTTTACATACCAAATGGAGAGTCGAAATGGAAGTCAACAAAACTGTAAAGCGAATCATGTTAGTGAACATATTGACATACCTTTTTTTCAACGAATATATTGAATAACTTAAGTAAGTGTTCGATTAAGTTCAAAATAAAGAACTAAACTGATTTAATGAACTAATTACATTATTAGATAATTAATTAATTAATTATTTTTTAAATAGATTACTTTCATAAATAAAATTTATTTATATATATAGATATGGTGTCCCAAAAGTTCTGCCCCATAATGTGCAACGCGATATTAGCTTTTGGGGCAGGACTTCCGGGACACCTTGTAAATGGAATATCATGCAGGAATCCGCACGATTTTTCATGATGTAGTGTCGTGGTTAGCGACCTCACTTTCTATTCAAGAGGTTGTGGGTTCGAACTTTCGAATTTTCTTTCCGCAATTCGGAATTCTTCCTAATTCGGAGTACTTTCGTGGTTCCGAAATTTAGTATTGAAACCTCTTATAATAATTCGCAATATTCCGAATTGAAAGAAATATTCTGAAAAGTAACCGAATAATTCCACTCAATTCGTAACCATTCCAAATGTTAATTCTGGAATTCGTAATCTATAAATGATATAATTTTTATTACAGTGTAGTTATCGTATGATAGAAATTACAGCAATCAAAATTACATTTTATATTCATTAATTCAAACAGAAATGGGCATAAAATTTAATATATTTATTACGAATTACATTTCGGAATCATTACGAATTGCGTTAATATTCCGATTTTTCAGAATGGAATATGTAATTCGGTATATTTCGAAATATTACGAGATATTCGCAAAATTGCACCTAATTCAGAATCCTCTCGAATTCGGAAAGGCTTGAGCCCCTATTATTCCGAATTGCGGGGAGATTACTGCGTATATAATTTGATAGAAGGATTTATTCTCGGAAAAAAACAGTTTAATAAAAAAACAAGAAAAAAAACAAGAATTTGCGCATAATGTACTTTTATTCAAAAATGTTTCGGAAAATGGTTTACATCATTAATGCCAAAATATTAAAATCGAATAAAATATTATAATATAGTTGAACTTAATCAGAGGGATATAAAGGTTTTATTAACATAATTATGGTATATGCGCGTAGCTACATCATAATAATAGTACTGTTATAATTACACAGTGTTGTTAAAATTTTTTATAAGGTTAGCTAACCAAGGTTTGTAGGTCATAAATAAAAATGTCTAGAGTGGAATCTACTGACTTCAACAGAAGTTGTGGGTAAAATCATACCCGTTAATACCCACAACTTTTCTATGTTAAAGTTAATAAACTTAATCTACAATTTTTTATTTATAATCTTCTACAACCCTCTGGTAAACTAAACTAATAAAACTTTCTAACAACACTGTAATTACAAGAGTACAACACCCTTATTATAAAGTAGCTATATAACTCTAATAATTATGTTAATAAACCATCTATACCCTCTAATTATGTCCAACTATTCCGTACATATATCATAATATTTTGTTCGCTTTTAATATTTTAGAACTGATGATGGACACCATTTATGGAAATATCTGCAAATAAAATGCAATATATAGAAACGCTTCACTCCCTTAATGCTGAATCTATATATATATATATATATGTGTGTGTGTGTGTGTGTGTGTGTGTGTGTGTGTGTGTAATTCATTTGCAATAAATAAATAAATAAAATTAGCATAGTTTGGCAATAACAAAATCACTGATCTCCAAAACCTATTAACTAAATTGGAAAAAATGTTTTACAACCCAACGCAAAACTTTTGATGGGCATTAAAACCAAAATTACATGAATTATCGCAACTTCACTTAAAAGGAAAACTTTTCAATTTCATAACTTTGCAATGATTGTTTTAAAGCAAAACTTGTCTCTTATTTTCACTTCGACTTTGATGTGTTGACGGTATTTTATATACCTTTAAAAGCTGCCGTTAATCCCCACTATACAACCCCTCCCCCTGCCACCACCCCCGACACAAGGAGTCCTTCTGTAGATACCCTCCTTCCCCGCTCCCAACTCCCTAATCCCCCTAACATCATCTCGTAAACCACAAACGATCTTTATGGTCCTTGACAGCCTCATACCTCATCATACCTCATAAAAACTCATGAACCGACTCGCTCGCATAAGTCCTTTCCAACACAACGTATAAAGGACGCTTGCATGACTTTTGCCACTGATCACCGGTCTGTAAATATACCGGCAGTGGCATATTATTGCTTCGATCACGAGATAGAGAGAGAGAGAGAGAGAGAGAGAGAGAGAGAGAGGAGAGAGAGAGAGAAAATGATGACTAGCAAAATGCACGTAACAAAACACAGGCAAAATCTGCAAGGAACAATTTGCCACCAAAATTTCCAACAATTGGTGTTACTTTAGATTTTCAACTGGCGTTTTCTTAGAATGAGAATACGCACTGAAAATGATGGCCGACAATCATAACTTTATCATGACAGTAAAATGCATTATCACTTTAATTAAAGAGAAAATCACAGTTAAGATAGCTTTATGACAGGAATAGCAATTGTAAAACACACACACATACACACACACACACGTGTGTGTATGTGTGTGTGTGTATACCTTGTTAACCTTGTTTGGGTTCCGTGGGTCGGTCTTTCTTCACACGAAGGTCAAGCTGTTGGCCCTGCCTCTAGTCCTGGCTTAGTGAAGGAGCGAGTTGCTCTCTTGCGCTCTCCATCGTACATAGCCAAGTACACCCGGCTCATTTGGTACCGTCCTGAGCCAGGCATCTAGTCTTCTCTTGAAGACTTCAACTTTGACCCCTGTAATGTTTCTGAGGTCCTTTGGAAGCTGGTTGAAAATTCTTGGCCCCCTGACAACCAAGCTATTTTCCTTCAGTGTTGAGGAGGTCCTTTGTCGGGCCTTTAATTTGGGAACACTACACATTCTGCCTTTCATATTTTCCAGCGTTGTTTGGGTGGTAATTGGGTTTTGTTTGAGGTTTGGTGTATATATATATATATATATATACATATATACACAGTAAATACTCGATGAGTCGGACTTCGATGAATCGGAGTTCGGGATGAGTCGGACTCGTCCTCTGTCAAGTGCTATTATTCTTTTGTTTATTTTACTGAGAGAAGTGTTTTATTTCCTATGTCAAGTGCCATTATCATTTTGTTTCTTTTACTACGTGAAGTGTTTTTCTAATACTGTATTGTACAAAAAGGTAAACAATAAATTTTTTTGTGTTTCGCGCTCAAAATAATTCCAGCAACGGTAAGTGAAACAAAGTTTTATTGTTTTTTAATGTTTAGTTTGTTTATTTTGAACATTGTATTAGACTTTCACTAATCAAACTTAAAAGGTTAGAGAGTATTTATGCCTATATAGGGGTAAATAGGGGGGGTAATTAAGGTAATTCGCGATGAGTCGGACTTTTCAATGAGTCAGACTGGCTAGAGCCCTTATAGTCCGACTTATCGAGTATTTACTGTATATATATATACCTCGTTAACCTTGTTTGGGTTCCGTGTGTTGGTCTCTCTTCACACGAGGGTCAAGCTGGTGGCCACGCTTCTAGTCTAGGCCTAGCTTGGTGGAGGAGCGGGTTGCTCTCTTTCGCTCTCCACCGCACATAGCTAGGTACACCCGGATCATCTGGTACCGTCCTCAGACAGGCATCTAGTCTTCTCTTGAAGACTTCAACTTTGAACCCTGTAATGTTTCTGAGGTCCTTTGGAAGCTGGTTAAAAAGTCTTGGCCCCCTGACAACCAAGCTATTTTCCTTCAGTGTTCAGGAGGTCCTTAGTCGGGCCTTTAATTTGGGAACACTACACATTCTGCCTTTCCCTTCCTATTTTCCAGCGTTGTTTGGATGGTAATTGGGTTTAGTTTGAGTTGTCGTATCAGTTTTTCGATCATTTTCCATATGTAGATTATAGTGTACCTCTCTCTTCTTCTTTCCAGGGAGTACAGATTTAGTTTACGTAGTCTTTCCCAGTAGTTGAGTTCTTTGCAGCCATCAATTTTGGCTGTAAAATGTTTCTGCGTTTCTTCTAGTTTATTTATTTCTTCCTTTTTATATGGGGACGTCAAAACTGAGCAGTATTCAAGTTTTGGTATAATCAATGTTCTCAGCGGGGGAATCATTACTGTCTTGTCCTTCCTTTTGAACATTCTTAGTACCTGTCCCACGACTCTTTTTGCTTTATTTATTGCTATCTGATTTTGTGTCTCGAATTTGGCATCATCGGTCATTATTACCCCCAAGTCGACCGCTTTCGTGCTTCTCTGAATTTCCTGTCTATCTGGAGCATAATATGCAGTCTGTTTAAGTTCCTCATTTCTACCATAGCACAAGAGCTGAAATTTCTCGGTATTAAAAGTCATATTGTTGTCTTCTGACCATTTGTATATTTTGTTCGTGTCGCTACTACTTCGTCGCTACTCTCTTTCTTTTGCTGAATATTCTTCTCTTTTGCCTCTCTCGCCAGTTCCTCTTTCCTTTTGGCTGTGTTTTCGGAGCATATTTTTCTAAAATTCTCAGCGTCTTCTCTTCCAAGGTTGTGTTGTTGTTTAGCCGATCATTCCACCCGGATCGAGCAAGCCGGCGGCACGCACGTAACCGATCGCCCTCTCCGGAGTGGACCAGAGGTTCAGCGCACTAGTGATGTTGTGTTGCGTTCGTTGTTGTGCTAGAGCGGTACAGTCTGTCATAATGTGTTCAATTGTTTGTGGTGTGTCCTGGCACAGGTGGCAGGTGTCGTCTGTGGAGTTGTCTAGTCTGTGTTTATATGTCTGTAAGTTGGGGTGATGTCCACATCGGAATCGTGCTAAGTTAACTCGATCCGATCTACTCAGGCTGATCTCTGACCTGTTAGTGGTGGGGTGCGGCTTCGAACCTAGGACCGCATTCGGACCGAGTCGTGTCAGTGCTTTGTCAGTTGGTTTATTCTCTAAAACTGTTTCTCCAGTCTATTTGGGCCATATGTGATCTGATTTCTTCCCAATTTATGGTCTTGGAGTTTAAGTTAAACGCCCCAAATTTGCTTCTTCCTTCCGTATGTGTATTGTCTTTTAATGTTATCGCCATATTTGTTGATAACTCGATTATGTTGTGGTTTGGGATAATACTTAGGGTTATTTTTATATTAGCAATCAAGTTCGTGTTATTTGTGAATACCAGATCTAGGCAGTTATTTTTCCTGGTATTTTCTGTTATCTCCTGTGTCAGCATAAACTCGTTTGTGAGAGCCATCAGTATTTTTGCTTGCTCCTGGTCCTCTCTTGTGCGCCCCCCAGCCATTATCTTGCTGTATAAATATATTTCTAACCACCTTTTTGTATTTTATAAATGGGAATATATATATATAATATATATATATATATTATATATATATATATATATATATATATATATATGATGAAAATAACCACGAAGGAAAGAAGAAACAGAATGGTGCTCAAGCGCTTTCGTCTAATGACATCCTCAGGAACACTGAAATAAATAACAAGTTCGAGACTATATAGGTCACAAAAAAAATAAAATCGAAAAATATAAATTGTAGGAGGAGCATAAAAATTTATATGGAAAAGCTACCGGAGTTTTAGCACTTTGGCTCTCTTGTCTAAATCCATTCTGAACGAATTCAACACAACAGGATTAAGCGAAAAAAGGCCCTGGCTAATGTTAAAATTATTTGAAAGTTGAATAATGGCAGACTCAAGAATATTTCAATATTTCTATTAACAATGTTGCTTGAGTGAAACAAAATTGAAGCAGTATTCCAATCAATACAGTGGGATAACTCTGACAAATGGACGAAAAGGGCACTGGACGACTGTCCCGTTCTAACGGAATATTGATGCTGTTTTACACGCGTGTGCAAATCCTTTTCCGTCTGTCCAGTGTGAAAGGAATCACATTGTTTACAACCAATTTTATAGATAATACCTGAATTATCGGGAGGGCTATTTTTTACTATATTTTTCACAATATTGTCATATGAAAATACTACATTAATATTCAAAAGTTTAAGTACATTAGCAATGCCTAAAAAGCCTGGAAAAAATGGAAGTACTAAAATATTCTTCGACAAAGTGCGAGGGTTATTATTCACACGATAGAAAATTCATTTTGCCTTGTTAAGACAAGATTCCTAAAACGCAGGTTCGGCATCCATGTATTCCGGACTGGTGATCCTAAGAGCGCGGAGAAACAGTGAAGAAAATATGTCTTTCTTGATGGGGGTGTCATGTCCGGAGTAAAAGTGTATGTAGGACAAATTTTTATTTTTTTTCCGATAAATACTAAAATTAAAACCTGGGCTTTCCCTATGTACACGCACGTCCAAAAACGGGAATGAGTTGTTTTGTTCCACTTCTAAAATAAACTTAATGGAGGGGACTTGATTATTTAACTGAATTCGTTCAGAACGGATTTAGACGAGAGGGGCAAAGTGCTAAAACTCTGGTAACTTTTCCTTATAAATCTGTATGCTCCTCCTACAATTTTTATTTTTCTATTTTATTTTTTTGTGACCTACATATAGTTTCGAACTTGTTATTTATTTCAGTGTTCCTGAGGATGTCATTAGACGAAAGCGCTTGAGCACCATTCTGTTTCCTTTTTCCTTCGTGGTTATTTTCATCATAAATATTATTCACGTACCATGCATACGATTAATTATGAAAAGTTTACCATTAGTTTGGAAAAATTTAAGAAATGAAAAATTTTTTTTTAATTCCAACATATAATGTAAAACATCAAAGAATTTCAGGAAAATTAAAAAAAATGTTGAAATGCAAAAGTTTCGTACATTTATTTAAAAAAATATTTAATAATTTGTGTGTCCATCTTAGGCTTGAAGAATTTAATATTTTTATCAGTAATTGGCTGTTTACTGATTAGAGACTATTGGCAATTCTAAATTCTAGAATTTTCTTTGTGAATCTTCATGAAAGACGGATGACTGTACAATAGGGCGGCTCGTTTTTACACTTTTTTCGATATTTGATTGGGGGTAGTGCGGAAAAGTTGCGATTTGGAGAGAAAATAAAGTGTGTAAAATTTTTTTGATCTACGTCAATACCTTCCGGTGGCGGCGAGTCCTTAAAAATCGAAACATAGGCCTAAAAACACATAAAAATTTTATATAATTTTATATAATTTTTATATAATGTTCATTGTTCAATGACTGCTATTAATTTATTCAAGCCTATAATAGTGTTCTCAGGGTTGTTTGCACAGAAATATACCGGAATTAACATTTGTATAACATCTTGTTAAAACTTGCTTTAAATCAATATTTTGGATATTTTAACGGCTAAGACGCCACCGGAAGTTATTAACAGATTGTGCTGAAATTTTTATTGTTTATTTTGTAAGTCTTTAAAACCATTTTCCAATCTACCCCGTTAGGCCTATTTTTCGATTTTTAAGGACTCGCCGCCACCGGAAGGTATTGACGTAGATCAAAAAAATTTTACACACTTTATTTTCTCTCCAAATCGCAACTTTTCCGCACTACCCTCAATCAAATATCGAAAAAAGTGTAAAAACGAGCCGCCCTACTGTACAAGTAAGCAATGGGTCGTCGTGTTAAAGAGGTGTCTACAGATCTTAAGAGATCTGTTAATGCTGCACACGAGTCTGGAAAGAGTTATAGGAAGATAAGAGAGGAACTTCGAAATCCATTTACGACGGTTGCTGCAGTTATAAAGAAATGGAAAGATTTTGGAACAATTAAAACTCTACCAAGGTGTGGACGACCTTGCTAAACTGCAAATCCACGAGTGATTGCATGTGATATGGTGATATTTGCCAAACATTAAGACTATCTAAGGTCGATGTCCATCCTCTATGTACGTCGTGCATTGAGAAAGAATGGTCTGCATGGAAGAGTTGCACGAAGGAAACCTGTGCTACGTAAAACGCAGAAAGAAGCTCGTTTAAAGTACGTCAAGGATCATCAAAATGATGAATTTGCATTCTGTAAGCAAGTTCTCTAGACAAACGAGACCAAAATTGAATTATTTGGGAACAACGAGCAACGGTATGTTTGGCGAAAATCAAATACTGTATTCGAGGAAGAACCATCCTTCCTACGGTTAAACATGGTGATGGTAGTTTGCTTCTTTGAGGATGCTTTAGTGCTTCTTCTCCAGGAAAGCTTGTTATCATAAATGTAATCTTGAATTAGTAGAAATATCAGGAAATTTTGGAAGAAAATGTGTTTCCTTCAGTTCTGGAGTTGCGAATGGTCGCAGATGGGTATTGCAACAAGATAATGACGCAAAACATACAAGTAAGAACACCATGATATGGCTTCAACAAAAGAATTTCAAGGTTCTCAAGTGGTCCAGTCAAAGTCCAGATCTCAATTTAATGGATTCACTTGAAAAACTTATAGTTTGATTTGAAAAAAACGTGTCAGCAAGAGAAACCCTTCGAATCTGAATGAATTGCAACAATTTCCTATAGAAGAATGGACTAAAATTTCCACTGAAAGATGTCGAAACCTCGTTCAAAAATACCCAAAACGAATCACTGAAGTCATTAAAGCCAAAGATAGACACACAAAGTATTAATTAATTTTGTAATTAAATGTACGAAAACTTTTGCATTTTAACTTTTTTTTTTATTTTCCTCAAATTCTTTGATGTTTTACATTATTTGTTGGAATTAAACGAAATTTTTTTTAATTTGTTGAATTTTTTCGAACTTTCAATAACTATCTTTTGCATGGTACAGGAGATAAGGACGAATAAAACTGAAATAGTTCTCTGTACGAATACTTATGAACGCCACTATTATATATATATATATATATATATATATATATATATATATATATATATATAGAGGGGGACTAAGGCTATAATAGCAGATAATCACAGTATTTTCTATTTGTGGATATCCGAAAGTCTTTTCAATTCTAAACTTTTTCAACAAATTCGCGAAAGAGAATTAACAATAAAATTATGGGTAATTTATTGTTACTACATCTCTCTCTCTCTCTCTCTCTCTCTCCTCTCTCTCTCTCTCTTTCGTTAATTATCATGAATAGCATGGATTGGAGCAGAATATGCAATGCGCGATACTCAAAATAATGCTTAGTTAATCATTATAATATGCAAGATGGTAAAATTCTAAAATTATAATCGAAAAATGCTGTCGAATTACAGGTATCTGCAAATATGTCACCACGGGGGGGTGAGGGGTGGGGGTGGGGGTAGGGGGTGGAGTTAAAGAATAAGTATCAAAAGCTCTTACGAACGATGACTCTGTGAAGTAAGGGAAAGTCGAATTTTGATGGTTTATTAACCTAGATTTTAACTTTAACATCTTTCATTTTACGATATTAATTTCGTTATTTCATCAAAATTCGCCCAATTACACACACACACACACACACATATATATATATATATATATATATATATATATATATATATACACCTTACCTTACCTTACAAAGGTTCCGCGCGATGATTTCTCATTTCGCGAAGGTCAAGCTTGTCGCCCTCCTCTCGAGTTGGCCTGGTGAAGTAGTGAGTTGGATTCTTGCGCTCTCCACCTCACATAGCCAGGTACGCCCGGCTCATCGGGGATTGTTCTGAGCCAGGCGTCTAGTCTTCTTTTGAAGATTTCCACTGCAACTCCCTTCGTGTTTCTTAGGCCTTGGGCAACTGATTAAACAGTTTTGGTCCTCTCACTACAAAACTATTTTCTTTCAGGGTTAAGGATGTTCCCTGTCTCGCCTTCAATTTGGGAATACGACACAGTCTACCGCTTCTACTTTCCATCGTTGTTTGGGGAGTTATGGGATTCAGAGTAAGATTAGGGACTAGTTTCTCCATTATTTTCCAAGTGTAAATAATGGTGTATCTCTCTCTTCTCCTTTCCAGTGAATATAGGTCTAGTTCTCGTAACCCCATTGATCTTGGCTGTGAAGCTTCTTTGGATCCCCTCCAGCTGTCTAATGTCTTCTTTTTTATATGGGGAAGTTAGGACCGAGCAGTATTCTAATTTGGGTATGATCAGGGTTTTCAGTAGAGGAATCATTACATTCCTATCCCTTCGTTTAAAGGTTCTCAATATCTGACCCGTTATTCTCTTTGCTCTGTTTACTGCTATCTTATTTTGTGTTTCAAATTTCGCATCATCTGTCATTACAACCCCTAAATCTTTTGCTCTGGAATTTCTCTGAATTTCCTGTCCATTTGGGGTATAATATTCCATGCACTTTAGGTCTTCTCTTTTTCCGTACCGTAATAGCTGAAATTTCTCGGTGTTAAACTTCATATTGTTGTCTTCAGTCCACTTGTAGATTTTGTTTATGTCGGTTTGTAGAGATCCTACGTCTTCTGGATTTCTTATTTTTCTACTGATCTTTGTGTCATCCGCAAAGGATGTTACTGTGCTGTCTCTGGTAACGTCCTCATCTATGTCAGTTAGCATGATTATGAAGAGTAGTGGAGCTAATACTGTTCCTTGTGGTACTGAGCTGAGGACCTCTGATTCTGATGAAGATACTCCTTGTACTGTAACGACTTGCCTCCGCTCACTAAGGAAATTATATATCCATTTCCCTACTTTTCCTGTTATTCCCATATATATATATATATATATATATATATATATATATATATATATATATATATATATATAATATAAAATATGCATTGTTAAGGATTATTTTAAATTACAGAACTATTATGCAACAACAACAACAACGACAACAACAATAATAATAATAATAATAATAATAATAATAATAATAATATTTAATAATAATAATAATTTCAATACGTTTACCTTATGTAAGTTATATTATCCATTTCCTATAAAAAATAGACTAAACCTCGAAACATTTCTTGGATTCGGGACCTCAATATTCTTATGTTAAATTTATTGTTGAAAGATCAGTTCCTGAATGAAAATTTGGGATCACCTGAAGATCAGGGCCCCCCCCCCAGATTTCTTTAGTTAGTCTTATAAGGCTAACTAACAAAAATATCACGACTTAACCTAACCAATCGTCAAGGGCGTACAGTTGACCTAACGATTGGTTAGGTTAAAGTCGTGATATTTTCGTTAGTTAGCCTTATAAGGCTAACTAACGAAGGCTGGGGGGCCCTGATCTTCAGGTGATCCTGAAATTTTTTTTTTAAATTATACCATAACAGTACTCCGCTCATATTATTATTGGATCATATGTAGAATTCGGACCCCAGGTAACCCTAATGGAGAATACAGACCCCAACTTTCCCCTAATGTAGAATCCAGACCCCAACTTTCCCCTAATGTAGAATCCAGACCCCCAACTTTCCCCTAATGTATAGACTATAGAAGCCAGACCCCAAACGAATCGTATAAGGACATCAATAAACAATTTAAAGGTTCATAGAAAATTTTATTATTATTATCACAAATAAAAACCATTAAAAGGATCAAATGTAGAATTCGGACCCCAGCCTTCTTTAGTTAGCTTTATAAGGCTAACTAACGAAAATATCATGACCTAACCTAACCAATCTTCAAGGGCGTACAGTTAACCTAACGATTGGTTAGGTTAGGTCGTGATATTTTCGTTAGTTAACCTTATTTCCATGCAAATTTGTCTTTAGCTGAGAAATAGTTAAAGTTAACTCAAATAGTTAAAGAGTAGCTTGAACAAGCCAAATGGAGAATACAGACCCCAACATTCCGCTAATGTAGAATTCGGACCTCAACCTTGGTAGGGGTCCGAATTCTACATATGATCCTTATTATTATTACTAGTAGTAGTAGTAGTTTAAAAACATCGCGGAATTTATTGATTGCGTTTGTAAGGAAACAACTCCGCGAATTTATTGACTGGACCTCGCGTTAATTTTACGATTGAGTGAAAGCCTCCTCATATTCGTTAACGAAGAAATTTCGTTTCGTTTCGTTTCTCCTCAAAATAATGAAAAGGTTAAAAAGTGATCTTTTTCTCGCTACATTTTTTATCTGATAAAAATTTTATTTTTTCGAAAAAAAACAAAAAAAAAACAGAATTTAAAAATAAAAAAGCAATTTTGCATTAAAAATTAATTTTAATTATTAATTAATATTTTATTATTAATTAATTAAAAATTTTAAATAAAAAAAAAACCATTTGCGTTTATTAAGCCAGAAACTATTTTTGAGAATTGCGTTTGGTAAATTTTGTTAATGAAACCGTGATAAGCAAAAATGTCTAAATACAGCAACAAATTCTTTGGATTTTTGCTTTGTCAAAATTCGTTTCTTTAAACTATTTTAGAAAGAAGATCATTGTAAGTTTGATCAAATACATACAGTGGATTTGAAAAAGCTCAGTGGATGAGGAATACTTCACAAATACAGACTAACTTAATTCGTATTCATCCATACGCGCGGAATATTCTCCTATACAAGCGTCGTTCTTTACGTTAATTATACTGCGTGTTTGCAGTTTAAATGTATATATAATGTTATAATAATGTTATAATGTTTCAGACCAACAAAGACCCTAGGATCCACTCATGGCTGGTCTACCTAACTGTGTCCGTAATCGTGTATTGTGTATGTCCTCCGTGGTGGCGGAGGGGACCTACAATTTTACGTGGGTTCCGAACCACAAGAACATAAGAAACTTATTTAAAAACTGCCGGTAAATTGGCAACGACCAATTTTTACGAAACTAAATAATTATCAATTTAAAAATAATTAATTATCGGTTTAAAACTAAAGATAGAATCTCTCGGTCCAGAGGAGCAAGTCATAATAGACTACTATCCACAAATATGTTACATTATATATCTATTTATAACGGACATGCAAATATATCAGATCCAAAGAATCCAGTCAATTTCATTACGGTATCCATCAAGTCACGGTCCATATCGATTGCGGACGAAGTCAAAATTTACAACCATATACATTATCAATTTAAAAATAATTAATCATCGATTTAAAACTAAAGATAGAATCTCTCGATCCAGAGGATCAAGTCATAATAGACTACTATCCACAAATATGTTACACTCTATATCTATTATATAACGGACATGCAAATATATCAGATCCAAAGAATCCAGTCAATTTCATTACGGTATCCATCAAGTCACGGTTCATATCGATTGCGGACCAAGTCAAATTTACAACCATATACATTACAATATATACACTTACGAGGAAAAGTGTAGGTGTGGCTGTAAAGACTGTACAGTAATGTAGAAATGTGTGTGCACCCATTATGGGTCTCCCATTTAAAGGTGTTTGTGGGGCAAGTGAAGATCATGAGTTTTTCAATACCTCACAGTACTATGGGAAGCACCGCTCGGCAGAGGAATCTCTTTAAATGGGGTGTGTAAGGACAGAGAGTATCCCCTAACCCAAGACGCTGCCTCCCTATATCCCACAACACTTGTGTTGAGCTGTGAGATCTATCCCCACAAAGCCTTAATTTTACTACCTTAAACTATACCCTTTCTATCAACATGCGCGTCCAATCGATTCTTAAACATGTTTATAGACGTGCTACTAATTACTTCTACCGGCAAACTATTCCAGCTATTTACTATTCTATGCGTAAAAAAGTTTTTCGCAACTGCTGTCTCAAACCTTCTACTTGTCAACTTACACCCGTTATTTCTAGTCCTATTATATTGAGATATATATATATAAGGTAACTATATGAAGGCCTCGATATATTTATTAATAATATATTATTAATATATTACACTTTAAATATATATATATATATATGTTAAACACAAACCGTGCATGGAACAAGGAACTCTTCTGGGAAAATTAAATCCACTATAGTCCGAATAAGTAATGGTAAATGACAAATACCATAGTTTTTTCTTTTTCATGATTTTAGCCCGACGTGGGCAACGGGTCTCTCGCAAAGAGATCCCATAAATATAGCTTCCCTCACCAGCTATCTGCAAAGCAGACAGGATCCAGCTTTGGGACATGGATCTAGGGTTTAAAGCAAGCCTAGATCCCTACATTCAGAACCTCTATATAAGTAAAAGACTCGTTGCATTCACGTCGTGTTGAATAAATCAAAGAAAAAGGGGTAACTATTGTATTTTTAGCCAAAAAAACCAAAATATATATATATATATATATCATATTGACTGGAAGTTTTTTGCGTAAAAAATATGCTTTTTCTCGCGTTGTATATAACGAAAATTAATTTCTTTTTAACTTTTTTTTAACATTATGTACAATTAGGAAAGAAATATATTTCAGTAGGTAAAGCACTTATTATATATATATATATATATATATATATATATATATATACACTCTTGGTTTTACCCATTACTTTTTTTTAAATTTTTTTATATAGTTATATATACTTTTAAGAATTAAGAAACAAGGAAAGGTCAAACTGTCACGTCACAGGTAACAGATATAAATTATTATTAGTATATATACGAGTGTGTGTGTGTGTATATATATATATATAACTTTTGGTTATACCTTTGGTTAGCTTCCGCCCGAATTGTTCATTCTGACGAAGGTCAAGCTTTTCACTCTACCTTAGACCACCAGTTTAACGTGGAATCCGAACCACGCCCCACCAGCAGCCCAGCGTCTAGGCCACCCAGGGTACCCATTTATCGACCAACCACTTTCTTTATTGTGTGGAAGGATGAACAGCTGGGTTTTGCCGCGCGCTGGCTGCCGTCATCGGGTCTCGATCCCGGGGCCGATGGATTCGTAGTCAGCGATGCTAACCACTACACCACCGAGGCGCATATATATATATATATAAAATAATGTCACCTCACAGGTAACAGAATATAAATTAGTAGTATAGCTTATATATGTATAATAATAATAATAATAATAATAATAATAATAATAATACTAACCTTAAAAAAATAATATTTTGCACGTTAATTTATTAGAAAAATAGTTAATATCAATAAAAGTAAAAGGTTTTTAATTGAGAGTATGAGAGAGAGAGAGAGAGAACATACATATATATATATATATATATATATATATATATATATATATATATATATATATATATATAAATACAGACGGACAAGCGAACAAGCAAGGAGCTTTGTAGATTTTTTATGAATAAATTGAAAGGTAATTACTCGAATTTGTCGATCGGTGCAATGAACCATTCCACTCCTTGAATTCACCATAATTGCGAAGTTTCATGATTGTAGACCTGTAAAAGTGTAGAATTGTAAAGGTGTAGAAGTGTAAATTTGTTAAAATACAAAATCTTTTTATCATAAAGCCAATATCCGTTCGTACAATATTTGAGAGCCTCCGAGGAAGAAGTAGCTAAGCGACAAACGTAGAAAACGCTAGAAACGTTTTCTACGTTTATCGCTTGGTCACTTGTTCCTACGAGGGCATGATATACAGTGAGTAAATTTTTGAAGTATCATCTACAGTGTATTGTAATGAAATAATAATAATATATATATATATCAACGTAAAGAACGACGTTTGTATAGGAGATATTCCGCGCAAGATGAGAGAGAGAGAACGAAACAAATGAAAAAATGAGGTAACCACCCGGGAATCGAACCCGGGATCTTCCGATTGCCGGTCAGATATGATAACCACTACACCATGGGCCTCACTCTTCCAAATGTCGTAATTCTTCTACATACTCGCAGAAACCAATGCCCCAAGGGGGCACCTCCCGCATGCCGTAACATTATATACATTTAACTGCAAACACGCAGTATAATTAACGTAAAGAACGACGCTTGTATAGGAGATATTCCGCGCAAGATGAGAGAGAGAGAACGAAACAAATGAAAAAAATGAGGTATGCGGGAGGTGCCCCCTTGGGGCATTGGTTTCTGCGAGTATGTAAAAGAATTACGACATTTGAAAGAGTGAGGCCCATGGTGTAGTGGTTATCATATCTGACCGGCAATCGGAAGATCCCGGGTTCGATTCCCGGGTGGTTACCTCATTTTTTCATTTGTTTCGTTCTCTCTCTCTCATCTTGCGCGGAATATCTCCTATACAAGCGTCGTTCTTTACGTTAATTATACTGCGTGTTTGCAGTTAAATGTATATAATGTTACGGCATGCGGGAGGTGCCCCCTTGGGGCATTGGTTTTTGCGAGTATGTAGAAGAATTACGACATTTGGAAGAGTGAGGCCCATGATGTAGTGGTTATCATATCTGACCGGCAATCGGAAGATCCCGGGTTCGATTCCCGGGTGGTTACCTCATTTTTTCATTTGTTTCGTTCTCTCTCTCTCTCATCTTGCGCGGAATATCTCCTATACAAGCGTCGTTCTTTACGTTAATTATACTGCGTGTTTGCAGTTAAATGTATATATATATATATATATATATATATACACACAGTATTGATATAGAGTTGCGTATACAGTTGTTTGTCTAAGTTTCTTTTGTTTTACAATACAACTAAAATTACGGATAAATTACATACAGTTTCCTAATACAGTTATACGAAATAGTATTTTTACTACATCAGTGTTAGTAACGAATTTTAAAGCTTTTTTTTACTGTATAATTACAGTTTTTACGATTAGTTCACTGTATAAAGTAGAAAATCTATTGTATTACAGTAAACACTTTAGTCTATATATAAGAAATCAATTCTTGTATAAAATATGACTTAAATATGACTGTATGACCTACTCATGTAATATTTATATGAGTAACTACACTGTTAGCAGACTCATTTCCATTTTGACTATTTTTATATTAAGAATGATCTTATAAATGAGGGGAACAAAAGATTTTAACCTACTGGCATCCATCAGGAAGCAGGGAACGGGGTCAGGATGTCATTTGTTTGACGTCAGAAAAACATTTTTTTATACTAATATCATCTCCCTTTAAAATAATAATAATAATAATAATAATAATAATAGTTCCCCCCCCCTCCCAAACACACAATAAAAAAAAAAGTGTTCACCTCGTGACGTCATAAAATTATATCCCTTAATAAAACATTACTTCTTAAACCTATATACCGGAAGCTTTAATATCCAATTGTGATTGGTCAACGTTTATGAGATAATAACGGATAATAACGGAATCATATAACCTTATTGGTCAGCCGTTACGACATTCCATAAGAGCGAATGCGTTGTGATTGGTTGATAGTTACAATATCATAATTGAGAGACAATATTGTTACGTTAACGGCATCGCAGAACGATACAAAGAAGTCGTTACGCGACACATGACGTTATAATAAACTTGTTCTCTGACGTTAACAATGCTGATATACAAATGATGCATGAAAACACACGCACACACGCGCGCGCACACACACACACACACACGCTTATATATACTAGGGGCACTCAATATATTTTGCCCCACCCTTTTTTCTTAGTTAAATAATAGGCCATGTGGCTGAAATGTCTTTTGGGCCGTAAGTTTGAACTTTTTGCGCTTCACATAACCGGATTTTTCCAGTTTAAACCTTCCCTCCTTGTATAAAACCGCTTTTAAACGCCCCTGTATAAAACCGTTAACGCAGTTTCGAAAATGGCGTCTGACAGTGATGTGCGTCGTAAACAGAGAGCTGTTATCGAGTTCTTAACCGCAGAGAAGGAAAAAGTTGGAAAAATTCACAAACGTCTACAAAACGTTTACGGAGATGCTGTTCTTGATCGAAGCACAGTTGGACGCTGGTCTAAACGTGTGATATCATCGGAGAGAGGGAGAGCCAGCCTCGATGATGAGCCACGCAGCGGTCGCCCGGCATCGGCTGTGACATCTCACACTATGCAACGTGCTAACAGCATCATTCGATCAAATCGCGCGCGTCACATACAAGGAGCTATCACTGGAGCTAGGAATTAGTGAAGGAAGTGTAAATACGATAATTTAGCAACTGGGATACTCAAAAGTGTGTTCACGGTTTGTTTCTCGCCAACTGACTGAAGATCACAAAAACCAAAGAAAAGAAATTGCTTCTGAATCGTTGGTTCGATACGAGACAGAAGGGGATGACTTCCTTTCACGAATTGTGACTGGGGATGAGACTTGGGTACACCACTTTGAACCTGAAACAAAACGCCAATCCATGAAGTGGCATCACGCAGACTCCCCACACAAGAAAAAGTTCAAAATCGCTCCCTCTGCAGGAAAGGTTATGGCCACCATCTTCTGGAACATGAAAGGGATGATTCTGGTGGACATTATGAAGAAAGGACAAACAATCAACTCGGAAGCATATATTGCTACCCTACAGAGACTCCAGAGACGTATAAAGAGAGTTTGACCGGAGAGAAAACTGGAAGACGTCCTTCTTTTGCACGATAACGCAACACCACACAACAGTTTGCAAACAAGAGAGGCCATCAAAAAAATGCGCTTCACTGTGTTACCCCACTCTCCATGCAGCCCGAACGTGGCACCTTCAGACTTCCATTTATTTGGGCCAATGAAGGATGTTATTCGTGGAAAAAAGTTTCAGAATGACAATGAGGTTGTTAAAGAGGTTAAGAGGTGGCTCCAGCGGAACCCAGCCAACTTTTACCATCAAGGAATAAAGGCCCTTGTTTCGAGATGGAGGAAAGCCGTAGAAAAGGATGGAGACTATGTGCAAAAATAAAAACTTGTGAAAAAAGTATGTAACTACTGTACTTGTGTACAAAATTTCTGGAACTTACGAGGAAATTTGGAAAGAAAACAAAAAGGTGGGGCAAAATATATTGAGTGGCCCTCGTCTGTATATATATATAATAATATATATATATATATATATATATATATATATATATATATATATAATATATATATATATCGCAGCATTAAATACAGTTCTTTCTATAAAGTACGTAATATTCTACATTATAATATAAAGAAATAGAAATAAAAATCTCTTAATTCGAATGTATTGCGCTTTTTCAATTTTTTTATTATTATTTTTTAATCGTAACGAAAGTAATTAATTTCTATAAAATAATAAAGATAATTATAAAGAACGCTTTATCACTTCCACAAATATTACAATACCAAAGCAATTAAATGAATTTATAGATTTTTTAATATATATATATACACAGTATATTGTAGAGTATATACCTTTCAACCTTTCAAATGTTCCGTGCGATGATTCCTCATTTCACGAAGGTCAAGCTTGTTGCTCCTCCTCTCATATATATATATATATATATATATAATATATATTGGTAAACCATAATGATCATAATTGTAGTATGATTTTATATGGAGATAGGTAAAACGTGTAAATAGAGGAGGGTTCGCCGCCGCGTCGCCAGGCCACTGCACCATCCAGGAAACCAAAAGTTTTACTTGAAGTGTAGCTTCAGTGTCATATATATATATATATATATATATATATATATATATATGGTCTTATTTTTAGTTTAATCTACTCAAAGGTTCATATTCTGTACAGGCATACTAGCCATTTCCTTTTCTCATTGTTTTCAAAGCTCATGATGTCTGGATTTTCAAGTTATTTCGGGAGTGACTCGGATTACTCCCCACCACCACACGTTCCATGGCTGTTTTCCAGGGTTCTCTCAACCGTCAGCACTTTAATCGGGGAGTCGAGATTTCACCCCACTACCCAAATACCCACGAAACACCATTTTCACTTCAGTTTTGCAGTAAATAGAATTGAGCAACATTTCAGATTCTCACCACTTATATATTCAAATTACTAAACAGGATTTTCTTAAATAAAGCTCCAATTTCTACATCTTTTTAATTCTCGTTTTGACTTTATCGATTATAATCCTTTTCCTCATCTAAGAACAAAGGTGGGCCCATGTTGCTATGCCAGATTTGGAGCAGCTTTTAGTGTCATTTCAAACTTTTCTTCTAACTTTGACTTCTCCATTTGCGAACTCTCACTTTGGTACTATTAAGTACTTCTGGAGTGTCTGTCGCGCTTCTAATGCTACAATGGTATTCGATCTCATAGATTGGTAGCATCTCACTCAATGCCATTCTCATTTTATCCCAAAAGTGAGAAATTCGCGAGTAGGAATTTCAAAGGAAGTAATTCTCTGATCATTCTATTCACCTTTATTTTCATTTCCATCCACCCGGTTTTCCCACTTTGGTCCAGGTTAAGTTAAGTTATTATAAGTTAACTTAATTCAGTTAGATTAGGGAATATTAGCCATTCTCATTCGACTCCTTTACCGCGAATTCGAACGAGTGACATTCTTTCTCAAATCGAGAAACTATCTTCTCAAATGTAGATTTCCCACTTTGTGCATTCCCACTTTCGGGAATGGGAATGGGAATAACAGTGAGTAGGAAATAATCTTGATCAGGCAACAAAAGATTTTAGGAATAGAAATATTCTCGATCCTGCCGCCGAAATCAGGCTGCTTAGGGACTTCAGTCTACGCACTATGGAGTGGTTGGTGTCTTCCTCCCGCACCAATCCAGTTGGCGTGGGGAAAGAAGCACCTTGCTTCTTCCCCCTATCTTACCTAACTTATAAACCAACGCAGCGCGGATCCCTGATTTCACTGCCCATCATGGCTATTCATTGAATTTATTTCTTACAACCTCACCCAACCTCACACTCGTAATGTCTAATAAGATTAGCAAAGTTCAATTCTCTCAATAAAAAAATATACAAACTTTGAAATAGTCTTAACAAAAATGAAATATTCTCTACGGAGAAGGCTATCTTTCTCAAGTGTTTGCTTCCATCATAAAATAAGATAAGGATTTGAACGTGCTTTTGTTCTTTCCAGACTCTTGTGTTTCCATTCTCTTAAAAGATGCGACCATTGATGCCATACTGAAAATAAGGTAATCCTTAATTTCTTCAAATTACAGACTAGTTTTTATCACCTCAGTTATTAGTTAGACACTTCAGTCACTTACGTATTAACAAACATCTCTATAAAAATAGGTTTATGAGCAGCAGTATAGCTTCCATCATGGTCGCTCTACTGCTGTTTTTTCTTGTTTTTCTTAGCCACTAAATTCCTTAGGCAACTGATAAACATGACCAAACACATGCAGTAGCCACAGAGCTTTTGAAAGCTTTTGAAAGAGTTTCTCATCGATCCCCTGTTTTTGTCTAAAATACCCTCCTTAGATTTTTCGTCTCGACTTCCTTTCACTTTTTCTACTTAATCGTAGAGTGCGCCTCTAATTCTATGTATACCCCTATACGTTGACGACTCAACCCTTCATAGATCATTTACTGTCGTCTCACCTGTCACCCAAACTAAAAAAAACACAGTAGAGCCTCTAAATGCCGATCTTGCTTGAGTGACGGAGTGAGGATCTCAAAATTTTGGTATTCTTTAATACCATAGAACGTATTACATCATATTTAAGAAGAGAACGTTTCACCTGCTTCTGGTATAATTTTCAATAGTACAGGGTGTTTATAAAGTCCCTATCTATTTCAGTGAAAAGGTTGCATAAAGGGTAAAATTCAATAACAATATGATAGGAGGCATACATTTAATGAATACTTAAGTACATGATTCTACATGAGCACCATCAGTATCTCTACAGAGTTCGAATCTGTCAGCAGCATTGCGGAACACATTTTAGAGCATGACAGGGGTTATTTTTGTAACTGCTGTTACGATATGAGCACGTAAATCTTGCGGATCTGTAACCATCGTTTGATGACGTTTGATTTGATAAAGCCCCATGCAAAGAAATCCAAGGGCGTTAGGTCAGGAGATCGAGCCGCCCAGGGGCCTGTTGCCTCCACGTCCAATCCACCGATTTGGAAATCGTTCATTTAGGGACTCCCGAACAATGTTTGCGTAATGACAAGGTGCCCCATCTTGTTGAAAGACAATGGTGTTTAAAATACCATCTGAATGAAGCTGGGACATTTACGTGCGCGTATCGTAACAGCAGTTACAAAAATAACACGTTATGCTCCATAATGTGTTCCGCAATGCTGCTGACAGATTCGAACTCTGTAGAGATACTGATGGTGCTCATGTAGAATCATATACTTAAGTATTCATTAAATGTATGCCTTCTATTATATTGCTATTGAATTTTACCCTTTTTGCTACGTTTTCACTGAAACAGATAGGAACTTTATAAACACTCTGTACAGACATTTCCCCTTTCTCCATCTATTGAGAATTTGGACCTCACTCTCACGTCCTATTTGTCATGGATTTCATACGTCAAATCTTTCGCAGACAAAAAATTGCCAAAAAACTTGGTCTACTATTCTGGCCAAGCACTATTGTACCGATGACCAGTTAGCCATCATTTATGAAAGCCAAACCATGCAGCGCGCTCTCAAATGGAGGGCTGGGTGTGGAGAGATTGTTCTGAAACCACTTAATAATATTTAGAGACGCGCTATGAAAACATTTAAAAGTAGCAAAACTCAACGATAAATTTACAACATAAAGTACTCAGCGAGGCATTTCTTCACTTCCCCTCTTTTATAGCTAGTTTTATAGATACTTCTATGATACTTCTATGATACTTCTATGATACTTCATTCAAATGTGTCAGCTCTTCGCGCCTACTCTCGGCATACGGGGCGTGCTAATAGTGTTCAACTTGCCATGTTTTTGTTGCACAGTTGCCACAATGCAGAACCTCACCATATTAAAACCCTTTTGTGCCCTGAATATTTGGTCCATGGAACACGCTGCGGTGGAGTACTTTTCCCACTATATAATTAAAACTTCCTATTTCCGCTTTTCTTCCGCCATTGACCCATTGACAGGAGACGTCAATAGACGAATGGATTGCGTTGGGCCCTTTAAACCTGGTACATCCCCTACATAAAGTTCTTATATACAGAGGGTTAACAAAAATAAATAGACACCTTCGGTTTCTCCAGAATTTTTGATTTGATAATAAAAGTAATTAAATAATAACAGATTTAATGAATCAATGAATTTAGAATCGTGTTGCTTTCCCCTTTGTATTACGGAAAGCTGACAAATTCTGGCATATCATTGAAGAGCTTTGCCATTAGTTCTTGAAGACAATTATCGTGATGTCGATTTACTTTCTTCAACGCCCTCCCCCTCCCACTCTCTCTCTCTCTCTCTCTCTCTCTCTCTCTCTCTCTCTCTCTCTCTCTCTGTCTGAGAGAAGCAGGTAATCTTACAGTAAATTATACATAATTAAAACATTGAACGAGATCATTAAATTGAAGTAATTTTGTAAACTCGTGAATTTTCCAGTTGAAAAAAGATGTAATGAAAATGTAACTGTCCAATAAAACCTTTAATTTTATTTTACATTGATGTAACTTTAAATGGAGAAAGTTAAAATGAAACACAAGAGAGAGGCCAAGATTTGTTCAGGGGTCGTTAAGAGCCATAAGGACATTCCCCTCGGAGACTGGAAGCGAGAAATAAGGAAAGTGAGAAAATTAGAGATAGATGGGTATAAAGAAAGTGAGGTTGAGGGAAAATGATATAAAAGGTGAGAAAACAAAAGAAAAATATATGCTAAAGAGAGTAATAGTGAGGGGAAACTGAGATAAGAGATGAGGCAAATTGGCTAAAAAAATGAGAATGAGGGGAAAATGGGGCAAATTGGCTAAGAAAATGAGAATGAGGGGAAAATGGGGCAAATTGGCTAAGAAAATGAGAATGAGGGGAAAATGAGATAAAAAATGATAAAATTAGAGAAAGAAACGGGATAAAGAGAAATTGAGGAAAGCTGAAATTAAAAAAAAACAATAAGGTGAAATAAGTTATAAGTGAGAAAATGGAAATAAACAGAAACAAAAACAAAGATATAAGAAAGATAAGATAAAGAAAAATTATAAATTACGGAGATAAGAACTCAAATGATAAGAAAAACGAAATTCAGGAAGTAACTTAGTAAAAATGAGACTAAAAAAATTGAGACAAATTGAAAAGAGACCAAGATTGGAAAAAATAGATCTAAAAATGGAAGAAATAAAATTAATAAAAATAATTCAAAACGAGACTATAAAACAGAATTACAGTTGACGAGAGATAGGGACACACAGACAGAGACAGAGAGACAAAAATAAAGAGTTAGATTTAGACAGAGACAGTGTCAGATACAGATAGGAATAGAGTCAGAGACAGGCAGACACAGAAACAGATACAAAACCAGGGAGTCAGATAAAGGGAGAAACAGAATCAGAGTTAGAGACAGACAGAGACAGAAACAGAATCAGAGTTAGAGACAGACAGACACAGAAACAGAATCAGAGTTAGAGACAGATAGACACAGAAACAGAGTTAGAGACAAACAAACACAGAAACAGAGTCAGAGACAGACAGTCATCGAAACAAAGTCAGAGTTAGAGACAGATAGACACAGAAACAGAGTTAGAGACAAACAAACACAGAAACAGAGTCAGAGACAGACAGTCATAGAAACAAAGTCAGAGTTAGAAACAGACACAGAAATAGAGATTCAGACAGAAATGTATCGTATAAATCTCCTAATTCTGTATCATAATAAATATGATACAAACAGAGAAATAAATGAATGTATAAATACTACATATTTTTTGGTACGCTCAAATATTTGACTTCTTTTTTTTTTTTTTTTAATTTGATCACCTTTCCTTTTGACAAATTTTCGAATTACTTCTCCATTGTTTGGCGGACAATAATTAGTTTTTCGCTTTGAGATGCCCTCGTTGGGCATTTTAGGAATTTTTATTTGGTATAAGCCGAGGAAAGTGATTGAAAAATTTTATTTTCGCGTTCACAGAATTTGGAAGAGGAAATTTTCCTTTCCATCAATATGTGCGTATAGCAACTTTCAATCTTAACTAGAATATACTCGTGTATATATATATATATATATTAATATATATATATATATATATATATATATATATATATGGTGATTCAAAAAAGGTGCTCCCAAAAATAAGTATGTAACAGGTTATTCTTATAGCAGGTTATCTCTTGTGCACCCTTGTGTACCCTTGTACCCTTGTACCCATGTGTACTTGTACCCTTTGTATGCTACAGTGTACGCATATTTGTCTTGATAAGAACATTATTGTAGTTTAAGTTGCGCAATATACAATGTACAGTATACTGTACAAAAGTGTTTCCTCAAATACTTTACCTTGAACGGGACTTTATGAAGATAATTCCCCGAACTGCATAAATGGAAGGTTTGTTTGAAATTTTAACTATTCCGAGTTCTTGATCCAGTTTCTGCAGAGCAAGTTGAGGTACTATGAATGTATTTGTAATTAGAAATGGTGTATTTGAGTTGTATCAGGGAAGAAACAAACTTACGGTGCTTCTTGCTACTGATGAATCATGCACCCGAACATATAAAACCGAGGAATATATGTAATATAAACTAACAAGAGCACTTGAAAGGATTGGGAAGTTGATTGCTCACTGGAACAACATATATCAAAGCAGCGTTGCTTCCAGTGTGATGAACCACGTACGGAAACTTCGTTAGCACGTTAACTACCTAAATTCTCGGCAATGTTGATACTAGCTGCTCGTACCTCGAATAAATATATGGACAGAGCTGTGCTTTGTGAAGCAGTAAATCAGTAAAGTTTTTGCTTTCTAAGACTTAACGTATATGAGAAATCTGTATCCCAAAAGTTGATAGATAGGTCTAAGTCGTGGTCAATGTGTCGTAACACCACTTCCTATCAACCAGAGACGTTAAGCGACAAAGGGTCAGGAGAGAAGTTGGGTAAGAAATCGCCCTCTCCATTCCAGATAATGTAGCGAACCGTGGTTCGTATCTCACGTAAAGCTGTAGGTCTCCCCTCCATCATATGACCTCAGATATTGCGGAGGAGGTTAAAAAGCCAAATTGAAACAACAATATATATATATATATATATATATATATATATACACAGTGGTGTAGTGCTAAATAAAGAAGTGAGGGAACGCATTTTGAAAGTGTTACTCAGATGCGGGGGGGACAATGGCGAGCGCGGCGAGCCCATACAGTTGGGGGTCCGGGGGCACTGTAAGCCCCCGGGAAAATTTTTGAAATCTGACCAATTTCAGGGATATTTTGAGGTCATATGCACTGGATATTAGGATATATTCCAAGGTTGAAGATGCAGTATTTCCAGTGTCATTAGATATACGACATCCAGTACGATCAATAAAAATAGCTAACAACTGGAATGATTAACTAAAAAAAAGTTAACAACTGGTACGCCGTGGTGACTGTTTCACCAGATCTTTATAGGCTAGCATTGCCTCAGTCGAAGCTAAAAGAAATGAAACAGTTAATGATTCTTTCTCATATTTCTTCTAGGGGTGGGAATTAAAATTTCATGACGTTAGAGATTTGTAAGTTCGGATTTATTTGAAATAGTGAGGGAACGCCGTTCCGTCTACCAAAAAAAGTAAGGGAACGCCGTTCCCACGCGTTCCCACAGCACTATACCACTGTATATATATATTAAAAATTTTCTATAACCAGTACATATAGAAGAGTGCTTTATAAGTACACTTTTTAGACGTTAATTTAACTATTCTTTTTATTATTTTAAATTTGTAAAAATTTGCAATCGTTGGTCATTGCACGTAAATTTTCAATTTAAGTTAAAACCAAAAATTGTTCAAACTTTTCAGAGTAGATTTTACGCTTCAAAAAGTCGACCAATTTAAAGTGCAAATGATCCCTCTCTTAATCACAGTTTAATATCCCAAAGCTTTGGATTCATTAATCCAATCGTGTGTGTGTGTGTGTGTATATACAGACACAAAGCATATGGCAATTGTTGTTGTTTTGTTGTTCCCGCTGTTGGGACGTCAATGAATTTCACTACAAATATTGGTTTACAGAAAAACAAAATAATAGAAAGTTTGGCTGGTTCAACTTGCACCCTCCGCCCCACCCCCTTACAAAAAATCTGAATAGCTTTTCTAACGTGCTGGAAAATAATGTAAAGTCTGGACCACCACCCATTTGGGTACAAATGAAAAATGTTTAGTCTAACCTTACATTTTTTTGCACACACACAAAAAAGAAATGTCTGCACTATAGTGGTGTAGTGGTTGGTATCGCTGACTACAAATCCACCGGCCCCGGGTTCGATTTCCCTGTGATGGTAGTTGGTGCGTAGCAAACCCAGCTGTTCATTCTTTACAATAAAATTGGTAGATAAATAGAAGATGGAGCAACACGCTTGGTTTTCGTCATAACGAACAATTCCGAGCGGGAGCAAATCATATATATATATATATATATATATATATATACATATATATATACACACAATTATACAATATATATATATATATATATATATATATATATATATATATATATATATATACAAAAATGAAGGCCTCAGTTTCAGTTTAAGACTGTTGAAGAGGGAGATTCGATAATATACATATATGTGTGTGTGTGTGTGTGTGTGTGGATGCATGTAAATAAACGAAGATCGCTACGGCTGTGTATAAGAAAGAGCAGAACAAATAATTTATACGATTTAGTTGAACTAAAGGTTAACAAATATTATTATTATTATTATTATTATTATTATTATTACTATTTATTATTATTATAATAATAAGTTAAAAATGTTTGAAAGTTGTTAAAAAAACGGTTAACATTAAGTTTCGCGGAGACCAGATTACACTTGGTGAGGTTGTCGTTTTAGATTGGTTAGTGTTTTTTTTCCCACGTGACCAATTTCGGCGATTCACGATCTTTGCAATAATTTTGACTTTGTCAAAAAATTGGTTTCCGCGGAACTTAATATTTACTGAAGAAACTTATTCAAGTTACTTTTACAATCACAAAATCTGTCAATATTATTATTATTATATTATTGGTAAATATTAGGTTTCGGAGATGATAATGTTTTGGACCCCCTTATTGGGATTGGCCGAAAGGTGGTAACGTAGGAAATAACTGACCAACTTTGACCGATCACCTAACCTAGTGTAACCTAACCTGGATATAAGAGTCACATTGATTGTCCCGAAGTATGAAAAGTGCGGATCACCGAAATCTGGTGGCCCCTAAACTTAATATTAGCCTGTATTGTTATTACTATTTGCCAGTTAACACAGTTTCTGAGAATAGTGCCCGGTTAGGTTAAACTGGGTGGGGCTAAATTAGTTAGATTGGTAAATTACAATTCTGCTTCTAATAAGATTGGGTTGGAAGTAGGGATGAAATAATACCGACAATTTTTAATACCGGTATTTGAACAATTATTTTACTGATACCGGTGTTGATACCGGTTTTATGCAGAGAATAATTTATAATGATTTTTTTTTGGTGTCACCCTGCCAAGTGCCAACCCTCCCACAAACCTGCAGGACCTGTAGTACTCCCACATTAACGACAATAAAAACTGAAGTTACTTTTCAAATTCTGTCACCGACACCAAAGGGAAAATACATTGATTGAAAAAAGTTGAACAGCAGTTCCTAGGGAAAGGCGGAAAAAGGAAGGACTATTTACAATGATTAAGTATATCAGATAACCAAAGATAAAAGGGAAAAATAACAATTTTTCAAAAAAAAAGTTTATTAATAATTTTGCATATTTATTTCTTATTTTGGTTTTGGAAGTAAGTTTTGAGGAAACAAAAACTATCTAATGATTGTTCAGAGAGATTTGATCTTAGCTTGGTCAGAAATAAGCCAGCAGCGGAAAAAGCTCTTTCTGATTCTACACTAGTGGGTTTAATGGAAAGCAATGCCTCGTACAGCTTCTCTAAATTTTCACTTCTTTGTGAAGAAACTAACAAAATTACAAACTTTAACTTGTGAAATATGCGCATCAATCAACCACTGCAAGTGTCTAGTACGAAATTCGAAATCTGAAATGAACTCAATAACGAATCTAAAAAAGCAACGCAAGGTTTTGGAATCGTGTAAAAACGTTTTTTTTGAACATTTAAATACGCATTTATACGATTTCAAATGTTTAAGGCGAGAGTTCAGGATGATAGTTTCCCTTTTCAGAAAAACGGACACATCATATAACGTCAATAACATA
The DNA here is from genome assembly GCA_023014485.1 of Bathynomus jamesi. NCBI lineage: Eukaryota > Metazoa > Arthropoda > Malacostraca > Isopoda > Cirolanidae > Bathynomus > Bathynomus jamesi. Next base: position 287,674 of record JAJOZX010001672.1, on the reverse strand, counting down.
ATATTATAACACATGATAAATTGTGACATACACTAATGGCGCCCCTCAAAGATATACTGCGTGTGTAAGTTATGTATGAAGATAACTCATTATTTCTACTCACATTGGCCACAAAATCCTACAAAAAACAAATCTCTGTTAACTTGACATTTGCTGATTGCTCCCACAATAAAGACAATAGCAGTTCTTCAATACCGAAAACCGGTATCGATAATCACGATATCGGTATCGTGTCTCTTGTCCAATACCGGTATAAATACCGGTTTTTAAATACCGGCTTTCATCACTAGTTGGGAGCATTTCTAATAGAAACTTCTTGGTAGGTATTGGTAAATATAAGGAAGGTTTCAAATTGCAGAGATTCTGAGTTTTTGGTCCAGTTTGTGTAGAGCAAGCTTAGAGTGATATGAATGTACTTGTGATTGGAACAGGTACAATACATTTGAATTGCCTTGGGGAGGAAACGCAACCTTGCGGTGCAATTTGCTCCAGATGATTATACATCTATAGAGCCAGCAGTGCCTGCAATGCAAACTAATGACACAAACGCCGAAATGATTACGAACTTGATTGCACATTGAATTCTGATAACACAGAGCACTGATGCTTCCATTAGTGATGAATCACGTACGGAAGACCCGTTATAAGTACGTTGATCTTCTCTCTACACTTGGCAATGATGCTGCGAGTTGCTCATACCCTGAATGGGTGTATGGGCGAAACGGTGTTTTGTAAAAAACAGTGAAACCTTCCTTCTATTATGTACTTGGTCTATTAACTTTTGCGTCATAAACATTGATATATATATATATATATAACTTTTGATACTTCCAATTAACTATGAATATATCGATGAATAATATACCTACATACCTACATACATATATACAGTATATGTATGTATACTTTTCTCTTTCCAAATTTTCCTTACACGACGGTGAAATTGCAAAAATTTCTAAATAACTGCATATGACTAAATAAATCAGGTAGAAGGAAAACTAATTTCAGAAATAGGTATTGCAAAACTCTAAAGACGATATAACCATCTTCTGGGTATGGTGTTTCCAGAACAATTTCTACACTAAGAATATATATATATGAATGCAGAAATTAATAATAGCTTAACAATTTTTTTCACCTATTGGAAAATACTTTTCAGAGCCATTGTTTAAGGTTCACTGATATACTGTGTGTGTGTGTGTGTGTGTGTGTGTGTATATATATATATATATAGAGAGAGAGAGAGAGAGAGAGAGAGTTGGGGGTTCGTAAACATTTCATTTTTAGGTCTACAGTTTTAATACATTTTTCAAATGCGTATCGAATAGCAATATAAAAGGTCACCTCTTACGAAGGTTTTTCCTGCTGGTACAGTATTCTTAATGAGGTCCAAATGTTCTAAGGAATTCTTGATTAAACTCGAACAAAAGCAGATTTGTCCCAGGTTTATTGTAGACACCGCAAATTCTCGTTACGATCAGAAATCTATATACTGAAGAAGGTTTTCTAGGCACCAGTGTCAGGTTACGACGAGAGACGCCTATGAGGGACATTTCTTACCAAGGACCACCAACCTCATGAAAACATTCCCACGATATCGTAAGCAGAGTAACCTAAAAGGACGACGTTTAAAAATTAACCAAGACCATCACCGAGGAATTCTGAACCAACCAAACCAGAGGAAAGGTAACTGTAAATAACAGATTCAACCAAAGCTCATCAGGTTCCTCAAGAGTTAACAGTTGAAGTTTCATGTTAGTCTTCCAGCAATTGTGCAATAGAAAGCATTTTTTGCGTATTGACCATCTTACGTCCTTCGCCTACTTTAACTCAGTGATTGTAGACTCCCTTTCCGACTTACATCTGCCTCACCCAAGATGCCGTTATAGCAATTCAACGCGTGTGTAAACATTCTGTTTTCTTTATGTTTCCGCATAGAACTCTCAATGAGTGTCATTTATCAAGCTAGCAGTTATTATTGCATTATTGTACAATTTAATGTAATTTATAATATGTCGTTGGATCTGACATTGTGTACTCATACTGACAATTAATTCATAACATAACAAGCCATTTGTAATTTTGATTTATAATCATTTTATTTTGTGTTGTAGCACCGTATTGTATTAATCATTGCAATATTAAGTTTGTTAATTAAAGGAAAAAGCCAGACAGTCTATCTTTCTTTCCTTGTTGACTGATAAATCACTGGTGACCCCCAAATATTAATTAACTATTTAATTACATCGACAACCTACTTGTCTCAGTTAGGAGCCTATGCAATCGGTACAATCGGTCCCTATAACTTGGGCACCCTACCTATATATATATATATATATATATATATATAGTCGGACCTGCTATAACGTGCGGGATGCGTTCCTGAAAATTGGCACGTTATGCAAACGGGCACAATGACATGCGCGTTTTACAATAGGGACAATGTTATAAGTTCGGGATGCGTTCTTGCCAAATTATTTTTTCCTTAAAGTCAATGTATTATTAATTGTTTAACCCTTTTACCAAACTATATTAATACGAAATGGATAAAAAACAAATATTACAAGAAAAAAATGTATTTAATAACGTAAATGTAAAATGTATAATTAAAAAAATGTTAAAATATGATACATCGAGAGCATCTTCTTCTCCGTCATTTTGGGTTGTAGCAGCAGCTGGCTTCTTGAAATATGCATCTAGCGTTGACTGCCGTGCCATCTTCTTTTTCTCCCGATAAATTTCCTCGTAGCATTGGAGAAGATCCTCTAATTTTCTGTTGAATGTACTGCTCCGTTCCATGTTGGGATCACTGTCAGCAACATGGCGAAGTTCACACGAACCCAAACACACGTGCTTCGATTCCGCCTGGTGTCCAGAAACACACGTGGGTATGTGCATGTGTTTACGACAGTTTACGTACCGTATTTTTGTTTTTTTTATTATTTAAAAACAGCGTAACTTCAAATTATGCGTGTAATAACATTTTCATGGTGTTCAAAAATAAATCGCATAACTCCTAACGCGCGTTATAGCAGGTCCGACTGTATATAAGTTATATATATATATTTTTTTTCAATGTTCGAAACACGTGTATTACTAGCTTAACTACAAGTTAAAAGAAAGGTTTCATTGCTTTACACGAAGTACCGCTCCACCTATACACCCATTCAGAGTATGAGCAGCTCGCAGCATCATTGCCAAGTACATAGAGGTCAACGTTAATGTCCTTGGCAAAAAAGTATGTGATGACCTAAGAACGCAAGAACATCAGGAAGTATTGGTATTGACAATGTTGCCAAATGACAGAAGTTTTGAAACCAGCAACAATGAGGCGACTGTTAAAGTGTTGGTTACCCAATCCGTGCGATGCAAATTTCGAAGGAATTCGAGTATCGTGAGCGAGATGTCGGTTTGGGGCTGCGTGGTTGTATCCGCCCTCGAGAAAGCGTGCGAGAAACTTCCCGAAAAGCCCCAACAGGACGATAACATCGACGTGGAGCCCGACGACAATAGCATGGAAACGATCGACAACTAACGTCGATGATGTAATTTTATCGTAGGTTACCATGGAAACGGTGAATGACGTCATTTCATTGTATTTATTGTCTTTTTTATGTTTATATTTATTATTATTATTAACCGATTCCCCTGTTTTCCAATTTCCCATGGTGTGTGCACGGTGCGTGAGGCATTTTTAACTTTTTAAGACTCATTTCCAATGGCTGAATTGTCGTTACTTTTTCCAACTATTTTTTAGACTTAACCTAAGGTATCGCGAAGTTACACAAATCATAAAAAGTTCACGATAAATTTGTGTTTTAGAATACCACTAAAATTGATTAATACGATGCTCAAAGAAGTCTGACTGTTCTTTTCAGTAGGTGGGGTATGTATGTAAAGGCGGGGGTGGGTATGTTTTCATTGTGGTTGGGTATGTTTTCAGAAGGGAAAGTAAGAGAAATTAAAAGTACTTGAGTTTAAAAATTTCTAAAATATAATTTCAAGTCTTCAAGAAATGAGACAGTACATCTCGGGACTTTTTTGGTTCACTGTATCAATATAGAAAATTTTCTATACTGTAGTATTGACTAGTGAAAGATGGCGCATTGAAGCCATAGATTTAAGAGTGAAGATGTCAGGGTAATTATTCAAAGTTTTGTCACTGTCTAAATTGGAGCCGAGATTTACTTCTCTGCAGTTCAAATGTACGTAAATTTAGTAATTTATTTCATTGATAATCGACATAAATTGAGTGTAACATTCCTTCCAATTAAAAATCCAATTAAAATTTTTTTCAAATGAAAAGTAGTAAATTAAAAAAATCAAAATAATTACAATCACACAATTTGTTTATTGTGAGCTTCTCTCTTTACACATTAACCCTCTTTCCCTTACCGTTTGTTTACGTTTACTCCCCTTACTTTCGTGCAGGTCCACTTCCTATTTACATTCTCAGCTCCTCCCCCCACATCCCCTCACTCTCATCTCCCTTTCTAACCTTTAATGCCATTGGACAAAGCGCTAATTATATCAATAACCATAAACATACGGCCATTGAAGGCTGTGTCAACGAACTTACCAAGCACATAATTCTTTCTAATTTTAACTTTACACAAACCCGATAAATTCTTAGAGTGGATTTTTGCCCGTCCATTTAAAGGTCGTAAATAATCGCTTACGTTCCGAGTACGCTTCTTGTGATTTATTGCTATTGGGGCTTCCTTATTCTATATGTTCGTTGGTTGTTTGCTCCGACCGTTTTTGTTCGTGGAGGCTGATGCACGCCCGCCTGCTCGCGATATAGGTTTCAAAAGGATGCCGAATGCGGCACTTCGAGGGACTATCTAATGATAAAATGGTAGAAAATGTTGATTTTAATGTAACCTAGCGTATATATTATAATATAAAGCGTTTGTTGGAGGTATTATCAGTTTTATATGAAAAGACAATTATTTACAGTAAATAAAATTCGGACATTATTGCCAACATGTGTTCAACGTTCAGTCTGTGACAAGAAGAGTTTGAGCAGAAAAATCAAACTCAGGTGTTGAATGGCTTCCAAATGTTTTCAGCCTTAAACGATTATTGGCTTTAATTCGAAGAGTTTGGGGAAAAACATTTTTTCATTTCATTTCATTTCATTTCATTTCACTTTTAGAGTTGAAATGATGTTATTTCTATATATTTTATACGATATACAGAGTATATATTACTGTATATACACAAATTACTTAAAAATCTTAGGCCTTACAGCATCTGATCAACTTAGCATTTTATCGGCAAGTTATTATTAGATTAGCTTGTTAGATTAAGTTAGGTTAGGTTAGGTCAAGATGGTTATGTTACGCTAGGTTAGGTTAAGTTAGTTTTTTAAGGTGTCGATGTTTTGTTTATGTTGACAAAATGGGTATAATAGGTCTAAAATCTTACTATATACATACCAAGCCAGCATCGGTAGCTTAGTGGATAACACCTTTTTCCCTGTAAGCGAAGTGGATACAGTAAAATCATGGGTTCGATTCCCGATGGTAATGATAATAATTAGAGCAGTGGGGTCGCATTAACTGGCCGGAGCTCTACGCACCAGTTTCTGGCACTCCTGAATGATTATGACTATATACAAGCCAATTAAGATTAAAATTTCTTTGTTTACATAATTCCAAAGTCCTGTTTTTAAGGTTTAAGTTTTGTATTTGTGTGGAGGGGAGAATATTAAAAAAAAACCCGCGGTACACACAAAATAAAACCTTCTAAATTTAGAACTTATAACTTCTTTTTGAGGGTACATTCTAAGAGAAGGTTCTCCTTCTTTTGGTTATCAAAGGTTCTTGACAGATGATACAATAACTTCTTTTAATAATACATAACTTCTTTAGATAGAAGAAATTGTCTCCAAAACTTCTTTTTTGAGTGATTTGAGACAATAGAATGTATAGAAGGTTGCAGGAAGTCTTTGTTTTTTGTGTACTGTTTTAATTTAGAACCAATTTTGCCTCAACCTTAACGTTTAGCATCCGATAGCGACAATTCTGGTGAAAGTAACCATACCCGAAATCAGTACTAAGAAGAAAATAGTTCAGGATGTTAATGCTTAATAATATGTATAGTTGGTTACTAAAGTCGGGATGTACTGGGTCATCCTTACACAATTTTAGTAACCAATGGTATATATGCGCCTCGGTGATGTACTGACTAGCGTCACTGACTACCAATCCATCGGCCTTGGGATCGAGACCCGGTGACGGCAGGCGGCGCGCAGCAAAACCCAGTTGTTCATCCTTCTACACACACAAAAAAAATTGGCTGGTAGATAAATCGGTACCCTGGGTAGCCTAGTGGTTAAGACGTTGGGCTACTGGTGGGTCGTGGTTCGGATTCCACGTTAAGCTGTAGGTCTAAGGTGGAATGACAAGCTTGACCTTCGTCAGAATGAACAATTCACGCGGAAGCAAAAGCAAGGTTAACCAAGGTTATAGCTCGTAGCTCAGTGGGTACGTTTATCTATAGCTTAGTGAAAACACTGAGGTCGGGAGTTCGACTCTCAATAAGGCTGTTTAATAATAATTTCGAGGAGTAAGCGGAATGGGCCTCGTCCGTTTGGCCTGAGCGCATGCCAGTTTCTGGCACTTTTCAATGATATACATATCATATAATGAATTCAAAACATTTACAGAAAATGAAATATCAACATGGCGATACAATCACTTTATATAACATCCTTCAAGGCAAGTTAATTAATAATACAGTGTGTGTATATATATATATATAGGGTGTCCATAAATTATTCACCCCATTATAAGCCTTAATAAATTTGTTATTATAGGAGCTATCTTAAAACGGTTTGCAGCAGTTAATAACACAACTCAAGAAATTTTTTTCTTTATTTCGCAGAACATCCACTAGGGGCACAATGGCGACAGTGAAGGAGAAAGCAATGTGTGTGCTGTGGATGTGGGAAACCAAATCTCCAATTACTGTACAGAGACGTTTTCGGGAGGAATATCAGAAAACTCCACCAACAAAGCAATCACTCAAGCGATGGCTGAAACAATTTCAAGAAACTGGCAGTGTGCTACATCAGAAAGGAGCTGGTAGGCCTAGTGTGTCTGAAGATAAGATAGCAGGAATTCAGGAGGCGTTACCCGAAGTCCTACAAAATCCATCCGAGCAAGCCGAGAATTGCAAATACCGCGTTCAACAGTGCATAAAGTGGTTCACAAGAGGTTGAAACTTTATGCCTACAAATTGCAAACCTTGCAGAAACTTCTACCAAATGACAAACCCAAACGGGTACAATTTGCTGTTGACATTCTTGACCGTATTGATGAAGATGAACATTTTTTGAACAATGTCGTTTTCAGTGATGAAGCGACATTCCATCTGTCTGGGGCTACACAAAGGACAGAGGGTATGCAAAGAAGGTTAATAACATCACAGAATTAAGACACCGGATTGAAGAGACATTAGCTTCCATCACGCAAGACATGCTTCTTAATGTTTAAGATAGCTCCTATAATAACGAATTTATTAAGGCTTATAATAGGGTGAATAATTTATGGACACCCGTATATATATATACAGGGCGTCCCAAAAAAATGTGTACACACTTTAAATAATTATAAAGGCAGTGTTTATTAAAATACATTTCATTTTCAAAATGTAATAGAATCTACAGACATTATTTAATTGTTTTGTCAACGCCTGTTTTCAAACTGACGTCCGTTCTGGTCCAGGCACTGCTGATAACGCGAAGCAATGGAATCGCAAACATCACGAAACATTTCGTTTGGTATTTGTGTGCATTCTCGTTCAATGGCTGCTCTCAATTCAGCGACTGTTGCAGGTTTTATAGCGTAGACTTTGTCTTTTAAGTATCCCCATAAAAAAAGTCTAGTAGTGTGAGGTCTGGTGAACGCGGAGGGTATTCTACGAAACCCCTTCGTCCAATCCACATCCACATCGTGCCAAGTACCACTCGCAATACTCCACTCTTCGGTCCGGATCATCTTCATTAATAGCATGGACTAATCTTGGAATGTAACTTTTCCATTGACAGCGCTTCAAAATGCGTTGGACAGACGATTCTGAAATTCCTACCTCACGACTCGCTTGCCGCACAGATTTTCTTGGACTTTGGTGATACGTTTCCAGTACTCTTTCTTGCTTTGTGGGGCTTGTCGATGTCCGTGGTCTTCCGGAACGCTTCTTGTGGACATTCTGAACAGTTCCATCGGCTTCAAACTTATCTCTAATTCGAGTGATGGTAAGTCGCGTTGGTGGATCTGTTTGAAACTCCCTCCTAAACTGTCTTTGCACTTCAACTGCGTTTTCACACTTCCAGTAGCATTTTAGAATGAATTTCCTTTGTTCAAAGCTTAGTCTGACTGCCATTATTAATTCTAATGGGTTTAACTTGAAAAGAAAGAAACATCAATTGAGCTATCAGCTGTTAAAGTGTGTATACATTTTTTTGGGACGCCCTGTGTATATATATATATATATATATGTTACAGTTAATGTTTGAAATCAGGCAATTTACAAATTGACTGAAGTTTTAGGCAAAATGTCAAATTGTGATACATACAAAACCTAACCTAACCTAACCTTTCTGGTAATGTTGGATATGCATGCCCACTGATATTGCACAAAATGTTGCCTAAAAATGCATTAGGTTAGGTTTGGTTAGGTTTTGTGTGTATCACAATTTGACACATTGCCTAAAATTTCAGTCAATTTACAAATTGCCTGATTTTAGACATTAACTATAATATATATATACAGGGTGGGCCGTAAGTTTCCATACATAGGAAAAATTAAACGTTTGTTTTTATGTTTCAGATACCCTAAGAATATGCGTTTGACGTAAGATCTTGTTTACTGATGAAGCAAATTTTTACGTCAATGGAGAGGTTAATCGGCAAAACATACGTTATTGGAGTAATGCTAACCCTAACTGGCTGAGTCCGACGAAGATGCAAGGTGCCGGTAAAGTGATGGTGTGGGCCGGGATATGGGGTGACAGAATTATTGGACCAATTTTTTTTGTCAGTGGAAATCTTAATGCCGAAAGGTATCTTAACATGTTGCAAGAAGAGATTTTCCCATCCCTGCTAAACGAGGAAGGTAACTTCCCAGTTTACTTCCAGCAAGATGGAGCTCCACCTCATTATGGTCTTCACGTGCGTCGGTATTTGGATCAGCAGTTTCCGGATGCTTGGATTGGTCGGCGTGGTCCTGTGGAGTGGCCTACCAGATCCCCAGATCTCACCCCAATTGATTTCTATCTTTGGGGGCACTTGAAGGCCATGGTGTATCAGGAAAAGATACGAGACATAAATCATCTAAAGGAACGTATCACCAACGCCATTACAAGCATAACGTCAACTGTGCTAATGCGTGTTCATCAACAGTGGGGAACACTTATTGAAATGTGTTTTCAAAACAATGGCAACCATGTAGAGCATATTATATAAATAAAAATGGTTGTCCATAAAAAAATGTTTATTTTTCCTACGTATGGAAACTTACGGCCCACCCTGTATATATATATATATATATATATATATATATATATATATATGCTGCAAACCCACAAGGAAAAAGAAAAACGATTCCAAGGCCTTTCGTGTATTCAAAGCTACACCTCGTCAGGGAATGACATTCCCTGACGAGGTGTAGCTTTGAATACACGAAAGGCCTTGGAATCGTTTTCTTTTTCCTTGTGGGTTTGCAGCATTTATTAATTTCACGTGTTTTATTGTGAAATTCATCCCATATATATATATATATATATACATTCAACTGCAAAGAACACGCAGTATAAATAACGTAAAGAACGACGCTTGTATAGGAGATATTCCGCGCATTGGGGCATTGGTTTCTGCGAGTATGTAGAGGAATTACGGCATTTGGAAGAGTGAAGACCATGGTGTAGTGGTATCGCGTCTGACCGGCAATCGGAAGATCCCGGGTTCGATTCCCAGGTGGTACTTCATTTTTTCATTTGTTGTTTTCTCTTTCTCGTCTTGCGCGGAATATCTCCTATACAAGCGTCGTTCTTTACGATATATATATATATATGATGCAAACCCACAGGAAAAATAAAAAATAATTCCAAGGCTTTTCGTGGATTGAGCAGTACACCTCGTCAGGGAATAACAATATATATATATATATATATATTAGAGGATAACAAACCACGAGCATGAAAACAACACAATATAATGTTTTAGCTCTACGGGGATTAAGCGTACGTCGAATCGTGCAAACCTCTTGTTATTCTTAATATGAAAAACACGCGCCTTAATATTTGTATATATTGCATAAATGTTATAACCCTGAACACGAATTAAAGATTAGCAAAATCGATTCCAAAGACATTGTTTTGTTTGTTTGTTTTTTTTATTATTACAAACTGTTTGAAATTTGTTTTCATTTCATTGGTTCAAACAATTAAGACCCATTTACGTTTGTTTACATTTAAAATGTTTAATGATAGTTTATACTCGTTGAAATAAAACATTTTTAATTCCCACATGTGTATATATGAGAGAGAGAGAGAGAGAGAGAGAGAGAGAGAGAGATTGGAATTTAAATTACCAGTGTTTTAAATTTTTCTATTTACATTTACTGATTAGTTATTTATATTGGGGTATTTATATATTTGTAAAGTGCGCTTATTTTATCTGATTACAGTTGATATCGGAAGTTAGTTTTCTTCTATTTTTAGATATATATATGAAATGAAAATGAAAATGAAAAAGTTTATTGGCAGACTATATAGTCCATATGACAAATATTATTAATACAATAACAGTTCATATACTAAGAATAGAAATATATACACAATTGATTAGAAATAATACTGTAATGTCGAAGTTAAGTGGAGCTACAGACAGACGTTTTCGTACCAAGAAGTCCATAGCTTAGAGGATAAATGGCAGGAATCATGGATAGCTTGGATGATCGGGTTGGTTGATTTTTTAATTCGTTGCATTAGACTGTATTGAGCGCGTCTTGTTACCTCCGGAAAGCTCGGGACATTGCGGCTAGCAAACATTTGTGAAGCTGAGCATCTCGGGGGTAATTTGTGTAAGAGTCTAAAAGACCTGTTGTACCGCAAATTTAGGGTTCTGCCAGAACCTTTTTTATAATTCACCCAGAGTTGCTGTCCGTATATATTACTGCAGAAAGTACGAAAGAGAGTGTCTTTAGCTTCACCTGTACAAAATCGAAAGTTCCTTATGGTTATATTCGCTTTAGCACACAGGCTTCGAAATTGTTTACTTATATCCGAGTCATCACTCAAGGAGCTGGTAGTAGTTTGACCCAAATACTTAAACTCTTGTACTTCCTCAATTACTTCACCATTCATTTTAAACCTTAGATCAGCTGGCTGATTACAGCTTTTAGGATGAAATTGCATAACCTTAGTTTTTGTAACATTAAAAAGAATATCATGTTTCTGCGAATACATTTCGCAGACTTTTAGTAGCCGATCCAGACCTTTAACAGAGTGACTTATTAACACCGTATCATCGACATAAACTAAGTTATTTATCCTTGTGTTATCTATACAACATCCCACTGTTGTTCCATTAAGTGAAGCAATTAATAAGTCAATATACACATTGAACAGCATAGGGGAGAGCAAAGAGCCTTGTCTCACCCCGCAAGAGGAGCCAAAACACTCGGAGAGTACATTGGCTCACCTAACGGTGAAAGATTGGTGGGAATACCAAAATTTCAATACGTTTAATATGTACATGGGAACCTTCCTGTCTTCTAGTTTTTCAAATAAAATATAGTGGTTCTCCCTATCATATGCCTCACTTATATCTAGGAAACAGCTATAAATAGTTGAATTACTGTCAATGTATTTAGATATTGTTTCTTTAAGTACATAGATACACAGGTCAGTTGAGTGGGACCTTTTAAAACCAAACTGATTACGAGATGTCCATAGGAAATCATTTAATTGGAGTAACAAGAGTTTTTCCAGTAGTTTCGAGAAGCAGGAAGAGACAGCAATAGGCCTGTAATTATTGCTGGACAGAATGTCTCCCTAACTCTGCAGGGATATAGTTATGAGCAAGCATGGCTGATAGGAGCAATGATATATGCAGACATACTACGTCAATGGCATATTTTAAGTGCTCATTCGATAAGTCATCTACCCCTGACGCAGAACCAGTCTTTAACTCTTTAATTAACCTCTTTACTTCAGAAAATGATATCAAAGTATTTTCCATTGTCCCTCCCACAATCGTTTCGCTGCAATCTATCTTAAGATTATCCCTACTCACACTGTTAAGAATGTTAGAGTAGTGGTTTTTCCACAGCTTTGCAATTTCATCCTCCCCGACACCCCATCCCCCATCGATTGTCGGGGGGAGGACATTTTTGCCACCCGTTTGAGTCAACAAATTTCCAAAATTTGTTATTATCGTTATTTATGCGAGCTTCACAGGCTTTTAATGCTCGAATAGACTCTTCTTCCTGTTTACATCGCCTTATGGCCGCCTTATACTGACCCCTACTTCTACACATATTAATGTATACTGGTCCTAATCTAGGTCTACCATGAAAGCACCACAAATCATAGGCGTCTTTCGATTCCCTCTTCAGGGGGGCAATAAAATCATTCCATCCAGGAATAATCTTAGTATGATAGTTGTAAGATTTATCCAGGGGGCTTCCTGCTTCTCTTAACAGGGATATTATCTTACTATAATACCTATCTATGAGTTTACAGTGAGAATCATTTGAGCAAGGATTACTACAGGCAAGATGCAAAATTTCTAAATTATTAAAGAGGTGACTTGTTCTGTCTTTGTATTCTATTCTCTGTTGCATATTAACATTGGACCAATCGACGCGATTATTCTTACCTATTGAGTTCTTGTTAAGTCTTATTAAGTTCTTGTTAAGTTATATATATATATATATATTATGAAAAAACTATATAGGGCTATGGGTTGATTGCCTGTGCCCTCATCCGCTGAAATTTCCAGCAGATTTCAGTGGAGGGTTACCGACAAAAGCCCTATGCTTTTTCGTTAGAGAGTTATGAATATGTAGGTGTTTAAAGGACCTTTTTTATTTAAGTGATTACGGTAATTCTAGCGTCGGGATTTGCGCGACGTACAGTATACTAGAATGAAAATAATTTGCCTCACCTTATTTTTGTTGGGTCTTTGTTTGCTTCGATGTAGGGCGTTACGATCATCTTCGGTGTAGGGCCGCCACGATCGAGTTTCGCGACGAATTTACTTAAGGTAATTAATATAGGCAGTCACTATATAAACCCCTGAAGGAATAGGCCTATCCTTTTTAGTCATTAGGTTTTAATTATAAGGAATTCACTCAGAACTAGAGGGGGGACAAAGACATCCTCCCAGTTTAAAGCTTCGCTGTAACATAAACAGCCCTGAGAGCCGTTCCTTGGTTCTGGTGTATTATTTGCCGAACTAGCAATTTTGTTTGTCTACTCCTTTTGGTAGACTAAACAATAAATTGGGTTTTCTTGTTGCTATGTGGGCTGATTCATACATACAGGTTCTTTGTACGTATGGCAATTCAATTATTTCATTCCCAATAGGCTATGTCGCCAATCCCGAGGCAATTTTGTATAGATATTTAATTCAATTAATTAATAATTTATATTTAATTATGAAATAAATGTACCACATATGATACCATGTTGTGAGTGCGTATAGTTTTTCCATATACTGGGGGGGGCCGGAGAAAAATTTGTATGTTATAGATCAAAATTTTTTGATAAACTGTGTTTAAACCATGTGAAATGGATTGAAAAGAATGAAGTAGAAATTTAGGAGAGAGGTTACTCAAGACCTATTCAAATATGAAAGTTCAAGAGGCCAACTTCTCAAGTTTAGTTAAAGTTATGTCAATCAGTTTGACTCCCTTTAGGTATAGGAAATTTATGGGATTAAAGTAAAGTTATTAAGCATTTTAACTTTGCTCAGTTTGTGTAAGTTTTATAAGTCACCAGTCTTAATTTTTTCTTGTAAAAGTTTTCTGGCTTTCAAAGCAGTCTTTCTTTGAGGCCTGTCTGGTTTAGTCTGAGTTACATCAGGCACATTGAGAGATTCCTCCCCAATAGTATCCTGATCCATCCTTTGGGGTAATGGTTCTAATTTAGCCCCACACTCCAAAGGATATAGTAATGTGATATCTCTGGTGGTTTCACCAGTTGCTGTTTTCAGTTTTACAACCCTGGTAACTTCGTCTTCACCAGTTTTGAGTTCCAAGACTTTTCCCATTGACCAATGTTGTCTTGGTGTCTTGTCATGTATCAACACAATGTCCCCAATTTTGACTGAATCATTCCAACTTTGTTTTGTTAATTGTTTATGTCTTTCTCTAAGACTTGTTAAGTATTCTTCTCTCCATTTTGTTATAAATTGAGTCTTGATTTGTGTCAAATGTTGGTATTTTGTGTTGAGTTCTTTGTGTCCTATTTCCCAATCTGGATCCTCTGTACTGTTATGTTCAGATTCTGGTAACATGTTTACTGTTTCTCCCTTAATTAGGTGGTTTGGTGTGAGAGGTTCTGGCTCATTAATACCATCTCCCACATAAGTTAATGGTCTGTTGTTGACAACATTTTCAATTTCTGACAGAATAGTCATGAGTTCAAAAAGTTGTAGATGTTTTGTCCCAATAGTCTTTTTAAGGCAGTTCTTTACAGTTTGTATGTTTCTTTCCCAAATTGAACCATACCATGGTGTATTAACAGGAATGTACTTCCAGGTTATGTTGTGTTTGGTTAAATGAGTTTGTACTGTTTCACTGTCACAAATCTGATGAATAATTCTTTCACCAGATTTGAAGTATGTGGCATTGTCTGACCATATAGTTTTGGGTACAGAATTGTGTGCACAAAATCGTCTGAAAGCAGCAATAAAAGCTTCTGCTGTCAGATCTTCTACTATGTCTAGACATATGGCACGTGTGGCAGCACAGGTGAAGAGTACAATGTACACTTTGTATTCCTTTGAATCCATTTTGTCTCCAAAACTCACATTTACCGCTCCAGTGTAGTCAATACCCGTGGTTTCAAATGGCCGAGTAAATGTTACTCGTTCCACAGGTAGGTCTGGAGGGCTTGGGGTCTTAAAGGGTCGTGAATGGATACGTTTACAAGGAATGCATGTGTTTAAAATTTTCTTTGTTTCAGTTCTACCCTTTGGTAGCCAGTAAGTTTTTCTCAGCTCTGTCAGGGTTTGTGGGACTCCCATGTGGTGTATTTTGTTGTGGGTATCCCTGATGATGAGTTTTGTGAAGTGATTTCTCCTTGGAAGAAGAATTGGGTGCTTAGAGTTGTAAGTCAAAGTTGACTTGTTAAGCCTTCCTTTACACCTTATCAGACCCTCTGTATCCAGGTACAGATTTAGATCCATGACAAGTGAAGGAATACCTTTGTTTAATGTGCTACTGGACCTAAGATACTTCAACTCCTTGTCAAATTCTGAAGCTTGTATCTGTTTGAGCCAGTATTTTGTTGCAGTTTCTGTTAAGTTAGAAAAGGCTTTCTGAGGACAGTGTTTGAGAAGGTAGCTATTGACAAACTTGCAGCAATAGACTGTAATTCTCAAGAGTTTGTTTAGGTCTGAATAAAGGTGATAGTCAAATATAGGTTTGTCCTCAGTGATCTTTTCAGTTGTTGTAGAGTTGAGTGTGAGGTTAACTACTTTGGCTGGCCAAAGATCCTCACATGTTAGCCATTCGGGCCCTTCATACCAGATTTTATTTGTTTTCAACAGCTTGTAAGAGAGCCCTCTTGTCAAAAAGTCTGCAGGATTCTCTTTTGTTTTTATGTACCTAAATTTGATACCAAGGTTTGTGTTTGCAGTTTTGATTTCTGTTAGTCTGTTTTTCACAAATATGTTTTTGCAAGAAGTTGTATCTGTGTTGGTCACCCATGTTAGACAAATTTGACTGTCTGTCCTTAAGTAAATGTTTGTTATGTCAACTTCTTTATACACTTGTGAAAGAAAGTTTGCTGTTTTAACTCCCAATGAGACAGCTAATAATTCAAGTTGTGGTACAGTTTTCTTTTGGTTTAAGGGTGCCACTTTTGCCTTTGAATAAACCAAGTTACTTTCATTTTCACTTGTTAAATAGGCACAACACCCATAAGCTTGTGTGCTGGCATCTGTAAAAATGTGTAGTGTTTGCGATTTCAATCTGTAGCCAGCACATCTTGGTACGTAGATGTCTTGAACTTTGTTCAAGTCTGTGGCTAATTTTTTCCAATGAAGTTGGTCTTCCACTGAAAGTGGTTCATCCCAATCAATTTTCTTTTTCCATAAGTCTTGCAAAAGGGTTTTGGATCTTATGGTTGCTGGTAAATATAATCCAATGGGGTCGAAAATTTTGGATGATTCTGAAAGCACTTGTCTTTTTGTATCGGCATTTGGATTTAAGTTATAACTCTTTGTGCAAAGAGTGTCATCGTGTTCGAATTCTGTTTTAAAAACCAAAGCATTCCAAGTGTTTTCGTGTAATTGTTTGGTTCAATGTTCCCATTGTTGTCTTTTGT
This sequence comes from Bathynomus jamesi, assembly GCA_023014485.1. Taxonomy (NCBI): domain Eukaryota; kingdom Metazoa; phylum Arthropoda; class Malacostraca; order Isopoda; family Cirolanidae; genus Bathynomus; species Bathynomus jamesi. Next base: position 271,107 of record JAJOZX010001672.1, on the reverse strand, counting down.
TATTTGTTCATTTAATTTAGGAGAATTAGAAAGAGTTTGTACTGTATTCAAACCTCCTACCACTTCAGACTAGTCAATACCCGTAGTTTTAGTGGAGTAAATTTACTCCTCCACAGGTAGATCTGGAGGGCTTGGGGCTTTGAATCCTGTACTGTTTTTGTGTTGTTTGGCCTATGGCCAAGGGAGGCCACAAGACCCTTTTTGTTTGGTCTCTGGCCAAAGGAGGCCACAAGACCCTTGTTGTTTGGTCTCTGGCCAAGGGAGGCCACAAGACCATGTTGTTGGTCTCTGGCCAAGGAGGCCACAAGACCCTTGATGAATTGTTGGGCTATGGCCAAGGAGGCCATCAGCCCTTGATGAATTGTTGGGCTATGGCCAAGGTAGGCCAAGCCCTTTGATGAATTTGTTGGGCTATGGCCAAGGTAGGCCATCAGCCCTTTGATGAATTTGTTGGGCTATGGCCAAGGTAGGCCATCAGCCCTTTGATGAATTTGTTGGGCTATGGCCAAGGTAGGCCATCAGCCCTTTGATGAATTTGTTGGGCTATGGCCAAGGTAGGCCAAGCCCTTTGATGAATTTGTTGGGCTATGGCCAAGGTAGGCCATCAGCCCTTTGATGAATTTGTTGGGCTATGGCCAAGGTAGGCCATCAGCCCTTTGATGAATTTGTTGGGCTATGGCCAAGGGTAGGCCATCAGCCCTTTGATGAATTTGTTGGGCTATGGCCAAGGTAGGCCATCAGCCCTTTGATGAATTTGTTGGGCTATGGCCAAGGGTAGGCCATCAGCCCTTTGATGAATTTGTTGGGCTATGGCCAAGGTAGGCCAAGCCCTTTGATGAATTTGTTGGGCTATGGCCAAGGGTAGGCCATCAGCCCTTTGATGAATTTGTTGGGCTATGGCCAAGGTAGGCCATCAGCCCTTTGATGAATTTGTTGGGCTATGGCCAAGGTAGGCCAAGCCCTTTGATGAATTTGTTGGGCTATGGCCAAGGGTAGGCCATCAGCCCTTTGATGAATTTGTTGGGCTATGGCCAAGGGTAGGCCATCAGCCCTTTGATGAATTTGTTGGGCTATGGCCAAGGTAGGCCATCAGCCCTTTGATGAATTTGTTGGGCTATGGCCAAGGTAGGCCATCAGCCCTTTGATGTAGAGTAGTTTGTTTGTGTCACTGTCTAACCATATAATTTTTGGCACAAAATTATGTGCACAGAATCAGAGCGCAGCAATAAAAGCTTTTACTCTCCGATCCTTGGTTATGTTTAGACAGGTTGTTTGTGTTTGAGACACATGAAAGAGTAATGTGTGTTGTTGTGTGTATCATTCTTCCGAATCCAGTTGGTCTTCAAAACTTGGATTCACCACTCCAATGAAGTTTCCCGTAGTTTGAATGAGTAATGTTGTGTATACTACAGGTAGGTCTGGAAGTTTTGGGGTTTTGAAGGAATCCAATCTGTTTGCAAGGAATGTATGTGTCTGTTGATGAAATCTGTTGTGATTCTTCCTTTAAAAGAAGAATTGGATGTTTGGAGTCGTATGTATATATTTATATACTGTACCGTACGTGTGTGTGTGTATGTGTGTGTGTGTGTTTGGTGATGAAATCTGTTGTGATTCTTCTTTTAAAAGAAGAATTGGATGTTTGAAGTCGTATGTATATATTTATATACTGTACCGTACGTATGTGTGTAAATGTGTATTTTGTTATAGGGTTTTTATTTTTGGGTTTTGGGTTTGGTTAATCAATTTGGCTGAGTAAAGATCCTCAAACGTTGCATTTGAGACCCTTATATCAAGCCTTGTCTGTTTTATGCCTATATGTCAAATTGGAATAGGTTGGGCCTATATTGGTCAAATAGGACTTCGAATAGGTAATAGGTTGGGCCTATATGTCAAATAGGACTTAGAATAGGTTGGGCCTATATGTCAAATAGGACTTCGAATAGGTAATAGGTTGGGCCTATATGTCAAATAGGACTTCGAATAGGTAATTGGTTGGGCCTATATGTCAAATAGGACTTCGAGTAGGTAATAGGTTGGGCCTATATGTCAAATAGGACTTAGAATAGGTTGGGCCTATATGTCAAATAGGACTTCGAATAGGTTGGAATAGGGTCACGAATAGGTGTTAGGTGGTGTAGGTTTGAATTCGTGCAATTGCTTTAGGTCTTTGTGATGTTACAGTTCGAGTCGAATTTTGTGATGTTACAGTTCGAGTCGAATTTTGTGATGTTACAGTTCGAGTCGAATTTTGTGATGTTACAGTTCGAGTCGAATTTTGTGATGTTACAGTTTGAGTCGAATTTTGTGATGTTACAGGTCTGAGTCGAATTTTGTGATGTTAATGAGTCTTATGAGTAAGTTAAATTGCTGAAATAAATTTTATAACCTACACCTCAGGTTCAATTATAAATTTAGTGTTTTTAATTAGGATAGGCCTTGAGTGTAAAGAGTAAGGCCTACTTTAAGAGGTAGGCCTATTATGTAAGGTAAAGTTAGGTGGGCCTACTAAATAGGCCTATTTGTTGGGCCTACCAAGTAGGCTTATGTTGGGCCTATTATTTTATAGGACCTCAAATGAGTTAAGCCTGTTAAATTAACAAGGCTTAGTTTTGAATTTGAAGAGTAGGACCTATTAAATAGGCTTAATGTTGTGGGCCTATTATTTTTAGGACCTAAAATAAGTTATGCCTGTTAAATGAACAAGCCTTTGTTTTCGATTAGTGTAAAGGTAAAGGAATCGGTTCCCAGTTTTAGGCCACTATATGAAAAAAACTATAGTGGGGTTATGGTTGAAATTAGGGTTAGGCCTACTGAGTTAAGGCCTAGCCACTACGTGTGTCAGTGTAAATTTTAGAGGGTTAGTTCCCCTTCACAGGGCCACCATCTGAAAAAAACTATATAGGGCTATGGGTTGATTGCCTGTGCCCTCATCCGCTGAAAAATTTCCAGCAGATTTCAGTGGAGGGTTACCGACAAAAGCCCTATGCTTTTTCGTTAGAGAGTTATGAATATGTAGGTGTTTAAAGGACCTTTTTTATTTAAGTGATTACGGTAATTCTAGCGTCGGGATTTGCGCGACGTACAGTATACTAGAATGAAAATAATTTGCCTCACCTTATTTTTGTTGGGTCTTTGTTTGCTTCGATGTAGGGCGTTACGATCATCTTCGGTGTAGGGCCGCCACGATCGAGTTTCGCGACGAATTTACTTAAGGTAATTAATATAGGCAGTCACTATATAAACCCCTGAAGGAATAGGCCTATCCTTTTTTAGTCATTAGGTTTTAAATTATAAGGAATTCACTCAGAACTAGAGGGGGGACAAAGACATCCTCCCAGTTTAAAGCTTCGCTGTAACATAAACAGCCCTGAGAGCCGTTCCTTGGTTCTGGTGTATTATTTGCCGAACTAGCAAAATTTTTGTTTGGGCTACTCCTTTGGTAGACTAAACAATAAATTGGGTTTTCTTGTTGCTATGTGAGGCTGATTCATACATACAGGTTCTTTGTACGTATGGCAATTCAATTATTTCATTCCCAATAGGCTATGTCGCCAATCCCGAGGCAATTTTGTATAGATATTTAATTCAATTAATTAATAATTTATATTTAATTATGAAATAAATGTACCACATATGATACCATGTTGTGAGTGCGTATAGTTTTTCCATATATATATATATATATATATATATATATACTCTGAGCGGCAGAAAAATCGGCCCACTTGGAATATCGCGAAAAGCAAAAAAGTGGGCACGCTTCTGTTTACAAAAGTTTTAAAATTCGAAAATTTAGTTTATGAGGACATTAAAAATCTTCAAACACCTTCTTAATACAATTTATTATCAAAAAATACCGTACAAAAAATTGTAACTCAAAAAAACAAAGATTTCGACAAAAACAAAAAATTGAAAAAAAAACCAATAAAACAACAACAAAAAACAAAAGACTTGTGATCCAGGGCTAATAAGAGGTGTTGCCTCCCAGCTTGAATGACTGCAGCTATTCGTCGATTCATCCCATGAATGAGATCGGCGATCACATCCTGTGGGATTCCATCCACTCTTCAGTTAAAGCTTGTTGTAGCTCCTGTAGAGTGTTAGGGGCTACTAGACGAGCCATAAGACGCCGTCCCATCGTGTCCCGGAGATTTTGTATGGGGTTCAGGTCCGGACTTCGGGAAGGCCACTCGATTCGACGAATTCAGGTTTCGTCAAGGAAATTGCTAACGGCTCTTGCCGCATGGAGTCTAGCGTTATCGTGCTATAGAAGGAAGTCTTCGCCAACAAAAGAAGCAAGAAGGACCACATGCTCTAGCAAGATTTCTTCCAGGGATCTTGCGGACGTCAATGACCCACCACCAACAACGATGAGCTCTGTGCGCGAGTTTGACGTGAAACCACCCCAGACCATGACTGAGCCTCCTCCAAAAGCAACCCTCTCCGTAAAAGTGCAAGGGGCGAATCTTTCTCCTGTTCTTCTCCACACTCTTTCCCGTCCATCGGATGTTCGAAGATTAAATCTTGATTCGTCCGTGAATAATACTCGTCCCCATTGGACCATAGTCCAATTGACATGCTCATAAGCAAAAGCAAGACGAGCATTGCGGTGGTGTGGGAGCAATTCCGGGCCTATTGCTGGACGTCTAGCATGTAAACCACTTCCCTTAAGTCTCCTTCTAACGGTTCGCTCCGATACACTGACGTCTCGAACGTTCCAGCTCATTGCAGACGTTTGTGGCAGTCAAGCGACGATCTCGCAAAACACTTAAGACGATGAGACGATCGTCACGGGCAGATGTGCAGCGCGATCTTCCAGATCCTGGTCTTCTGGTGTACTCTCCTGTCTCCATATAACGTTGGTTGACACGTCAAACCGTTGTTCTTGGAATTCCTAGCGTATCGGCAACGTAACGCTGGCTCCGACCATCTTCAATTAGGGCGACGACGACTCTTGCGACGTTCACGGCACTCAAATCCATTGTAAATGTCCAATTCTGAAATCCAAAAGAATTAGAAGTCTATTTGTTACTAAACGCAAATGCCTACTCCCACTAGTGGAAGAAAAAAGTGGCACTAGCAGTCTAAGAGCAATTGAATGTCAGACTGTCGAATTCTTAAAAGAAGTCGAAAATTCGTTACAGCTAGTGTGTTCGCAGCTGACGTTGTTTTGTCTCGTTATTTGGTTGCCTCATAGACTATATTTTTGAATTTTAAAACTTTTATAAACAAAAGCTTGCCCACTTTTTTGCTTTTCGCGATATTCCAAGTGGGCCGATTTTTCTGCCGTTCAGTGTTTGTGTGTATATATATATATATATATATATATATATATACACCTTGGTAACCTTGGTTTTACTTCTGCCAGAATTGTTCATTCTGACCAAAGTTGAGCTTGTTGCCTCAACTTAGACCTACAGCCTAACGTGGGATCCAAACCACGACCCACAACGGAGGTCTTCGCCTGGACTCGATCTCACAATCTCACGATCAGCAGCCCAGCATATTAACCACCAGGCTACCCGGAGCTCCCATAAATCCCCTTATCTACCAACTAATTTTTTTGGAACGAAAGAATGAACAACTGGGTGAGCTGAGCGCCGTCTGCCAATACATCGTCGGAAATCGAATTCGGGGCCTTTTCTCTATATTAGAGCTCAGATAAAGTGTGTTGAATGTTTGTATTTTAACTTTAATAGCGATTAAAGATTAAAATTTTGAATTTTAGGAAATGTTTTTAAAGATCGCACTTTTTAATTATGTAATTTTAGACTTGAAAATGGAAAAGAAACCAAAAATATCGGCCAGTAAGGAAGCTTATATCTTTTCTGTTCTTTTTCCTGATCAAATTACACACACACACACACACACACACACATATATATATATATATATATATTGTGTGTGTGTGTGTTTCGTAAGTATTTTCTGATAAACTTGACTAACAGTGATTTTTGGTGAAATTAGCGTGGAATTTAAACAGTTCCTGGAACATATTTTTTTTTTATAAGCGAATACAATAAAATTAGCATTGAACGTGACTATCATTATTTGTAATACACACTTGCAAACGCTGCTTAAATGTAAGGAAACTGTTCACCCGCTCATTTCGATAAAAGTTGGTCCTCTCATCAGTAATTTTACTTTTTATTTGATCCAAATTGTGAGAAGGAATTGCGAAGATTTTTTCACGGAATTCTATAATTTATGAAGAAGTCACAAGCTGTAAAAACCTGAGCTTACGAGCTGACCAAGGGATATTATAGTCGCGTCGCTTGCTCGATGGGGGAAATGCTGTCGCAGCCACTGGTACTTAAACTTGGGGGAATTCCTCCTTTCACTCAAAAATAAAATCTTCTAAATTTAGAACTTATAACTTCTTTTGGAGGATGTATTCTAGGGGAAGTTTTTCTTTCTTTTGGGTATCCAAGCTCCTTATCAGATGATTAATAACTTCTCTTAATAATACATGACTTTAGATAGCAGAAATAGTCTTGAAAACTCATTTTTGGAGTGATTTGTGACGATAGAAGATAATATTTCTATGTTAGAAAGTTGAGAAAAGCCTCTGTTTTTTGTGTTTGGGCAAAATTTGACAATCTCCATGCAAACACTGAAAACTATCTGGTCATTTCAACTTCAATTTCTGCCTTTCTTTCAGATCTCCGAGATTTGTAATTGAATGAAATTGAATATACAACCTTTAAAAACAGTACAGGAATTCCTAAAATTTAACATTACGATCAGTATTTCAATACAAAATAAACTTATTATTTGTTTTATTAAAAAAAAAAATATTATCGTTATCTCTCTTTATCTTACTGTAATATTTACTAACCTGTAATTATTTTGCTGTCGTGTGGACGACAAATAAATGAGTACACTAAAAAACTTTTTTTTTTGGTTTGTTTGTTCGAACTGAGAGAGGGAATTATGCAAGTCTACATTTTAAACCAAAGTACGAGATGTTTCACTTCTATTACATGACTTTATACAATTTTGCCATGCTGATTTCAAATTTCACAACCATTTCTACGTATCACGTCAGGGTTTTTCACAAAATATAAGTCAGATATATTCATAGTATGTATTAAACAACAAAATTTCCAAGAGTACAAAATTATAAGAAATACAGAGACAATACATTTCAAAGTAAATTCATCTTTGATACTTAATTGATACATTATAGATCAATCATGATTGATCAGTAGGAGAAAATCGTCGTTTTGTTTTTGCTTGCTTCTTGTGCTGCATTTCTTCCGACCCTTCCGAAATTTGAAATTTTCCTAAAAATAAATCATTATTAATTGCATCATATGAGAATTGAGCCTTTTAATATACAGGGTGTCCCGTAAGTCTGGACCCATAGGGAAAAATAATAAAATTACAAAATAGTCCAAAAATTTATTACATAATCTGTTCAAAGTGTCCGCCGTTGTGTCGCACACATAGTTGAAGACGCAATCTCCACTGCGACAGCACTTTCTGAATCACAGTCGCAGAAATTTCTTGACACGCCTCCACAATGCGTGCTTTAAGGTGGAAAATGTTCTGAAGTTTGACCTCGTACACTTTGGCTTTCAAGTGGCCCCACAAATAAAACTCCAGCGGAGTAAGATCATAATAAAAAAATAATAAAAATAATATAAAAAATAATAAAAAATATATTATAAATAAATTTTTGGACTATTTTGTAATTTTATTATTTTTCCCTATGGGTCCAGACTTACGGGACACCCTGTATAGAAATTAGTGTTTATGTTAAGACCTCCCCCCCTCCTTAAAGTACAACATTTGTTAATGTATTATTTTTAAGTAAATTGTATTTATTTGTATTTAATATACAGTAGTACAGTACAAGCAGCAGTGTTGTACAAAACTACAAACTACAATACATTTAGTACACTAAAGTTGGAAAAATCTTACAAGCTTTGGATTCAGTCCGAAATTTTTTAATTTCTAGAATGGGTTTCTTCGAAATAGGCGAAAATTTCCGAAGTTTGGAGCCTGCGTAACTTGGAAATTCCGAATTTCGGAACGTTTATTGAAAAAGGAGTAGCAAGCTATGGTTAAAGGTAATTAATGCACACGAGAAAATAGCTTAACTCGTGAATTAGACCGATCTACACTACTGTGATTCACCGGACATTCTGCGTACACTAAAAGACTAACTTAACTAACCTAACTAAGCCTACCCTAAGCTAACCCATGCTAACCCGACTTAACTTAATCTAAGACAAAATAACTTGTCAATTAAATGTCATGTAAAGAGAATAACTGTATACCCAGATACGGCCAAGAAACCTTTTGACAAAATATGAAACATGTGTTAAAAGAGTATTCATTATAATTGTTCTTAAAACAAAGTTAAAATGAAGAATAATATATTAACGTACATAAAAATTAGTTTTTATAAAAAAAAAGATTGGCATTTGAGCGACAGATCCAAATTATGAATTTCATGACGACGCCTGCAGATAAATCATTTCTGGGCTTCAGACAACCTTGAATCGTTTATAGATATGCGACTTCCTCTTTATGTCAACAATTTTCACTAAAACAAAAAAAGGAAAATGTGGAGGAAGTACATAAATTTACTGTTATAAGATTACAGCGTTGACGTGGAATAATCTGATATCAAGCGTTAACCTGACATTCAACATTAACTTCCCCATTAATCTAACATCAGTGTTAATTAGTAGAATCGAAACTATTACCTTATACGTTAATTGTATACACGGTTCGCCTTTCCGATTTGTTTCATCTGGGCAGTCGAGCTTATATATATATATATATATGATGAATAAAACCACGAAGGAAAGGAAACACAGAATGGTGCTCAAGCACTTTCGTCTAATGACATCCTCAGGAACATTGAAGTACATAAAGAGTTACAGCCTATATATAGGTTACAAAAAAAAATGTTTATATATGTATACAATAAACGGAGAAAAAAAAAATTAAAGGATTGTGGGAGGAGCATACAAATTTGTAAGGAAAACTACCGATTTTAGCACTTTTCCCGAATCCAACACAAGATCAAATGAATTGTTTCCAACCAATGTTATAGTTAATTAAAAAAATAATAATAAATTGAAAAATAAAAATAAAACTTGTAAGAGGAGCATACAAATTTATACTGGAAATTGCCCAGGTTTTAGCACTCTGCCCTTCTTGTCTAAGTCCGATATATATAAAAATAATTTGAAAAATAAAAATTATTAGAGAAGCATACAACTTTATCAAAGGTTTAACACTCTACCCTTCTTGTCTAAATCCGTTCTGAACGAATTCAAAACAACGGGATCGAGTTGTAAAAGACCTTTGCTTATGTTGAAGTTATTTGTAAGTTGGATAATGGCAGACTCAAAAATATTTCTATTAACAATGTTGCTAGAGTGAAACAAAACTGAAGCATTATTCCAATCAATACAGTGGGATAACTCTGGCAAATGGACAAAAAGGGCACTGACGACTGTCCCGTTCTAACGGAATATTGATGCTGTTTTACACGTGTGTGAAAATCCTTTCCCGTCTGACCTATGTAAAAGGAATCACATTGTTTACAACCAATTTTATAGATAATGCCTGAATTATTGGTAGGGCTATTTTTTACTATGATATTTTTCACAATATTGTTATATGAAAATACTACATTAATATCCAAAAGTTTAAGTACATTAGCAATGCCTAAAAAGCCCGGGAAAAATGGAAGTACTAGAAGTACTAAATATTTTTCACGTGTTACTTTCGTGAAATAATAATATATATATATATATAATATATATATATATATATATATATATATATATATATATATATATATATATATATATATATATATTGGTAACTTTATTTTGCTTCCGTTCGAATCGTTAATTCTGACGAAAGCCAAGGTCGTTGCCCCACCTTAGACCTACAGCTTAACGTGGAATCCGAATCACGACAGAAATTGCAAAACCCTCGCCCAGACCCGATCTTACGAGTTTCCGATCAGCAACCAAGCTGGGGTGCCCATTTATCTACCAACCAATTTTTTTCGTATAGAAGGATGAACAGCTGAGTGAGCTGAGTGTCGCCTGCCATCGTCGGGAATCAAACCCGAGGCCGGAGGATCCGTAGTCAGCAATGCTAACCACTACACCACCTAAAACTCCTTAACGTGCTGCTAAAGAACTGAAGAACCTGCAGTACACCAACCTAAATACCTTCATAAAACAAGTGGACAAGTCCTGCGTAAATTCCTTGACTAGCCGTGCAACTGCGCGGCTATGAGGACAGGATGAAAATTGAAAGCAACTCTCCCCTTCATTATATCCCCCAAATGATATGATGCATCTTGCTCCTGAAGAATTATGCGCCTGAACCGATAATAACGAGAGGTGGCCGCAGTACAAACTGATAAAAGTTGCGCGAAGACGAATTCGGATTCGGATGTTCTTTGAACTAAGATAAAACGTAGCATTGTTATACTTTCATCGGTGATGCACTACGTAAATAAGCCTCGTCACTACACTGACCCTCCGTTTGTTTGGCAATACTGCTGCGAGCTGCTCGTACCCTGAAATACGCATATGGGCGGAATGATGCTCCGCGCAAGACTTAAATTTTACACCTCACATTCACTTACGTTGTAATTACGAATGTCTTAAGCACTAATATATATATATATATATATATATATATATATATACATACATACACAACACTGTTAACTCAATCTTCAATACGCTCTTTGGGCATCTCTTTCTGTATAAGATATTATACATTAACTTCTGACTAATATTCCGTTATAATTGTTTTAATTACATTATGTAATTATCATCTTCCTCAATGTTTTTAAATAGTCGGTCCGCGGAAAGAAAGGTACCGGTCCACGGAAGGAAAGGGACTGGTCCACGTTTCTCACTGAAAACATAAATGTTGCATTCAAAATAAATCAGTAAATTTGTCGTTGTAAGAATGTTCTCCTTTCTGCAAATGCATAACGTCTATGTAGGCCTATAAATTGTTTGTTTTTAAATTTGTGCATCCTATTATCAATAATGATTCTGCTTTCTTTATAGTTTGACTCTTTCTGTATTATATGTCTTTGTCTGCGAAGTTG
>JAJOZX010001672.1:230000-257500 GCA_023014485.1 Bathynomus jamesi | reverse complement strand
GGATTCGCGAGAAATAAAAATTTTGATTTATTTATATTATTTTTCTGTCATTTTTTTATTTTTTATTTTTTCAAATGAAAAGAAAGTATTGTGTATTTTATATACACGAATGGTATGCAAAATATAAACAGTTTATTCACTCTGTCTAGTTCTTTTTAGGAATAACTGTTTGGGTATAACTGACCCCGTCCATTTACACACACACACACACACACACACACACACACACAAACAGATATAGGGCCTATATGAGATGAATTTCACAAACACGTGAAATGAATGAATGATGCAAAACCACAAGGAAAAAGTAAAAATTATTCCAAGTTCTTCCGTGTATTCGGCATTCACACCTCACACGCGGCTATCTGTCGCAGCCAAATAATATCCCAACATATACACAACAAGCTAACATTCTAGTTAATCACTACGCAAAGATAAGTCACTTAAACAGAGACAACAACCAGAAACACGCAGACAAACAAACAGCCAGACACAAGAAAACCTACAGACTCGACACGACCATTACACCCTTCAATACAGACCAGACCACCAAGATCATCAAAAACATTAAGAATTCGAAGGCTACTGGACCAGACAACATAGTTAACATACACCTTAAACACTTGGGCCCACAGGGAATACTAGCTCTCATGAACATCAGCACATATTCATACCAACACTGTATTATTCCTGACATATGGAAACAAGGTAAAATTATTACACTACTCAAACCAAACAAAAATCCAACAGAACCAGGTTCCTATAAACCCATTACTTTCCTATAAACCCATTACTTTACTATGCACACCTTCCAAAGTAACAGAAAGATTAATCTTACAAATCACCGACCCACACATACCACTATCGCCTACTCAACATGGGTTCAGATCTCACCACTCAACCACGACATTACTCACTAACCTCACGCAGCACATCATGGATGGCATCAACTCCAGACGACTAGCTCAACGTACACTATTAGCAACAATAGACATTAGTAAAGCATTTGATGCTATCCCACGCTTCCCTCTCATAAACAAAATACTCAACACAAACATGCACAATAACACCAAAAGGTGTCTGAGCAACTATCTTTCAAAAAGATACTCACATGTCACATTTAATGGCAAGTCTTTCAAAAACAAGCTTTTTCCGAACGGGGTCCCTCAAGGCTTTGTTCTCTCACCAACACTGTTCAACTTATACATGCATGCCATTCCAACACCCATAAATAACAAGCTTACCTTATCATCATATGAGATGACATCACTCTAACATCCACCCACAACAACATCGACACCGCTACAAATAACCTACAAACATACATAAACAGTATACAAGACTGGCTCACACACAATAGACCCAAAGTAGCGCCCACAAAATCAACCATCACCTTGCTAACAAGCAACACAAAAGAACACCAGATAACTCCACAGATTACACTAAACAACACCAACATTCCACACACTCACAGGACCAAAATACTTGGGGTCACATACAATACATCATTATCTTTTGCGAACCACATTCAGGACATTAAAAACAAATGTACGCCAAGACTTAACACGCTTAGGGTACTAACAGGCACAAACTTTGGACACCAGCAAGAAACATCACTCATATACAAACAATATATTCGCTCAGTTATGGACTATGCTAGCCCATGCTGGGCACCCATTATCTCAAACACACATAAACATCTTACAGACAATACAAAACAACGCACTTCGTATCATTACAGGATGTACTCCAAACAACACCAATAGAACACCTGCACACAGAAACAAAAATACTGAAAGTTAGGGAACATTTAGACATGAGGGGAACACAATTCATGGCAGCAGCGACAACTAACCCACAACACCCTTGCCACTACATGTACAATCATGCACCAACACCTCGCACCATTAAGGTAACACCAGAGAGACATTATAACCAAATACTCCATTCCATACCACGCCCCACAGACATCACACAGTACAGAAAACACCACACACCACACACACACACACACCACACACACCTAACCCACAAAACACTGACACGACTCGATCCGAATGCGGTCCTAGGTGCGAAGCCGCCATCCACTGACAGGTCAGAGACCAGTCTGAGCAGATCGGATCGAGTTAATTTAGCACGATTCCGATGTGGACATCACCCCAACTTACAGACATATAAACACAGACTAGACAACTCCACAGGCAACACCTGCCACTTGTGCCAGGACACACCACAAACAATTGAACACATTATGACAGACTGTACCGCTCTAGCACAACAACGAACACAACACAACATCACTAGTGCGCTGAACCTCTGGTCCACTCCGGAGAGGGCGATCGGTTACGTGCGTGCCGCCGGCTTGCTCGATCAGGGTGGGCTGATCGGCTAACCAACAACAACAGCAATAACAATGCTGTGTTTTAGCCTAGTTCAGAGAACATCCATACCCGTATTCAATTTATTGCAGATTTCGTTAGACTGTATTGTAGACACCCCTTAGTTATTATCAGTCCTGGTGCATGATTCTTCAGGAGCAAGATGCACCGCAAGTTTGGGTTTCCTCCCCATGGCAGCACAAATTTACCTGTATCAATCACAGTCACACTCGCGTTAACTTAGGCTTGCTCTACACAAACTGAACCAAAAACTACAAGTACCGCAATCGCGAACCGTCCGTATACATGCCTGTATTTTGTTTGGAATAATATATATATATATATATATATACGTAGACACAACGTGGAAAAAAATTGTATTTGTAAACTCAAACTGAATAGAATTTAAAGAAAACTTAAGTCTTACGAGAATAACCTCCAAAGAAAACAAACCCAGAATAAAATTTGGACAAATTTTTAATCCTTTACCTTTTTCCTCGTTTTGCAGTCACGATTTCAATATTTTTCGAGTCTTCCTCTTTATAATCCAGTTTAGTCCTTCCGTTCTCATTCCTGCAAGTATCATTCATTTGTTTTTCACCACCTTTCCCGTTATTACCGATACTATCATGAACATTATTATTATCCTTACGACCATTATTATTATTATTATTACTATTATTAATGTTAATATTATTATTATTATTATTACTATTATTAATGTTAATATTATTATTATTATTATTATTATTATTATTATTATTATTACCATTATTAATGTTAATATTATATTATTATTACCATTATTAATGTTAATATTATTATTATTATTAATGTTAACATTATTATTATTATTACTATTATTAATGTTAATATTATTATTATTATTACTATTATTAATGTTACCGTAATATTATTATTATTATTACTATTATTAATGTTAATATTATTATTATTATTATTATTATTACCATTATTAATGTTAATATTATTATTATTATTACCATTATTAATGTTAATATTATTATTATTAATGTTAACATTATTATTATTATTATTACTATTATTAATGTTAATATATTATTATTATTACTATTATTAATGTTAATATTATTATTATTACTATTACTATTATTAATGTTAATACAGTTATTATTAATTTTATTATCAATTCTAGACGGAGTATATTTGTTGTTCTCACTCAAGTTTGCTTTCAAGTGTTTGATTTTTATTTTCTTTCAAATGTTTTAATTTTGTCTATTGTCTATTTCCGAAACCTTCTCGTCCCATTATCTATCCACCAACTATACTTCATGAATTTCCACGCTCGTATTTCCCTTCAAACTTGCATTTCCGTATCTCATTATATAACTGTTTAATGTGCTGGAACTGTATTTTATATACGAGTCTTATACCATACATAATATATATATATATATATGATAAAGGAATAAAAGCGTAAAATAAAGTAAATACATAGCAAGGAAATTAATGAATTTAAAAGATTTTGGTCAAAAGAACCCATGATTGATGAAGTAAAAGATCCGTTTTTGAGGTAAAAAATATCTTCATCATATATGAAGTTAACACGCCTTAAGAAATTGGCACTGATCTGGCCATAATTGATTTTCATATGATTAGAGGTGTTTTCAGTGTTCTTTCATGGTTGTCAAAAAGAGGTTGTGGGGAGAGGGGGAGGGGAAGGGGAGGGAAAGAGTGTGTAGGGATGTGTACGGGAGTGTAGGGGTGTGCACCGGAGTGTAAGGTTGGGTAGGAGTGCGCACGGGAGTGTAGGGTTGTGTAGGAGTGTGCACGGGAGTGTAGGGGTGTGTACGGGAATGTAGAGGAGTGTATGGCCAATGTGGGGTGTGGTTGTAAGGATGAACGTTGTCGAATGGATATTGGAAAAGTTAAATGCTAAACTAGGGAAGACAAAAAAGGTTTTCACGTGACTAAAACAAGATAAAAACGTATTCTCTCTCTCTCTCTCTCTCTCTCTCTCTCTCTCTCTCTCTCTCAATATATATATATATATATATATATTAGAGTACAGTATGTTCGTAAAATATATAATGAAAGTCATTATCAAAATGTTCTTGAATTTCAAAGGTAGATATTTGAGACGACTCGAAACTACTTCAAGCTTGAGCCAATAAACATTTAAAAGAGTTTAAAAATATATTCGATTATCTCGTCCTTGATATGGAGTGCCACTTGAAACAGTTGCTGGCATCAGTGCCAGAGTATGATTAGAGGGCCAGGCGCCCTTAATAGCAGCCTATTTTCGTTGTAACAACGCTGCTGTCTTCGCCTACCTTAATTGAACAAACTGAAATGTTCTATATAAAAACAGGGGTCTGTATTCCCCCAAACCTAATATATATATATATACACACTTGGATTAGTGAATCGACATTAAAGCCGTTATTATGAATCACTTTAAAGGGTTAAATACGGGTCATTTTTCCATGTACAGAGGGTTGATAAAAATAAATAGACACCCCAATGATTCTCCTCAAGAAGAAATGGCAAAGCTCATCAATGGAATATCAGAACTTGCACGTCAGCTTTGCAAAAGGGAAAAACAACACGATTCTAAATATATTCATTCAATAAATCTGTTATTATTTATTGACTTTTATTATCAAATCAAAAACTATGGAAAAAAAAAAAAAATTGTCTGTGTCTGTCTGTCCATAATGTTGTCTATTTAATTTTGTTAATCCTTGTAGTTTTAGCGTCATACTTTCTTTTTTTTTTCATTAGCTTTGTTTTGTATCTTCTAAGCCAATTTCCTCCATTATATTCTTTTTATATGTAGACTTTATTCTCGGTGGGAGAGCAATAGCGACAGGTTGTCTCAAGGAAACTAAAATTTAACATTTAACAAGTAAAATTTTGAATTTTGATCACTGCAATACGGTGCAAATTTGAATAAATACATTTTTTCATACTAGTCATGTTTCCACAGAATAGTTTAACCCCAAGTAAGCTATACTATTCCAAGGTCATTATGAATAAACACACACACACACACACACACACACACATATATATATATATATATATATATATATATATATATATATACACACACACACATATATATATATATACAGGGTGGGCCAAAAAACTATTACCCAACTTTTGAAAAAATATTGTGGCTCACCCTGTATATTGATCTTACTGCTGAGGCCGTATGTTGTACCCATACTTTTACTCTTTCAAACGCTGGCTTTGAATCTAGATTCAATGTCCCAGGAGTAGAGGTACAGGCTCACAACTGGAGGGAGGTATCAGAATATGGTGCTCAATTGAAAGGCGGTCAAAGTCAGCAACTGATACTTTCAGATGACAGTCAGTTTCTTCATAAATAATTAATTTTCCTAATTTTTACACAAAATAACTAATTTATTTCCTTTTTCATTTCAGACCATCATTCTGCTATAGTTGGTGAACAAGTTATAACAATGAAATCCTTTGGAAGATGAAGCATTGATATTGAACCTGCGTAAGGAGAAACACTGGGGTGCAAAACGAATGAAGAAAGAGTTTCCAAATAAATGATGGACAATACCTGGACTTCAATATTTCATAAAGAAAATCGATATCACAGGGTCGACCAAACGAAAAGAAGGCAGTGGAAAGCCAAAAACATCACGTACTGAGGAAAATATTGACACGGTTTCATCCATGATATGCAGTCAAGAAGAACGGCCCAACCACAAACCCGTTAGAGAAATTTCAAAAACTACTGTTATTTCTCGTTCTAGTGTTCGTCTTATAGTAAAAGATGATCTGGGTCTTAAATGCTTTAAAAGAGTCGAAGGTCATAAGCTCTCTGCATGAAATAAGCAAGCAAGAGTTGAAAAATGTCGTGCTCTGTTAGATCGATTCCCAGACAGAGAAGTGTCGAAAATATGGTTCAGCGATGAGAAGACCTTTACGGTTGTTTCAACAATAAACACACAAAATGACCGAGTTTATGGAAGACAGGACAAAAACATCTATCACTCTAGATCGACTATGCAGGGAAAGTCTGCATTTTTCTCAAAAAGTCATGGTTTCCATCTTTATTTCAAAGTTAGGGAAGTCAGAGATTGTTTTGTTGATCAAAATGCCAAAATCACTGCTGCTTATTACCAAGAAAAAATCCTTGATGCGGTAGATCAATGGCGAGCAAGGTTGCCAGCGTGCATTGATAATGGAGGAGGGCACATTCCGCATAATCTTGGACTCAGTTAGGTAAGTGTATAGAAACAGAAAGTTTTTCTACGTGTCGTGTCTGTATAACAGCAAATTACAAAATAATGGTTACAGTTAGCAAAAACCCATCTTCACCACGAGATAGACCATGAAATTCTATACAGGACACATATATTGATTGTACAAATAACATTTGATAAAGGTAAAATTATATTGTTCAAAGTCAGAGTAATAGTTTTTTTTGGCCCACCTGGTATATATATATATATATATATATATATATATTATATATATATATATATATATATATATATATATATGAAAATTATTTCACGAAAGTAACACACGAATAATATTTGTGATGAAAATAACCACGAAGGTAAAAGGAAACACAGAATGGTGCTCATGCGCTTTCGTCTAATGACATCCTCAGGAACACTGAAATAAATGACAAGTTCGAGACTATATATAGGTCACAAAAAAATAGAAAATTAAAAATTGTTGCAGGAGCATACAAATTTCTAAGGAAAAGCTACTAGAGTTTTAGCACTTTGCCCCTCTTGTTAAATCCGTTCTGAACGAATTCAGAACAACAGGATCAAGCGAAAAAAGGCCCTGGCTAATGTTGAAATTATTTGTAAGTTGAAAAATGACAGACTCAAGAATATTTCTATTAACAATGTTGCTTGAGTGAAACAAAATTGAAGCATTATTCCAATCAATACAGTGGGATAACTCTGACAAATGGACGAAAAAGGCACTGGACGACTGTCCCGTTCTAACGGAATATTGATACTGTTTTACACGCGTGTGCAAATCCTTTCCCGTCTGTTCAATGTGAAAGGAATCACTTTGTTTACAACCAGTTTTATAGATAATGCCTGAATTATTGGTAGGACTATTTTTTACTGATATTTTTCACAATATTGTTCTATGAAAATACTACATTAATATCCAAAAGTTTAAGTACATTAGCAATGCCTAAAAAGCCTGGGTAACACAAATCACTTCCAATATTGTCGATTTTTTCTAATTCGGCATCCATGTATTCCGGACTGGCGATCCTAAGAGCGCGGAGAAACTGAAGAAAATATGTCTGTTTTTTTTTCCGATAAATACTAAACTTAAAACCTGAGCTTTCCCTATGTACACACACATCCACAAACGGAATTGAGTTGTTTTGTTCTACTTCTAAAGTAAACTTAATGGAGGGAACTTGATTATTTAACTGAAGGAGGAAGTCATCCAGGTCACGCTTCATGGGTCAGATACACAAAATATCGTCGACGTACCGCAACCATGGGATGCCAACCCCAGGATTCTCGGAATGTAAGTGATTTCGAAACATTCCATATAAATATTGGCGAGGGGGGTGACAAGGGATTACCCATGGCCATCCTAAAAACCTGTTGATAATATTCACTATTGAAAGTGAATTTACAGTCTTTGATACAAAGTTTAATGAGTTCCAATGAGTTATGCGCCCTGTACCACATTGTCACACGATATATGCCAGTTTAATCGTTTTGAATATTTAAGATTGGGAATAAAACAGTCTTAAAAATTTATTAATCAAATTTTTTTGTTAAATTCGTGTTTTCATAAAAATTAAACAATATATATATATATATATATATATATATATATATGATGAATAAAACCACGAAGGAAAAGAAACAGAGTGGTGCTCAAGCGCTTTCGTCTAATGACATCCTCAGGAACACTGAAGTAAAAGGAGAGTTCAAGACAATATATAGGTTGCAAAAATATATGTACAGTATATATATATATATATATATATATATAGTAAGTATAGAAAAAATTGTGGGAGGAGCAAATACATTTGTACGGAAAACTGACAATTTTAGCACTTTGCCCGAAATTCAACATAAATTCAAATGGCTTGTTTACAACCAATTTTTTATAGTTATTGTCTGAATGATACATAGGTCACAAAATAATAAAGAAATAAGAATAAAGAAACCTATGTATCATTCAGACAATAACTATAAAAAATTGGTTGTAAACAAGCCATTTGAATTTATGTTGAATTTCGGGTATTGAAAAACTCATGATCTTCACTTGCCCCACAAACACCTTTAAATGGGAGACCCATAATGGGTGCACACACATTTCTACATTACTGTACAGTCTTTACAGCCACACCTACACTTTTCCTCGTAAGTGTATATATTGTAATGTATATGGTTGTAAATTTGACTTGGTCCGCAATCGATATGAACCGTGACTTGATGGATACCGTAATGAAATTGACTGGATTCTTTGGATCTGATATATTTGCATGTCCGTTATATAATAGATATAGAGTGTAACATATTTGTGGATAGTAGTCTATTATGACTTGATCCTCTGGATCGAGAGATTCTATCTTTAGTTTTAAATCGATGATTAATTATTTTTAAATTGATAATGTATATGGTTGTAAATTTTGACTTCGTCCGCAATCGATATGGACCGTGACTTGATGGATACCGTAATGAAATTGACTGGATTCTTTGGATCTGATATATTTGCATGTCCGTTATAAATAGATATAGAATGTAACATATTTGTGGATAGTAGTCTATTATGACTTGCTCCTCTGGACCGAGAGATTCTATCTTTAGTTTTAAACCGATAATTAATTATTTTTAAATTGATAATTATTTAGTTTCGTAAAAATTGGTCGTTGCCAATTTACCGGCAGTTTTTAAATAAGTTTCTTATGTTCTTGTGGTTCGGAACCCACGTAAAATTGTAGGTCCCCTCCGCCACCACGGAGGACATACACAATACACGATTACGGACACAGTTAGGTAGACCAGCCATGAGTGGATCCTAGGGTCTTTGTTGGTCTGAAACATTATAACATTATAACATTATATATATATATATATATATATATACATACTGTACATATATTTTGTAGCCTATATATTGTCTTGAACTCTCCCTTTACTTCAGTGTTCCTGAGGATGTCATTAGACGAAAGCGCTTAAGCACCACTCTGTGTTTCTTTTCCCTTCGTGGTTTTATTCATCATAAATATTTTTCAAGTGTCACTTTCGTGAAATAATTTTCATATATATATATACGATAATTTTGCGCATAGTATGTCAGGGAAGGAGTTAGCAAGCGTAGAGCAGGAAAAAGATTTAGGAGTTATAGTCACTGGTGATTTAAAAGTAGCAAAACAAAGTACAGCGGCGGTCAATAAAGCGAACAAAGTGCTAGGTTTTATAGCTCGGAATTTTGAGTACAAATCGCGCGATATTATTGTTCCTCTTTATAAATCATTAGTTAGACCCCATTTGGAGTACGCGATCCAATTTTGGAATCCGTATATGCGAAAAGATATAAACAAAATCGAAAGAGTTCAAAGACGAGCAACTAAGATGATTCCGTCGCTTCGGTCAAAGTCGTACAAGGATAGGCTAAAGGAGTTAAAATTGACTACGTTCGAGACTAGGAGGCTAAGGGGTGATCTAATCCAGGTTTTCAAAATTATGAATGGGTTCGATAACGTAGATAGAGATAGCTTTTTCGAAATATCTCAATATAATAGGACTAGAAATAACGAGTGTAAGTTGACAAGTAGAAAGTTCGAGACAGCAGTTGCCAAAAACTTTTTTACGCATAGAATAATAAATAGGTGGAATAATTTGCCGGAAGAAGTAATTAGTAGCACGTCTATAAACATGTTTAAAAATCGATTAGACGCATATGTTGAGAGATTGGGTATAGTTTAAGGAAGTAAAATTAAGGCTTTGTGGTTCGGAACCCACGTAAAATTGTAGGTCATCTCCGCCACCACGGAGGACATGCACAATACACAATTACGAACACAGGTAGACCAGCCATGAGTGGATCCTAGGGTCTTTTTTGGTCTGAAACATATAATATATAATATATATATATATATATATATATATATATATATATGCTGCAAACCCACAAGGAAAAAGAAAAACGATTCCAAGGCCTTTCGTGTATTCAGAGCTACACCTCGTCACCTCGTACTTTCATTCCCTGACGAGGTGTAGCTCTGAATACACGAAAGGCCTTGGAATCGTTTTTCTTTTTCCTTGTGGATTTGCAGCATTTATTCATTTCACGTGTTTAATTGTGAAATTCATCCCATATATATATATATATATATATATATATATATATATATATATATATACACATTTTAACTGCAAACAACACACAGTATAATTAATGTAAAGAACGACACTTGTGTAGAGAGCGTTTCGCACAAGACTGATCGAGGTCTATGGTGTAGTGGATAGCATATCTGACCAACAATCGTATGATCCCGGGTTCGATTCCCGGATGGTACCTCATTTTTCATTTGTTCGTTCTCCCTTCTCATCTTGTGCGGAACGCTCTTCTACACAAGCGTCGTTCTTTACATGTATATATATATATATTTATAAAACTAAGGTTATGCAATTTCATCCTAAAAGCTGTAATCAGCCAACTGATATAAGGTTTAAAATGAATGGTGAGGTAATTGAGGAAGTACAAGAGTTTAAGTATTTGGGTCAAACTATTCCTTGCTCCTTGAGTGATGACTCGGATATAAGAAAACAATCTCGAAGCCTGTGTGCTAAAGCGAATATGACCATATATAATAAGGAACTTTTGATTCTGTACAAGCGAAGCTGAAGACACCCTCTTTCGTACTTTCTGCAGTAATATATACGGACAGCAACTCTGGGTGAATTATAAAAAAGGTTCTGGCAGAACTCTAAATTTGCTGTACAACAGGTCTTTATAACTCTTACATAAATTACCCGAGATGCTCAGCTTCGCAAATGTTTGCTACCCGCAATGTCCCGAGCTTCCCGGAGGTAACAAGACGAGCTCAATACAGTCTGATGCAAAGAATTAAAAAAATCAACCAACCCGATCATCTAAGCTAGCCATGAGTCTTGCCATTTATCCTCTAAGCTATGGACTTCTTGGTACGAAAACGTCTGTCTGTAGCTCCACTTACAGTAACTTCGACATTACAGTATTATTTCTAATCGATTGTATATATTTCTATCCTTAGTATATGAACTGTCATTGTATTAATAATATTTGTCATATGGACTATAGTCTGCCAATAAACATTTTCATTTTCATTTTCATTCATTTTCACATATGACGTTCCCCACAAGGAAAAGGAAATGTGATTCCAAGGCCTTTCGTGTATTCAGAAGTACACCTTGTCAGGGAATCCCGTGTGTGTGTGTGTGTGTGTGTGTGTGTGTGTAACTCGTCTGTATGTATCTGTTAAAGTAAGCATGTACACATCTATTATAATTATTATTAGTGTGTATGATATATATATAATATATATATATATATAATATATATATATATATATACAGACACACGAGTACATAAGACTATGTCATTGTCTTATAAGTACGCCACTTCCGGTAAGATTATTGAAGTTGAGTGATAGAACCCATTTTGCGATGTCCAGATGATGTAATGACCTGTGGTTCGAATTTCACTTCGAGTTGTAGGCTTCCTCCATCAATATAACTGTGACCATCGATGCTTAAGTAATTAGGTAATCAATATTATATCGTTGTGTATACCTGTGTGCGCTTATCTTAGATCCGCCTCTCGCACATGGTTGTCGCTTGTCTTTAATGTAAACCTCAATTTACTAAACACGTGAAGCATGAAGCAATCTGTATCCATCTAAATTTACATGTTAACCCTAGAAGACCAGTATGGGACCGCACACATAGAGACTAGTTTGGGATCTACGTAACGCCGTAATGAAAATTACACTTATAGGTTGAATTAAACAATTTATTTTTATTAAACAATAATAAAAAATTGCCTACAATAAAAGGCATAATTTCTAGAAAAACATATGTACTTTTACTGTAATAGGCCACGTTGGCTTTCTAGATTTAATATATATATATATATATATATATATATATATATAGTGGACCTAGTTGTAGCCGTTTAAGGTGATAATGATTTAATTGTATGAACTGATTGATTAAGGCAATGACTGATTGGTTTATAATGATAGGCTGGGTTAATAATTTATGATGTAATACAGTATCACCGATTGGAATGAATGGTTATTTGATTAGGTCCACCATACTATTGGAAGTGACCGAAATGGCAGCGAGGGTCACCAGCTTGATTTACGCCCAAGCAAATTAATGTTAAGGTTATAAAAGACACCTTATGGGTTTTGTAGTTTATTATGAAAATAAAGCCGTTATTTATTCACTGTGATATAACAAAGAATTGACAGTAATTAATCGTTAAGTTTACGTTATGCTTATGACATAGACTTAGCTAATAAGATGAAATGAAATAGCTTGATTGACACGTAATTAATAATGTAATACTCATCGATGGTATGTAAATTGCATGCGACATGGAACATTGAATGGGCCTAATAAATGATATAAGGAATGCACGTGCGTTTGGTATATTGAATGGGAAACGTGACACTGATTAAGTAGGCTAAATGATTGCATGGATGCACTTAGAATAATTGCTGTGGCCTAATAATAATGAATTGATGCTTGACAAATACGCAAATATCATTTATATATAAGACCATTATTTGATGTTAAATGATTACGTCAAGAGAACATTTAGTTAACGCATAAATATGTGACTTGAACATAATGACGGATGATACGCGGAATAACGGTATTGAAATGACACTTGTTTTGGATGACAGGCCTACTGCGTTCTTTCACGAGAGTTAATTGGAACGCTTAATTACACTTGGGGTATAGTCTATCGTTCGGCGGTAAGCTGATGTAGGCTTCACCAGAGTACTTAGAAAAGGATGCACTTATCTTACCGGGACGATGGAAACTCTGTTGAAGGAGGGTTGAAGAGGAACCTATTACCGTAGGCTCGAGTTGTCGTTGTCCGTTAAGCCTCTTGAGATGGTGTATGTAGGCTTCGTTCGGAAGCCTGAGGTGATGTTACTTCTCGAGGTGCAGGCTGGCCTTATGAGGTGCAGGTGTCGGCCTGGGATGCTGAATATATCTCGAGGAATGTAGAGAAACTTGAAGGCCGACCCGGCAAACCGCAGGCCCGAAATGATTCCGGTTGGGTCTCGAAGGATTGCTTCTGCAGGTGGTCTGTAGATCTTACGTGAAGACAAATTGTAGGCCCTGAAGAAAGTAGCGGCCGTGGCCCCCGGCCAGGGGACCGGAAAGCGGTTGGTGGACGTTCGATGGTGAGCGTACGGGTGAGTGAGAGTGAGTATAAGTGGAAGCTCCTTTTATACCGTAGGCCTGTGACGTAGACTTCACGCTAATTCTTAAGACGCTTTGTCCACGCGTCTTTTAGTTGTTAACGGTTTTCGTTCTCCCATTGGGAAAAAAATAGACGCTCCATTGTTTGACTCTTGCCCACGTTTTTTTCCAAGTTCTTTGATGATAGCGTGGAAGTAAAGGATCTGTCTATTTGTTGGTCTATTTCTTGTCGATCCGCTACATATATATATATATATATATAGGAGATCAGACAACAATTCTCTCCCTTACCAAATCCCGTAAATGAGGCGGGATGCTGCAGAGGGGTCGACCGCAGGTCGATCCTGAACTGTCGTTCGAACTCACACAAAGTAAGTATATATATATATATATATGAGGCTATGTGAGGTGGAGGGCGCAAGAATCCAACTCACTACTTCACCAGGCCAATTCGAGAGGAGGGGCGACAAGCTTGACCTTCGCGAAGTGAGAAATCATCGAGTGGAACCTTTGTAAGGTTGTAAGGTAAGGTGTATATATATATATATATATATATATATATATATATATATGTGTGTGTGTGTGTGTGTGTGTGTGTGTGTGTGTTGGTGTAGGGTTTAAACCCTATAAGATTAAGATTTGCATTATAATTAAAAATGTCATCTTAACTCACTGCCAGCTCGAAGACATTCGAACTTTTCCTAACCAATTTCTGGCCCTCAAAGCTGACTATTATTGTAATTCTTAACCATTCCTAAACGCAATGGTCGAACATCAATAAACTGTAAACTGACAAAGGCTGATATATTTTCATCCATCTATATATGTGTAGACATACCGATAGGCTTTATTCTTTCCTTTACCTTTCAGTGGTACCAACTCAATTGTCACAATAGTTTATTATTTGGAAGTCCATTAAAGTGACGTATGTTATATGTATAAAATTTGAATTTTGAGGTAGCATTTCTTCGTTAAACAAATTACAAAATTCTATATATTTACAGAGGATTAACAAAAGTAAATAGATACCATGATAATTGTCCTCAAAAACAAATGCAAAGTTTATCAATGGAATGCCAGAACGTGTGTGTGTGTGTGTGTGTATGTGTGTGTGTGTGTGTGGTGTGTGTGAGCTTCACACAATGCAAAGAGGAAAGCAACACGATTCTAACTATATTGATTCAATAAATCTATTACACTAGGCAACAAAGATTTTGTTACAGAAGAACAAATAGGTGCTCCTAGCTAATTTCGGTATGCTGATTTCAAATCTATAATTAGATTTTTTCTATCACGTCTAGATTTTGTGTAAAATGCAAATCACTTTTAGTAAAATTTTCTACCACGTCCAGATTTTGGTTTTAATCAGCTTAATGCCAGTAATATGAAACTTGCTTTTCAAGGTTAAAGCAATTTTTTTTGCCAACTATATACAAATTCGAACAATTTTGATAAATAAAATTTATCCCGAGTTGGCAACACTGAGTCAAGAGCATAGTAACGGGCAACGGCCCAACGGTCAGTCGCTACGTGACAGTCAAGCAGAACGGTTGTTGAAGCTCTCTGCTGATGAGCAAGTGACAGGTTGTGGTGACTTGTGTGTTTTTATAGCATTTGTTTTGTACTACGGTGTGTATTTCTTTTTATTTGCACATCGTAATAATTACTTTCTACGTTTTTTCAGATATTGTATGGTAATTCAAAATGGCATCAAATAGACGTGCTTGTGTAAATCACCCAGACAACTTCTGCTTTGTCTGTGGACAATATACACCTAAGCCACAACGTAGAAACATAACAACAAAGATTAAACTTGCCTACAAGTGTTATTTTGACTGTAAGTTAGGAGACCAACAGAGGGACTGGGCACCACATATTTGCTGTGCACAGTGCAATGCAATGTTAATAGCTTGAATGAATGATAAAAGAAAAGCTATGCCGTTCTCAGTCCCCATGGTTTGGCGTGAGCCGAAAAATCACTTCAATGATTGTTATTTTTGTTTGACAAAGATTGCTGGTTTCACAAAGAAAAACAAATCAAAGATCACGTACCCAAACTGCGAATCAGCAATGAAACCAGTACCACATGATGAAACAAATCCACCACCAGTTCCACCAGCAACGATAACAGACAGCAGTTCATCTGAAGATTCTGCTAGTGATATAGAAACAGGGAAAGATGGCATATATGTCCAGATGCAAATATTTCCCCACATTTGTTAAGTCAAGCGGAGTTAAATGACTTAGTGCGCGATTTGGAATTACCAAAAGAAAAGGCAGAGTTGCTTGGTTCAAGACTTCAAGAATTTAATCTTCTCCAACCAAACACCAAAGTTTCCCATTTCCGCCATCGCCATTTGCAGTTTTCATCATTTTACTTACAGGAAGAAAACGTTTGTTTCTGCCACGATATCAGTGGTCTGATGCAAGGGATTGGCTGTCGCTATGATCCAAAAGAATGGAGACTGTTCATTGACTCTAGTAAAGCTAGCCTTAAAGCTGTATTACTGCACAACGGCAATGAAAAACCTTCAATACCTGTAGCACATGCCACTGGCCTTAATGAGACTTATGAATCGATGAAACTGCTGCTAAGACTCATCAAATATAAGGACCACACATGGAATATTTGTGGCGACCTTAAAGTTGTATCATTACTTCTTGGGTTACAGTTGGGCTACACAAAGCATGTGCGCTTTTTGTGTCTATGGAACAGCAGAGATGACAAGAACCACTACAAAAAACATGATTGGCCATCTAGAACTGAACATGTTGTTGGTAAATACAATGTGAAACACCCAGCACTTATTGACCCTCAGAAAGTACATCTTCCACCACTTCACATTAAACTTGGCCTTATGAAAAATTTCGTGAAGGGTATGGATCATCAAGGTAGTGGTTTCCAATATTTAAAGGATAAATTCAAAGGAATATTGACAGATGCTAAGCTAGAAGCTGGAGTTTTCACTGGACCACAGATCCGCAGTGTCATCCACGACTCATCGTTTCCATCTAACCTAAATGAGAATGAACTAGGAGCATGGACATCTTTCGTTGAAGTTGTCAAAAATTTTCTTGGAAACCACAAAGCTGAAAACCACCGTAAACTCGTAGAAAACATACTTAAATCTTATGAAATAATGGGATGCAGAATGTCTTTGAAAATTCATTTTTTACATTCTCATCTTGACTTCTTCCCGGCCAACCTTGGGGCTGTAAGTGACGAGCATGGTGAGCGCTTCCACCAACAGATCTCAGTTATGGAAAACAGATACCAAGGTAATTTCAACCCAAATATGATGGGAGATTATTGTTGGTTCCTGCAGAAGGAGAGCTCGTCATCCTACAAGCGACAAAGGAAGAGCACACACCAAAGTTTCACTTAAGAACAGGAATTTGCCTTTCAGTAGTAACAACAAAATACTAACGCGCTTTGGGTGGATGGTTGGGCGCAGGGGTGGTAACTCCGCCAGCGGAATTCCGCTGTCTGTCTTAAGCCAGAATAAAGGAGGAAAGACATCCCTGTTCACTAATTATTTAAGTATGCTTAACATAAAACGTGGCACGGAAAAGTAGCTTAGACGGCTTTCGTAATAGAAGCGGGTGAGAAAAAAAATGAAAAATAGGGGTTTTCGGTTACACAAAATCTGGACGTGATAGAGAAATTTTGATATCAGATCTGAAATCAGCATCAGCGCTTTAGTAGGAATCAGTAGTTCACGTGTCTGTAACAAAAAAAAAGTTGAAATTTGTTGCCTAGTGTTATTTATTCACGTTTTTATCAAACCCAAAACTATACAAGAACCGGTGTCTATTTACTTTTGTCAACCTTCTGTATGTGTTTTATTTTTCAAATGATTATAATTATTATTATTTACAGTGGCGGCTCGTGACTTTCAGTTTTGGGGGTGCTGCCTCAGAAATTGCGAACAATTGTGTCGATTATATATACTGTATATATGAGAGAGAGAGAAAGTCGAATAGATAAATAGATAACTACTCACTACTCAGTCATAAAAGTAAGTAAAATAGTATCATTAAAATCAATTATAGGGTACTTACACTTAACGGGTAATTTCGAATTTGCCAAAAATTTTATTTATAAACAAATTCCATTCTTCTGTTTTTATTCTGAGCGAAAAAATATTCTAAGAAATGAAAGCTCTATATTGTAAATAATCCAATTATTATATAATTAACTTCAATCTCACGACAAAAAATAAATGATAACGAATCATTGATAAATGCAATTCGGAAATTAAATTTCGAATTAGCAAACGATACAGCAACACAACTACCACGTCAAACAAACAAATCGGCACTGCTCTGTCCACAGTGCTTTGGATCCTCTTAAACCAGCGATTCTGACTCGCTCTTCGTACGTCCGCCACCGAGGTTTCAAGCGTTTCGAACAAAATCTGGAACTGTTAAGTACGCAGTTCCACGGGAAGGCTGAAGCTACTTTCGTGATTCATTCGTTCGGCATTGAAATAGTTTAAGGAAAAAAGGATATAATCTGATTTAAAAACTCAAAGTTCATTGAAAAAAAACAATCAGAGAGGCTATTTTAAATATTTAAATATAAAGATCATAAGATCATGGGGGTGCTGCAGTTCCACAGTGCCTACCTGCGAGCCGCTCCTGAATTTACATATTTACATTTAGTTACAATATACCCTTTACGTATAGAAATTTTACTGTAGCAAGCGAACTTTTTCCCCCGTGTCTGTAACTCATCAGAATCTGAACTATTATTAATTAATTATTATTCATTTTTGCTTTCGAAAAGGTTTAAGCAATGTTTTAGTCACTCGTAAATTTACGATAATTCTGATTGTAAGATTTGGCAACATTCTTGACCCGAATGGACTTCATTTACGACAATTCTGATTGCAAGATCTAGCAACGAATGGACTTCATTTACGACAATTCTGTAAAATCTGGCAACATTCTTTAACCGAATGGACTTCATTTACGACAATTCTGATTGTAAGATCTGGCAACATTCTTTAACCGAATGGACTTCATTTACGACAATTCTGATTGTAAGATCTGGCAACATTCTTTAACCGAATGGACTTCACACTTTAAACGATGTAATATTAAATGAAAATTGAACAAAAACTGTGGTTCTAATTACTTTGCTTTAAATTAACGGGTGCCGCTTAATGATGATTTATGTAACATATTTTTGCATAAAAATCTATACAAATTTATCTTCTATTCAACTTTTTCAATATAATTTCTAATTGGATTAAGGCATATTAGTTGGAACCATTCTAAACTATGAACAAGTTATTCGTTGCAAAGCTATTTTCATTATCAATTATTATTATTATTATTATTATTAAAATTATTATTAAAATTATTATTATATTATTATTATTATTATTATTATTTATTTACAGTAATGTTGGTACTGTTATAAACTAATAAAACTTATTTTGATGAACAGTGTACCACATCAGAAATGTCTGTGGTCCCTTGTTTAAAATACTGACTCGGTCACTGTAAAATGTCATCTCCACAAATGTCTAATATTAATAACTAACATAATTTTGTTCAAAATTTTAAAATGTAAAAGTAAATTCAACTATTTTTTCATGTCAGATATTTCTGTGTCGTAAACTTTCATCTTTTTTCCTTTATTCTAAGGCAGAGGAAATATCGAAATTATACGCATTGCATACCTAATTGTGTAGTGTTCATTTAGAATTCAGTTACGAAAGTAAATGAATAATTAAATGTAATTTAATTTATTTAATTATAAGCGAAAAGCAGTCAGGAATTTAATGTTGTGTGTGTGTGTATATATAATATATATATATATATATATAACGTAAAGAACAACGCTTGTATAGGAGAATATTCTCTCCTCATCTTGCGCGGAATATTCTCCTATACAAGCGTCGTTCTTACGTTAATTATACTGCGTGTTGCAGTTAAAATGTATATAATGTACGGCATGCGGGAGATCCCCCTTGGGGCATTGGTTTCTGCGCGTATGTAGAAGAATTACGGCATTTGATCGAGTGAGGCCCGTGGTGTAATGGTTATTCTCTGACCGGCAATCGGAAGATCCCGGGTTCGATTCCCGGGTGGTTACCTCATTTTTTCATTTGTTTCGTTCTCTCTCCTCATCTTGCGCGGAATATTCTCCTATACAAGCGTCGTTCTTTACGTTAATTATACTGCGTGTTTGCAGTTAAAATGTATATATATATATATGTATATATATATACTCTTAAAAAAAATATCCTTTTATGCTTTCCAAATGGTAGTGTAGGAACGTTACGGAAATAAGTGGAACGTACATTAGTCATTTAGATTTCATAAGAACGTATAGGAAAATACATGAGGGACTTTGTTTCAGGCACAGTTAGAATATCGAAGTATCCCGAAAGTACAGCAGTGAATTCTTGATTCGGAACGGACACGTGATCTGACAGTGTATTTGGCAAGGGGACCGAAATTACATTTTATTTTATTATATGTATATATATATATATATATATATGATACACACAGACCGTGCATGGAACAAAGAACTCTTCTGGGAAAATTAAATCCACTATAGTCCGAATAAGTAATGGTAGATGACAAACACTATAGTTTTTTCTTTTTCATGATGTTAGCCCGACGTGGGCAACGAGTCACTCGCAAAGAGGCCCCAAAAATATAGCTTCCCCTCACCAGCTATCTGCAAAGCAGATAGGATCCAGCTTTGGGACAGGATCTAGGGTTTATAGTTACACCTCGCCTACTATATTCAGAACCTCAATATAAGCAAAAGACTCGTTGCATTCACGTCGGATTGAATACATCAAAGAAAAAGGGGTAATTATTGTATTTTTAAGCAAAAACCAAAACTTAAAACTCAACTGGCAAAATTGAGCGTCCACTTTTCAAGGCACATAATATGTCCATTTCATGATGGTTTGTCATTTACCATTACTTATTCGGACTATAGTGGATTTAATTTTCTCAGAAGAGTTCCTTGTTCCATGCACGGTCTGTGTGTATCATGTCAAAAAGACAGCCATATCCGTATTCAATTTATTGCAATTTTCGTTAGTTTGTACTGCAGATACCTCTAGTTAATACTCCATATTGTATATTTTTGTTGTCCGGGTCTACTTCAAGATATGATTCACGGCCCTTTTCAACGTTTCTACACCCAACGAAGACCTCACTTTCCTCCAATTTCATGTTAAGTGTGAAAATATAGGACCTTGTCCTCTCCGAAGTTGCCTACAATAAATTCGCAGGAAACTGTGGTATCTGAGCGAGAAACTTCTCGGAATGACATTATTTGATCCAACTGTGTCAACGAAGTCCAAGCGAGCACTGTTGAAAGTCCTTAATGAGAAAAATGGCATGGATGAACCCCCAGACTGTATCCTGCTGGACGTAAGGAAGTCTGGAAATGACAAATAACAAACTTCGTCACCAAAAACACGAAGTAGCTCTTTCATTGCCTCGGAATTTCGAGTGGATTCCTGGATTCTGACCCCGAGTTATGGGGACTCTAGAAGATTACAGAGGGGTCTGGAGACGCTTCACTACTTCAGGGTGATGAACGACACTGCCAAAATGGGTGTGGTCCACACTGAAGAATAGAATCATAACGAAGATGGAAAATCAGAAACAATACTTACTCCTGTCGTACAGGACCAGTCAACAATGAACGGCTGGCAACCACAATACCCCGTCAACGAACGGCTAATACCCACTTGCTCACCAACGAACTAGGGGAACCTGGATGCCATCGAATACTTTGAAAGAAAAACAACGATAAAAAACTTCATACTGGTTAAAAGGTTATAAACGAGAATCATGGTCCGTCTTATATCTAGGTATACGCTTAACTAGGGGAACCTGGATGCCATCGAATACTTTGAAAGAAAAACAACAATAAAAAACTTCATACTGGTTAAAAGGTTATAAACGGGAATCATGGTCCGTCTTATATCTAGGTATACGCTTAACCACAAAACAAAACAACTTCACAGAACGATCCCTAAATATTATTTGATTTGAGTGAGTTTTACAGAAATTATTTTTATGTACATTGGAGCAAACTTAGTGGAAAAAGAATTTTAGAATACAGAATTTAGAAATTCGTCAATACTGATGAGATCAACCATAATATACAGGGTGGCCCAAAAGTCTTTTGCTCCGACGCATTGTAAACTATTTTTTTTCGGGGCAACAGTCTTTTGGCCCACCCTGTATATATATATATATATATATATATTATATATATATATATATATATATATATATTTTCCCGCATACATTGAAATTTAAGTAGTGATTTCACTTAATGAATGAAGATATAAATAATTCATATTATTTTCAGAGTTTTAAGTAAAAAATTAAGTGGCAGTCATTTCTGTTGTTTTAATTATATATTATTTTTGAAGTCGACTCAAATCAGAGCTGGAGTGATACGAAAATTTTACAACTAAAACACTGAATTCGTTTTAGGGTATAAATATTTATAAATTTTATCATTAATAATAATAGAGTTTGAAATGCGCTGAAGAGTTTATTACAAGAACTCGGTAGGTAAAAAGTGACACCTTTATATACGTCGTATATATATATATATATATATATATATATATAATATATATATATATACAGGGTGTCCCATAAGTCCGGCATCATAGGAAAAATAATTAAAAAAGGTAAAACAAAAGCTTTTATTTACAGAACGTGCTCAATATGTCCACCATTGTTTTCAATACACAAATTCAGACGTGATACCCAGTCAGCAAGCACACGGTGAATGATGTCAGGAGTAATGGTGTTACATCCCCCAATAATGCGCTGCTGCAAATGTTCAACACTCCTAATTTTCTCTGCGTATACCAGCGCTTTCAAATGGCCCCAGAGATAAAAATCTAGTGGCGTGAGATCCGGGCTTCTAGCTGGCCATTCCACAGGCCCTCGACGTCCTATCCAATGACCAGGGAATTATTGGTACAGGTATTCCCTTATTTGGGTGCTGTAATGTGCAGGAGCGCCGTCTTGCTAGAACCATGTTGGGAAATTTCCTTCTTTATTCAAGACACTGGGAAATGCTTCTTCCTTGAGCATACGTAGGTAGGTGCCTCCGGTGACATGTTCATCGAAAATGAGGGGGCCTATGATGCGATCCTTCCAAATGCCACACCATACCATCACCCGAGATGCGCCTTGTTCCTTTGAAGAGGTATACCAGTGAGGGTTATTTTGAGACCAGTAGCGGGTGTTCTGTCGATTTACCTCACCATTTCCATAAAAAAAACAGCCTCGTCACTGAACAGAATGGTGGACGGGAAATTGGCATCCCGAGCATAAGAAAAATATGAATTATGGTTTGTAGAAATAGAAAATATGAATTTCTCCAATGATGCCGGACTTATAGGACACCCTGTATATATATATGATAATTCTTGAAGGTAATGAACGATACGATGAATCAAACAATAATAAATTGAAAAACTACATATTAGGATATATATATATATATATATATATGTGTGTGTGTGTGTGTGTGTGTGTGTGTGTGTGTGTGTAGACGTAGGCCTACCAAACGATATTTCTCTAGTAATAAAAAATCTAAAAAAATGAAGATTCTGACATCATTACGATCCAGGTAAAAATATACAAATTAGTATTCGATGAAATTGCAATCCCTCTCAGTAAGCTAATGAATTAATCAGTATTTATATTCTATGACAGTCTAAAGGAAGCCAGAGTATGTCTTGTATTTAATGTAAGCCGGGAAGCCCAAACACACCAGCCAATTATCGCCCCATTTCCGTATTGCTAACTTTAATTGAATTATTTGAAAAAATCGTGTACAATAGACTTACTAATTCTTAATCAAATACGATATTTTAACTGAAACACAATTTAGGTTTAGATGTGAACATACAACGGAAGATGCCATAAACATGCTATTAGAAAATGTACATCAGAACTTAACAAAAAACGCGCTGCCTTCATCTTCCTCGACTTGTCCAAAGCATTTGATACACTTTCACTTGAAATCCTATTGAATAAACTTCACAGATATGGAATAAGAGGAAATATCCTCGATTGGTTTAGATCATATCTGTCAAATCGCCATCAGTACATCAGATTAAAAGACCATTTATCCGGCGAGGTGATGCTAACTAGTGGAGTCCAACAAGAATCTATTCTTGGGCTACTACTATTTTCTAATAAATGTCAACGATTTTCATCTTTCTACTACATTAAATTGCGTACAATACGCAGATGATACCATACTTACTTCTTCCCATCATAACGCAGACTTTCTGATTAATGAAGCGAACAAGCAATTAGAGAATGTGTATAATTGGATGTGTGCTAATAAACTCTTGTTGAACTTGACAAGGTCATCTTACATGAGTACTACCATAAAACATATTAATACAAACTGTCAAATAAAAATTGGGAATACTACTCTTGCAGGGATGAATGAGGTTAAAGTACTTGGCATTAATGTAGACGAAAAACTAAATTTCAAAAGTCATGTACAACATATCAAGTGCAAAATATAAAGATCGCTCTTCATATTATTCAAGCTAAAAAAAAATTCATCTAAACGCACTCCTTACCCTATATTATTCCTTCATCCATCCACATTTAGTATACTGCATTACAACATGGGGTAGCTCAAAGAAATATATCAAACATCCTTTGGAAGTAATTCATAAAAAATGTCTGAGAACTCTTTCGAATAATAACAACGGACAAAGTTACACTTCCCCAATGTTTAAAGAGCTAAATATTTTAAAACTAAATGACTTGTACAAATTCAACGTTGCCGTTAATATGTTCAAAGTTATCAACAAAAATCGACATACATCACCCATTCAAAGAGCAATCACCGCCATCAAATATCCCATCTTTATAACATCAGACTGCCCAAGGATTTTATACATAAGCCTAACTATACAATAGAAATTGCAAGAAATACACTCTCTTTCAAAGAAGATGTATGGAAAGCAATTCCCATGCATATGAGGCAGGCTTCATCACGAAATGTATTTCGCAAATCACTAAAAAAGCACTTCATTAGCTCCTTCTGATGTATAAGTTCACTACTGCCATTTTTACCATAGTAATCAATTTTGTAATCAACTATTTAAAATATGCTAATTTCATTAAGCACCTTTAATTTGTAATCTATTCTTTTTTCATATTTTTTTACTAAGCATCATTTATTTCGCACTAAATGTACGATGAATCAATTAATTTACAATTATGTATCATTTTGTAAATTTATATTGTATTTACTATTATTATTATTGCTGTTGTTATTATTATTTTTTGTTGTTACTATTACTATTACTTGCCACTTTCACTGTTTTTATGTAATAATAAATAAACTAAATGCTATTAATTTTGCCTAAAAAGCCTCCATGCTTCCAAGGTCATATTCAGATGACAGTACTGTGAATATTAATGACATAACAAATATCTAAAAATTGTAAAACTCTGTCGCTTGTATTCTGTTTTGAACAAAGTTTTTTTTTTTTATTTACTTGATATTAAAGAAAAATAAATTACATGAACAAGTTTCAAAGTCTTTATTTTTCTTTTGTTCTCGTTGTTATTATTCTTCTTCTACTTCTTCCTCTTCTGATCACTTGTATGATGCATCGGTACTCATAAACGAATTGGCTCTGAAGATCTCCTTATTCTCTCTTACGTTGACCAATCGACCAAACGCAACGCGATATCCTCCCTTATTTTTCGAAAGGTGAAAGCCGAATATCTTGAATTACACCCTTCATTTCTGTCATAGAGAGAATCTGACAGTCAGATAAGAATCTACTGTACTTTAATTGTTACTCGTATTAAATTTTTAATAATCTAATTTGTAATTCAGGGGCATTGGATAAGCATATTTTCTTTTTAATATAGGCCTAATAGCATTCTTAATATAAGGTCTATTTACTCGCAACCAGTCAATTTTATTTGCTTAACAGTCAATTGATATGAAAATTTAAGGAAATTATTGATTTTAAGTTCGCTAATTGAACATTGTGTTTGATCTACAGCGACTCGCATAACGGTTTAAAAAAAGGCTCTGTAAATATTTAATTTTTAATAGAACAAAATCATTTAACGAAAATAAATTATATTATTTCAGGCCCTAAATTTGCGCCTTTGAAAACTTAAAATTCCCCCATTTAATTTCAATAATTATAAATTATACAAATTGTCAAAATTGTTGCCGTTGCGGGAATCACGCTTTTGTCGTAATGATCGCCTTCCGCGTCGATTGATGCAGCAATCAGATCTATTAAGACGAACGGTTTAAAAATTAAGCTATCTTGAGACTGTTTCCTACATACACACAAAACAAGATTTCAGATTCAACTCACGTACAAAGCGAGAATGAGATTTTACTTTTTCATAATTTCCATTTTTTTTTTTTTTTTTTTTTTAATTCAGTAATGGAATAAACGAAAATAAACTTTTGTTTCTATTTATTTCACAGTATGAAACATGCATAAATGCTTTTAACGCTTCCTCGCCAATGAATCTTAATGTATATAATTTTTTTTTTATTATTTCACAAAATTAAAATTTGGAATGAATTTTTAAAAATTCATAATGAATGTGTGGGTTTAAAAAAGAAAAATTCCCTACATAATAATGAATAGTTGATTTTGGTAAATAAATATATATTAAGACGGGAAAATATACAGTGTATATATATATATATATGAAAATGAAAATGAAAAGGTTTATTGGCAGACTATAGTCCATATGACAAATATTATTAATACAATGACAGTTCATATACTAAGTATAGAAATATATACAATTGATTAGAAATAATACTGTAATGTCGAAGTTAAGTGGAGCTACAGACAGACGTTTTCGTACCAAGAAGTCCATAGTTTAGAGGATAAATGGCAGGACTCATGGATAGCTTGGATGATCGGGTTGGTTGATTTTTTAATTCTTTGCATTAGACTGTACTGAACACGTTTTGTTACCTCCGGGAAGCTCGGGACATTGCAGGTAGCAAACATTTGCGAAGCTGAGCATCTCAGGGGTAATTTATGTAAAAGTCTAAAAGACCTGTTGTACAGCAAATTTAGAGTTCTGCCAGAACCTTTTTTATAATTCACCCAGAGTTGCTGTCCGTATATATTACTGCAGAAAGTACGAAAGAGAGTGTCTTTAGCTTCACTTGTACAGAATCGAAAGTTCCTTATGGTCATATTCGCTTTAGCACACAGGCTTCGAGATTGTTTTCTTATATCCGAGTCATCACTCAAGGAGCTGGTAATAGTTTGACCCAAATACTTAAACTCTTGTACTTCCTCAATTACTTCACCATTCATTTTAAACCTTATATCAGCTAGCTGATTACAGCTTTTAGGATGAAATTGCATAACTTTAGTTTTTGTAACATTAAAAAGAATATCATGTTTCTGCGAATACACTTCGCAGACGTTTAGTAGCCGATCCGGACCTTTAACAGAGGGACTTATTAACACCATATCATCGGCACAAACTAAGTTATTTATCCTTGTGCTATCTATACAACATCCCACTGTTGCCTCATTAAGTGAAGCAATTAATCCGTCGATATACACATTAAACAGCATTGGGGAGAGCAAGGAGCCTTGTTTCACCCCGCAAGAGG
>JAJOZX010001672.1:207500-225000 GCA_023014485.1 Bathynomus jamesi | reverse complement strand
TCGTGTCGTTCGCAAACTTTGAGACTGTACTGACTAGGCCGACATCTAAATCGTTAATATATATATATATATATATATATATATATATATATATATATATATATATATATATATAAGATAAAGCAAGAGGCCCAATACAGAACCCTGAGGAACGCCGCTCGCTACATTAGCCCAACACGACTCCGCTCCATCAACAACCACCCTCTTTTTTCTACCTCGCAACCACTCTTCTCTCCAATTTATAACTACACCCCTGATTCTATGAGCCTTAGTTTTTTCAATGAGTCTTTTGTGCGGTACGGTGTCAAACGCTTTTTGAAAATCTAAATGCACTACATCAACCGCCCGATGACTATCGTAAGCTTCAAAAACGCTTTGAAAAAATTCTAAAAGATTAGTTAAGCAAGATTTGTTTCGCCTAAAACCGTGCTGCGTATTTCTAACCAAGTTATGCAATTCTAAGTGTTCGACTATACGATCCCTAATTATTGATTGCAGTAGCTTACTTACAACAGACGTTAAACTGATCGGCCTGTAATTTCCCGCCGCACCTTTATCGCCTTTCTTAAAGATAGGTGTTACATTTGCTAACTTGAAATTATCTGGTACGCATCCCTCAGAAATAGACGCATTAAAAATCTTTGTTAGCGGCATAACAATGCTTTCTTTTAATTCTTTTAGTTGTATGGGATATATGGAATCCGTCCCCGGTGATTTACGCGTTTTCATTTTATCAATGTAGCGCATTACCTCCCTTTCACTGACCACAATATTATCCAAAATATTACCATTATCAAAAGGTATTATGTCTATGACCGTAGGGATATTCGTTACATCTTCTATAGTAAAAACTGACGTAAAAATTAATTAATTAATTTAAATTAAGTTAATTTAATAACGGTTTATGTCATAATTAGTTGTGTAATGCTAGATTGTGATTTTATATATATATATAAAAAAGGTTTGACAGAGCGAAAGATGGAGTCTGAAGTGAGAAATACACGTGTATTTATGTTTGGTTACTATGTCAACCTCAAACCTCAGTTTTAGTCTTCGTGAAAAGGTAGGAATAGCACCACTAGTGATGATTCATCAGGTGAAACCAAGGTCTACATTCTCACAAACCTCCTCACCATCTGTTTATCAATCTCTCGTTTAATGACCATTTAAACGATCTTTCTACTTTGTCTGCTCTTCCGCAACTTCTCAAATCTCTCTCAATATTTACACACCCTTTTCATATTATTTTTATCATTATTATTATTCTTATTATTATTATTATTATTATTATTCCTAAGAGAATGGAAAGAAAGCAAACACTTGAAGAAAGAAGCCTCGTCTGAGATTGTCATGACTACCAGTCGTCATGAAGTAATCAAACTTTACCTGATCATGTAATATGAGTAGTAGTGACAAATTTAAAATACATTCTCACATCTTAGTAACGTATTAGTTAGTTACTACAATTAGGTAGTGTGAAAACGTTTGGCCTACCTGCAAGGAGGATTCAGATCGAACTGTTATCGATCTCAGTATAAAACCATGCCAACAACCCTTTACTTAAGAGTGGCAGTATATATATATATACTTTCTCGAGTAAATTATAAACAGCTAATTAAGTGTATCCACAAAATTCATCAGTTATCCACGTATCAGTGCATTATTACCATGAATCCATTTATCCTGGCCATTCTAAGGATGATAAAGAAAAAGGGTAAAAATAATATAAAAATGGTGCAAAAATTGGGGCAAAAAATAGCGTAAAAATGGTGTAATCAGGGAATCCGATTATTAGGTAGATTAAATAATCTGTAACATTTTGAATTGTACGTCCATTACTGCACGGATTAATGAAAATAATCCCTACACAAACAGACATTATCTTCATTCATGCTACGGATAACACTCGTCTAATGCGAAATCTGCTATTTCCCTTATAAGCTCGATGCTCTGAATATATTATATAATGAAAGGTTTCCACTAATTGAAAAGAGGGAAGAAAGAACGACGACAGAACATCTCTTCTTATACGATTCATTTCACCTTCAGGAAATCTCACTATAATGAGACGTGCTGAACGGGCTAAAAATGAGGATACCTTGGAACTAGCTATTAACATTTATTACATAAACGTTATTATGTTTAGACCTATGCGTGTGCGTGCGTGCGTGTGTGTGTGTGTGTGTGTGTGTGTGTGGAGGAATACAAGCAATTTTTGCCTACTGTCGGAATAAAGGTGAATATTGACTCTCTCTCTCTCTCTCTCTCTCTCTCTCTCTCTCTCTCTCTCTCTCTCTCTCTCTCTCTCTATCTGTCTATCTATCTATCTATCTATCTATCTATCTATCTATTTATCTATCTATTTATCTATGTGAAAACAGTGGGAAACTGAAGCTGAAAATATTCAAGATTTAATCATGCAGGTTATAGGATAATTAAAACAAATGACATTTATAAAGGCGATCATCTGCTCCACTTAATAGAAATGAGCTTCTTCATAATAGCACTCGGTGTAATACCACTTAATACTTACACACTGCTAATACTTAGCTAAGTATAACAATTGAACGAACAACTCCTTGACGCTCGTGTATATAATAATAATAATAATAATAATAATAATAATAATATCTTTGAACAAAGAGAAAAAAACGTATACTGTAAGCAGGAAGGTTGGTCTACATACGTTTTTCTTCCAAATTTGCCTACTTTATATCTCTTATTTATTTAATTTTACCCCTTTTCAAATTATTCTTTCAGAATACACAAACATAATAACATAGTGTGCATACCAATATTGCCATAGCAACCGGGAAACCAGCTAAAATTATTATTAGAAAGTAAAAACCATCAATATATGGTATCGATATGAATCGCTCTCTCTCTCTCTCTCTCTCTCTCTCTCTCTCTCTCTCTCTCTCTCTCTCCATATATACATGGTGG
Source organism: Bathynomus jamesi (assembly GCA_023014485.1). Lineage (NCBI taxonomy): Eukaryota > Metazoa > Arthropoda > Malacostraca > Isopoda > Cirolanidae > Bathynomus > Bathynomus jamesi. The sequence goes on along the minus strand of JAJOZX010001672.1, from coordinate 222,057 downwards.
GAGAAAAGTCTTTAAGGTTACATACAAATAATTTGTTAATAATAAATAAATTCCAGTGATATCACTGCAATGTATGTGATACTTTCCAAAGCAACTATGCAAGGCCAGGAATGACCCTAGACTAGAACACGAAGGCCCTAGGCCCTAGCCCCACTCACTGCCATGTCAGTAAGGATTGAATATAACAATGAAGAAAAAATGTATCTTGTATCGTGGGTTATTTCTTATAATAATTGTAAAGAAAGTTTGCGTTTATTTTAAGAAAAATATAATAAACCACCACAAAATGCAACCACTCTTCGATACTGGAAGCTCAAACTTTTGGAAACACGGAACCTGGTAAAAGATCGTCTGAGAAACGAAAGGCCAGTAACGGTGACAGGAGACAACAACAAAGAAAATGTCCTCGTCAGTTTTCAAGTCAATCCAACAACTTCAACGGGAAAGTCGCACAGGAATTGGGTATTTCCAAATGTTCAGTAGCAAAAATATTGAAATCACAGGGGTACCACGATTACAAACCCATTTACTCGCACCCCATATACGCCGATGATTCTGATAGACGGCTGCAGTTTGCTGAAACAAAGAGACAAAAGTTCAACAGTGATCCACATTTCCTTGGAAATATCAAATTTTCAGATAAATGTGTCTTCGGTTTAACGGGTAAAGAAAACAAACACAACGTTCACTACTGGACAAAAAAAATCCCCAAATACAGTTGGGTAAACTTGTTAAAACGGGTACACTAACAGTTTGGGCGTGCATTGGTTATTCAGGACTCGTTTACTTTGACATATCGAGAGATACGATAGATGGAAAAACGCTATTGCCAGGTATTGAGAGACAAAGTTTTGCCACAGTTTACTAATGGCGTTGGCAGGAATTGGTTTTATGACATGATGGAGCGCCGTCACATTACTCTGCAGCTGCCCGTGAGATTCTGGACACGAACGTTGAAGAAAGATGGGTTGGGCGGCGAGGTCCCATCGATTAGCCAGCCAGATCACTTGATTTAACCCCATTTGCGTGACAAACTCTACACTCCTAGTTTCATCTATCCAAATGTAAATGCCCTTCGCCGCAGAATAGATGAACAACTGAAAAGGATCCCACTCGATATGTTCAGAAGAACAATGAAGAGTTTCACAAAGAATCCACAAATGTATCATAGCGGATGGAGAACTCTTTGAAGATTAAATTACAATTTAACAAAAATATTTGTATGAATAAAATCTTATAGACTTTTTGTTTGATTTGTTTCATCATTTGAACACTTTGTCTGTACAATATTAACTAAATAGTTGTTTGTATAAAATCCCTAAAACCTTTTCTCACACCATATATATATATATATATATATATATATATATATATATATATATATATATATATATATATATATATATATATATATATATATATATATATAATATAAAATTATTTATATATATATATATATATATATATATATATATATATATATATATATATATTTATATATATATGACAAAATATCATTTCTGTTAATTTAAAAAAATTTAAAGTTAAATTATTAAAAATTCGACTGAAATATTAAAAAATTTTAAGGAAATGTGTAGCTCAAATTATAATAACTCATTTCTGTGTAATTTATTCAAATATAGAAATGATTTTATGTCTCATTGGTTGGAACAGAGATTGCATTCCGTAAAATGTTCATTATCATACACGGAGAAGTAACTCGACCGGAAACGAGAAGAGATTCTTTTCCCAGAGAAGAAGTTTGCATGCAAATGAGGAAATATTATAAAAAGAAATCAAACAGACGCAGAATAAATGTAAAATATAGAGAGGTGCTCAACTAACCTTTTAATTGACTTTATACATTAGTATAAAGAACCACTTTCATCCGTACCACCGACGACGAAGATTTTACGCGCAGTTGATGTTGAAAAATGAAAAATTAAATTATATGCAGAGGGTTAACAAAAGTAAATAGATACCAAGATGATTGTCCTCAAGAACAAATGGTAAAGCTCATTAATGGAATGACAGAGGGGAAATTCAAAGGGGAGAGCAACATTATTCTAAATATATTGATTCAATAAATCTCTTACAATTTAATGACTTCTTTTATCAAATCAAAAACTATGGGAAAAACGAAGATGTCTTTTTAGGGTTATCAAATGTATCTCGAAAGAAAATGACAGATTTCAGAAACGAAGCCACACCCAAAATCTTTCACACACACACACACACACACACGCGCGCACACACACACATATAAGAGCAGACTGACAGCAACCTGGGCCCTCGGGCATAATGAGATCCTGGGACTCTTGAAATCCGATTTTTTCATATTACAGTTCGATTAGACACTTGACCCAATTAAGAACACTCTCACTGTTTTATGATGACTGCGGGCCGGGCACCCTAGTGGCCAGGGCTCTCAGTCCAGGCCCAATTGCCCGCTCGCTCAGTCCGCCCCTGTATAATATACATATAACAGAAGAAAAGTGACCGTTCTCAACCATCCAACTATCGCCCAATTGCATCGATTTCTTGCCTTTCTAAAGTTTTTAAATCTATCTTTAAGAGGAAGATTCTTAAACACCTCTGTACTTACGATCTTCTTCCGGATCGTTAGTATGGGTTCAGCAAGGAACGCTCTACTGGTGCCCTTCTTGCATATCTCTCCGGCTCTTGGTCATCCTCCTTTCGGGATATTGGCGAAACCTTTGCTATTGCGCAAGACATATCAAAAGCTTTTGATAAGGTCTGGAACAAATCCTTAATTTCCAAACTGCCCTCCTTCGGTTTCTATCTTTCTATCTATGCCTTCATCTCTAATTTCCTTTCTGGCCGATTTACAGCTGCGGTTGTAGATGGCCACTGTTCTTCTCCTAAAACTATTAACGGTGGTGTTCCTCAGGGTTCTGTCTTGTAAACTCACTCTTTTCCTTTTATTTATCAATGATCTTTGAAGTCGCACTTCTTTTTCAAATTCTATCAACATTTAACGAAAGAGTATGATTTTTCTACTTAACATGCAAAAATTATTAAACCTTTTTAATATTTTTTTATAAAAATAAATTTTAACGTAAAATTTACCTGAAATTATTAAAAAAATTGTTCGAAATGCTTTCCTTCTATTTCAATAACTTTTTTATTCTTGGCCGGAATTCATCTATGGCTCGATTTACTCGTTCCTGTGGAAGCTCTTCCCATTTTTGAATGATGATCTCGCGTAAATGAAATGAGCGACATCTTTTATCCTAGTCCTGTAGACTCGCTCTGCTAAGTTCTAAAAATATTCCGACCAAGAATAAAAAAAGTTATTGAAATGGAAGGAAAGCATTTCGAACAATTTTTGTAATAATTTCAGGTAAATTTACGTTAAAAATTATTTTTATAAAAAAATATTAAAAAGGTTTAATAATTTTTGCATGTTAAGTAGAAAAATCATACTCTTTCGTTAAATGTTGATAGATTTTGAATTATTTGATATTTTAGTCTGAAAACTTGCTTGCATATAGATAAATACATACGTTTTATTGTGTAGAAGTTTTATTAAAATTAAATGAAAAATGTTGATTTTATAGCCTTTTTAATATGTACCCTTTTTTATGGCACACCTGGTGTATATATATATATATATAATAATAATTAGCTAATAAAACAATTTTACGGTGAAAAGTGCAAAGCATTTTCTTTATGTTAAATGACAAACTAACCTAAAATAATTATAATTTTCAGTTATTAGAGAACTTCGCTTATTTTTAGGGAGTGAAAGTGAAAAGTTTTGAATTTAATTTTGAAGTAATAAATACTAATTAAGAAATTATTATTATTTTTTTAATTATTTAATCTGAAAAAATAATTACGTGAGTGAGTAATTTTTTTTAAATTGTCTCTTCCTCTTTTGAAAAGGTCAAACAAAATGTAATATTTGTCTCCTTTCAAATATATATATATATTATTTTTTATCATTTGCATTTGAAAGTAGGTACACTTTTTGCTTTTTGGGTCACTCTGTATATGGGGATGATGAACCACGTATGGAAGCCTTATTAGCATTTGTCCTTCTGTATCTTTGGCAATGATGCTGCGAGCTGCTCTTAACCTGAATGGGTGTATGGGCGAGTAGTGGTTTGTAAAGCAGTGAAATATTTGTTTTCTGTGCAAAACACTCTTTACAGTGGCTTCCAAAATTACTTGGACCACCTACATATTTGACGTGGAATGAGATTTAGAAAAGGTTTTCAAAGGAATAAGATAAGCCGTTTATGGGTATTTGCCTTTTTTGCGATATGTCTAGACACACGTAGTCTTAGAGGAATGATTGTTATCAAGAATTGCTACCTTCTCTGGGATTTATCAAAAAAATAGAAAAATCTGGGGGTGGTCCAAGTAATTTGAGAAGCCACTGTAAATAATCTGCGTCCAAGTATTTGATTATGTATATACTAAACCTTAGATAGATAGATAGATAGAGAGAAAGAGAGAGAGAGAGAGAGAGAGAGAGAGAGAGGAGTTACAAGGACAAGAGGAAGCCTCAAAGACCTTTCGGTCTACTCGGAGAGGTTCCTGTTATTAAACTAGTTAATTTTTTAACTATTTTAGTAGTTGTAGAAAACTGGATAGAAAAGCATCAGGGTCTCTACTAGTGATGTAGGTCACATCCGCATCCGCATCCGCATCCGCGGAACATCCGCATATTTTCTCGCATCCGCATCCGCACTTTGGAGTGCGGATGTCGTGCGGATGTGGACCGTTGAGATAAAATGTCATTAATAAGCGGAAATTATCAAATTCTACTATATTAATAGAACTAGTTCATTGTGCGCAAAAGTGATGCAAGCGACAAGACGAGAGGCTGTTCTTGTATGAAGTTACTCTCTTGCAACCTACTTAGATCCACGTTACAAAGCTAAGTTATTTTCACCTAGTACATTAGAACGAGTTAAATCATCACTTGGCAAAGCAGTTGAAGAGCTTCAATCCCTTGAATCTGTCGCTTCGCCACCCACCAAAAGAATAAAAGTTTCAGTGACAGAACCAACATCTTCAACAAGCAAATCTATCACAGAATCTGTCTCTCAGTTTCTTGAGTCAAGCAGCAATGACGAGACCTACGCGATGTCAAAAGATGTAGTAAAAATGATCGAGCGCTATCACCAAGAAAAACGCCTGGCTGCATGTGACAATCCTATTAGTTGGTGGAAAAATACGCAGAATATCTATCCATACTTGAGTAAACTTGCAAGGAAACATTTAGCCTCCAACAAACGTACCAAGCGACAGATTATTTAGCAGTGCTGGATTAATATATGATGAAAAGAGAAACAGACTGGCAGCAGAAAAGGCAGAAAAATTAATGTTCCTTAAGCATAACCTTCCTATAATTAAGTTTGAACATTAAACGATGAACATCTTAGTTTACTTTATTTTAATTACTCATTTATAAATATGCCTAATAAAACTTTAAACTTAATATAAATAGTTATCAAGCTAATTAAAGATCTCTTTCTATAAGGGTGGAGGTTGGGGAAAGAGGTCGGTGGGGTGCATTTGAGTTGGGTTCACGTCCCGCATCCTGGTAACACAATTATGGTTTCTAATTGTGGCTGAAACTCAACAAAATATAACGAATTTATTTGCAGACGAATTCACTAATTGATTTCTATATTAGTTAGATGCTTGATATTATTTTATGTGTTCAGAGAAAAGTACAGCAATTATTATACAATTAATCAATTATACTACATTATAGCTACAGCTCTCTATATATAATAACTTATTATATACGTTAAACACAACAAATCTCGAATATATCCTAAAAAATAACGAAAATGTAGACATCCGCATCCGCATCCGCGGATGTTGAAATCAAACATCCTTATCCGCATCCGCGGATGTGAAAAAAATGACATCCGCTACATCACTAGTCTCTACCCACCCTCCGCTCCCTCCCTACCAGAGGGGGGTACGGAAAAAGGTTGAAGAAAATTTTACATGAAGAAAGAATATATATAAGCTAGCTCTATAATTACGCTATGCGCACATAAAAATCGTACACTAGATAGTACCCTTGTATAAACTAACTAATAATATATTTGTGTTGATCTCATATCAACTTCTCGTATCGTCACAAAAACCTCGAACATATGGTTTTAATTTTATACAAAACATTTATAGCTCTATTTTCACATCAGCCCTCACCCGTCACGTGCATCCAGCCACCTAACAGAAAGAAAATTAAAAATAAATCGTAGAGGCAGAAATTCAACTCTACCCCACCTAATCCATGCCATGCATTTTTTTTTTTTTTTTTTGTTCGTTATGAAATTATGTATTTCTACAAAATACTTATCTACTCTATTCTTAGACCTATTACAAGGCAGGCAAATGTGTGAGCGTGTTTTCTGTAATTGCATGTTTGTCATGTGTATATGTCTGCCAACTCTTTGAATGTCACCAGGTTTCAGTTTGGGTCTCCCACCGTGAAAGCTATTTATGCAGCAAGTGATATATTGAGTCGTGGTGTTGTGCCACCACGAGAATAGAGATAAGGGATATCTCCCTTATGAAGAATGAAAGTGTTTTGTGGGTGATCACCCGTTGTTGCTATGACGAATTCAAGAGTCTCCCACTTAGAGGTGTTTATGAAGCAGGTGATAAAAAAATGAGTTGCTCGATGGTTGATATGCTATGTGGGGCACAATGCAACCAGAAACGTCTCTCTAAAGTGGGGGAAAGGAATATTTAGACAGAGAGAGAGAGAAGAGAGGAGAGAGAGAGAGAGAGAGAGAGAGAGGGGTGCCATGTTGTGGCCACGTTACAATACTACTCTCTCTCTCTCTCTCTCTCTCTCTCTCTCTCTCTCTCTCTCTCTCTCCGTCCTCTTCCCTGAATACCATTCGCACCTGATTTATATTCTTTCACTCTCCCGGCAACCATCTTTAATTTCCCGCCCCCTAATGGCCCCAAAGCTGCTAAAAATTTATAAAATGAATAATTTAGCAATTAAAGCTAATTAGTCGGAAAGGTGAGGAAGGAGAGACGAAAAGGTGTTCTCGAATCGCCAGGAATAAATTTGCTCCAAAGAAAACACGCCTTACTCAAATGGATGTGATTTGCTTACGAGGAAAAATGGCTGAATACCAACTAGATATACAAGAGGAAACGCAAGTAATTATTTCAATGCATTAACGTGAATATACATACTCTATATATATATATATGTGTGTGTGTGTGTGTGTGTGTGTGTTGAATATTCAACACAAAGAAGCGCTTTGGTGATTATTTCTTAATCTATAATATTAAGGTCAGCATGAATTACAATTAAATTTAATACTAATTAATTATATATACATATACTGTACACACACACACACACACACACACACACACACACACACACACACACTAAAAAGTGACTGAATTTTTACATATGAAATAATAAAAAAGAATTATTAAACGAACGAACACAATAAGTTATTTATAAATGATAAATGAACATTTTCAGTTGGACGTGCTTCTATCAGCAACTTATTAACAACTTTCAAACTCTTCCAATTTACCACATTCTTGCAAAAAAATTTTTGCAACAGTAGGTTTCAATGCAAAGTTTAATTGGGACTTATTGCGCAGCGAAACGAGTCTTTCTTTCCTGCAAAATTGACAACAAATGCTTTTGTAAGCCATAATGATAACTACATGATAAGCAACATTGTCGCTAATAGCGTAAATAAGTGATGAATCATGCTGTGATGCTGTATGCATCTCTCATGGGATGCTTCGACAGACTGAATTGCTGCGATGCTGAGATGCCGCGATGAGCGTAGAAAATGCAACAACGATTAAAATCTCTCGTGAAAAAAAATTAATGTAATTCGCTTAATTATTTATTCTGTTTTTTTAGTCGACGATTATTGAACTCTCTCTCTCTCTCTCTCTCTCTCTCTCTCTCTCTCTCTATTCTATAATATATATATATATTATATATATATAGAGAGAGAGAGAGAGAGAGAGAGAGTTCAATAATCGTCGACTACAGTATATAACCTTGTTTAACCTTGGTTTAGCTTCCGCCTGAATTGTTCATTCTGACGAAGATGAGCTTGTCACTCTACCTTAGACCTACAATTTAACGTGAATCCGAACCACGCCCCACCAGTAGCCCAGCGTCTTAACCACTAGCTAACCCAGGTACCCATTCATCTACCAACAATTTTTTTATTGTATGGAAGGATGAACAGCTGTGTTTTGCTGCGCGCCACCTGTCGTGACCGGGTCTCGATCTCGGGGCCGATGGATTCGTAGTCAGCGACGCTAACCACTATACGACTGAGAATATAAATCTATTACTGTATTTCGTAAGTTACTTTTCGCTTGACTTTGAGCGTGTTAATATTTTTACAGTTAATGAGATGCTTCTGGAAATATTTCAGTAACAATCACTTTAGGCGAAACTTAACATTATTTTATTTACGTCATATATATAATAATATATATATATATATATATATATATATATATATATATATATATATATATATATATATATATATATATATATATATATATATAAAGGGTGTCCATAATTTATCTTTACAAACTTAATTCAAGTTCAATTGGATTTTTGAAGATAATTTATGGACAACCTCTATATATATCTATATATATATATATATATAAAGTGCTGCCGCAACATGTCTGAAAAATTCTGTTTACGTACAACATATTACGTAGCCACGTAGGCAAGTGACTTGAAGGTGTTGACAAGTTTATGTAATAGTGTCGTCCTTGTAACTTAAATCTCTGTGATTAAGTTATTGAGTTCCACGCATCATTCCACTTGGTTGTTCGTTGTTTTATAACAGGATAGTCACAGTATGGTTTGTTAATCAAAGCTCTATATGAAGAGACAAGAATAAATTATGAATAAGCATCCAAACTGCGGCTGGGAAAAAAGCGCCGTGAAAGTACTTATTGGCGAAATTAAGGTTTACAGGTAGCACAGTAAGATGCCCTGCTCGTGGCCGGCCACGCTTTACTCGCACGGCATGAAAAACATTAATTAATGTTGTCGATGGGCTGATCTGCAGTCAAGAAAAAGCACCAGACACAGCACGAGCGCCTGACGACGAGTCTCGGGTATAAAGATGCGAAGACTGTTAATATTACAGTGATGAATAGAACACGAACAGACAGATTTAAACGTCTGTTAAGATAATTTCCTACCAAGCTGTCTGTCACCCAACGCCTGTAGCTGCTCAGTAGGTAACACTATTTCCCTATCAGTGAGGTCAGGTTTGGGGTTCGACTGATAAATAATAGTACTCCAGGAGTTGGGTAATAAGCCTCATTAGCCTGGCCTGAGCGCTGTGTCATATCCTAGACCTTCTCACTGATTATTAAGATGTCTGGTTTGGTTTTCCAACAAGAGAGATAGAGAGACAGAGAAAAACTCAGGATGAAAGTGTCTACGATAATGTAGACAAGAAAGCGGAAATAGAGTCTGCACGGCTTTTGAAGAAGAGGTCACATTTCAGTGGCTGTGATAGCTGCTGTTCCCGTTTCCCTCGTCGGAAAAACTGACATCATATTCGTTGTAAGAGGCAAAAAAAAATCACTTGAAAATGCCACTGGGAAGCAGGGACGTACCTAAAGTATTTGGCACCCGGGGCGGATCCTTACTTTGGAACCCCCCATAAATAATTTTAAAATTTAAACACACAGAAAAATATATTATGTTTGCAAGTAGATTTTTAAACAGTACAGTACTGTTATAAACAAATTGGAAATAAGAAAAATGCAGGACATTAAAAATTCAGTGAACAGGTAATACTGCATTATATTTTATACAAAAAACACAGGAAATCCAGTCTCAACGCTCAGCTTATTCTTCAAAGGTAAATAGAGAGGACTAGCGGAGCGACCCGGCGTTACCGGGTTGGATGTTGAACGCTATATATATATATATATATATATATATATATGCCCGGTTAGGTAAACTGAATGCCCGGTTAGGTTAATTGAATGCCCAGTTAGGTCAACTGAATGCCCGATTGGGTTAATTAAATGGCCGGTTAGGTCAACTGAATGCCGATTAGATTAATTGAATGCCCGGGTACGTTAATTGAATGCCCGGTTAGGTTAATTGTACACCCTTGACGATTGGTTAGGTTAAGTCATGATATTTTCGTTAAAGCCAACGAAAATATCACGACTTAACCTAACCAATCGTCAAGGGCGTACAGATGACTTAACCTGGCATTCAATGAACCTAACCGGGTATTCAATAATTTTACCATAGGTTTCGTAATGATGTTGATGACGTCATTTAATGTTTTAAAATTAATTATTTAATTTATTACACCCACGTGCACAACCTCGGGACCTAATCAATATGTGTGTGAAGTTTCATGTTTGTAACTGCTTCCATTTTGGAGTTATGGCTGATGGCTGAAACACACACACACACACACACACACGTTTTTATTATTATTATTATTATTATTATTATAGATAAACAATAGACTGCTACAAATTTATAACCGAAAGACTTCCGAAAATCAACAATTTTTGATAAAGAAAAGGGGAAAATTGGTTTTGTAGGCCTAGGGGGTCCGAAATTTTCATAAAATGGAAAATAATTGCTATTTTCTTACTTACAGCGACAGGCATAATGATATTAGGATACCTAATAGAAATTTTGTAATATTTTAAAGTGGGGAAAATAAATAATTTTCTGAAAATGATCTTCAACTATAAAAGCGCATCTAATCAGATAACTTAATTAACGTATTCTATGACAACTAAAAAATAGAATGATAAATCAATATCCTATCAAATTGTTTGTGTATACGTAAAATTATTTGTACAAAAGCCACAGTAATAAAATGCACAAAAGTCACGGTACATAATTCCGAGTGTTGCTCGTTTAACTTTAAACTCGTGTTTATTTAAATTGCCCGTTTTAATTATGTAATTTTTTGTATTGAATCGATAAAGAAATCTTCTTTTGTGAATCGAAAAATGTTAAAATTATAACAAATATCAAAATATTTTGTATAAAAATCATTGAATTTTAAAAATGCATGTTTGTTTTTAGTTTTTGCAAAAAGTTCTTTAGGAATTTTAAAATTATATACTTTTTTTTAAATTGAATCGATAAATAAATCTTTTGTGAATCGAATGATATTAAATGTTTAGTAAATATTGACTTATTTTGTGCCAAAATTATGATTAAAAATTAAAAATTAAAAAAATGCGTGTACAGGCATGGGAAGAACTGTACCCCTAAAAGGGGGGGGAAGGAATTATGTTAGGGAATTTTTTTTAGCATGGGCACTGCACAATAAAAAGGCGCATCGAATGTTGAAAACCGCATTGTTCTACACCAATTGTAGCGACCTGTAGGTGTGCGCAAAAAACTGTTATATATATATATATATATATATATATATATAAGGCTTCATTTCTGAAATAGTATATTAGATTCACAGTCTCTGCTTTCGAGCCTTAATTTCTGCAAATTGATCAATGACCTCATCAAAATTCACCTTTTTGCATATTCATGTTCAACTGAAAGTAAAGCCAGCTTTGTCAATCTTGTCTGACTCATGGTTCGAGCGAAAGAAATTTTTTATCAATTTCAATTTGGAAAAACTTCTTTCACATGAAGCAATAGACACACAGACAGTCAAAAAGAATCTCAAACACAGTGACAAGCTTGGCAAAGATTCACAAAAATCCCATTTCACAATAAACTCCAGAAACTGCAATACTGTCCATTCTTTGTCTCTTCAACGCTGATTTTGGCAGCTTCCAAATGCCTCCGAAGTCGTCCAATTTCCACATTTCCACACTGATATCTTCATCAGAGAATTCATCGAAAATCTGAGTCAAATTTGGAATATACTTCCGAAGTTCTTCTTCTGTTGCAACAACGAAATTGTTTGGCTGAATAACAGCGAAGATTGACAGAATTTGATCCCTTGCCTTAGAACGAATCTCCAATTCTTGATGAAAACGATCAAGACATTCAAATATAGCCCTTTTTACTTCCTCTGGCAATGTGAGACCAGCATCCTTTGCCATCTCTCCTGGCATCCTTTTTCGGAGCTTTACTCTCCCTCTTCTCCCCATAGAAATGTCCATTTCCTCACACTTTGTAGTTGCATAATGAATGGCCCTCTCCATAATTTCATTGCGCTGATCTTCAAGAAACAGTTTTAGAGCTTGGAGCTTCACAATGCACTTTTCAAGGCTGATTCCAACTGTTTGCAAATACTTTTGTGTGAGATTAATTTCTTCCAGGACTTCACACCAGAAAGAAAGGTAACTCAAAAAAGAGAAATCACATACAGCAGACAGCAAAATCTGAGCTGATCCTCTTGTGTCCACATTTTCTTTGGGGATCGCACAGTACTTCAAGGGTTGAGGTCAGCTTTTCAAAATTTGCCTTCGCTGGTTTCACAGCGTCATAATGAGCACTCCATCTTGTCTGGGAAAGTCTTTTGACTGTCATGCCTACATTCTCCATCAGCACTTCCCATCGATGAGTTGAGACTGAAAAGAAGGAATAGACTCTCTCCAAGGTTCCAAAAAAAGTCACACATGAAGAAACGCTTCCAAATGAGTGCACTCGCAAAGGTTCAGAGAATGATTTGCACAAGCACAAACAAAGCCTTGGGATTAATCTCTCTGATCTTTGACTGAATACCACCATGAATCCCAGCCATAGTTGCAGCGTTGTCATATCCTTGACCACGGCACAGGTTTATTTTATTATTATTATTTTTTTTTTTGTGGGGGGGGGGGGGGGGTTAAGTGCAAACACGATCCTAAAAAGGCAGAAAACTATGAGCATTACCACAAATAACTAGACCACTGACAAAATGAAAATTAACAGTATATCCAGTAAATAAAGAAGTAAACAAAATTATTACAACAGAAAAGCTTCAAACAAGTGGTTCTCAAACTTTTTCCAACCAGATACCCATTAAGTTATCAGATTATCAACCCAGACAAACAGAGACAATTAATTATCATTATTATTGTCATTATTAATTATCATTAATTATCATTTATAAACACTTAAACATCACTATGATACCACAATGTCAAAAATTACTGGACACTGGTATAAGTACCATGATATTGTTATAAACACCAGCACTTTATGCTTTATCATAATTATTTAATGAAACATGCCTCATGTATGTGGAGTCACAGTGTCAAGTGAACAAGACTTGGAATGTCAGTTGCAGCCAGCGGCTATGCTCAACAAACTGATGACTAAAACGTCAACAAACGTTCGCCTTTCGATGTAATTTTTATAAAATATTTAATTTTTCGTTTGTAAATTTTGTATTGCCAATAAAAATAAAAATTTTTATAGTGGAAATTAACATTAAGCTTGTAATAGTTTGAACATTTTAAAAAAAAATTTCTTACTTTGACGAATTTTTCATTTGGTTTGAAAACTTGTACTGGTATTTCAACTCTCCCGATGGCACCCCCCTCCTGGCTGTCACCCGGGGCGGACCGCCCCCCTCGCACCCTACTTAGTACGCCACTGCTGGGAAGACGTCTTGTCCCGCATGTTGCCCTACGGTTAAGATCATGTATCAAAATTCACTTTTACAGAAGATGAGGCACCGACATATAGCGTTCTCAAACTCATTGATTTTCTACGGGCAAATTGCGCAGACCTCACTGAACTCAGTCTTCGGCCACCAAACAACCAAGACTCGAATCCTTTTGGTTATTTTGTTTGGGGAAACATGCGGGAGATGGTGTACCGTGGAACCAAAATGAACATGAAAAAATTGTAAAGGAAGGATAGCACAACACGCAAATTTTTCTCGAATACAAAATTTCCTCGACGTCAGTCTTTGGACCTGCAAAAACAAATCAGAAGACGAGACATAAATGATCTAATCTAATCTAACCGAAATTTATCTAATCCAACCCAACTTAACCTCTCTCGTTCTGTAGTTTAAAGTGTATGAAAACTAACCCCTTTATGGTGGACAAACTGAGCTCTACCACAACTGATAGCTACCCTCCTCAACACGCTATTTTAGCTGCCAGCGAAAGCGGAACAGCGTTTCCTGTAATAATCTTTAGAAAATCCTTAATATATCCTATTTCTTTGCAACTACAGGGTGATCATCTTAAAAGTATACACTACAGAGTTATAACAAACTTTGCAATGAACACTTTTAATTTGATCACCCTTTAATTTAAACAAGTACTCATATTACACCAACATGAAACCAGTCAAATTAACCATTTAACTGTGTAAATAAACCGCGCCAATATATATATATATATATATATATATATATATATAAAGAGAGAGAGAGAGAGAGAGAGAGAGAGAGAGAGAGAGAGGACAAAGACTTCCCGCAAACCTTTTATACAAAGAAATATAATCTTCTTTTGTCTCAAATCACTCAAAAAGGAAGTTTTGAAGACAATTTCTTTTGTTTAAAGAAGTTATGTGTCATTAAAAAAGTTATTATATCATCTACCAAAAAGCTGTGATACCCAAAAGGAGGAA
>JAJOZX010001672.1:200000-202500 GCA_023014485.1 Bathynomus jamesi | reverse complement strand
ATGGTCTCTGGATTGTTTCCTTCTCGCCTTTTTCATTCGTTTTTTGATTTATAATTTTTGTATAATAAACAACAATGTAATAATCAATGTAATAATAAATTTATGATTTCTGTAATAAATAATAATGCAATATTAAATGTAATAAGCTTAATAATAAATGTAATAATTATGTAAAAAAAAATAGAATCTGTATGTATAGAACAAGGAGATAGTTTTAAATTTGTGTGAATGTACTTATAAGCGGGTCCCTTTAATTTAAAAAAATTTAAAAAATGCCCTTCCAGTGTGGGGAGAACGGGATCTAAAGTAGGTGTAAATTTCTTAATGGTCCCTAGACTGTTTTCCCTCTTGTTTTTGGTCCATTCGTTTTTCTGTAGCCACCCGAAGAGGATGCCAGTGGGCATCGAAACTGTTGTGGAAATAAATTAACTCTGCCTATTAGAGTGGGTTTTTACTAACTCAAAGTACTTCTATAATTTCGCAAAAAGAAAGTCGAAAAACCATGCGACTATCGGACCTTTACAAAATGAGAACAGTGCTTTATCTGATGATCTAACAGAAGTATCTGAAATATTAAGAGCTCAGTACGAATCATCTTTCAGTATCCCAAAAACTGACAAATTGATATGCGATAGAAACGCGTTCTTTGAAGAAGAACCACAAGGGGAAAGTACAACGGATTTCGACTTTACGACGGATGATATTACATAAGCCATAGGGAAACTAAAAACACACTCAGCGGCATGACCGGATAAATGGAATGCGACACTGATTAAAAACTGCAAGAATGCAATCGCTGAGCCCCTATACTGGATATGGAGACGATCACTAGACACGGGAGACATACCGGGCATCCTGAAGAGCGCGAACATAGTCCCAATATATAAAGGAGGCGATCGATCCGAGGCCAAAAATTATAGGCCACTATCGCTTACATCCCATCTCACTAAAATATTTGAAAGAATAGTTAGACAGAAAATCTATGACTTTTTGGAAACAAAAAATTCAATGATAACCAACACGGGTTTCGGTCAGGCAGATCATGCCTATCACAACTAATAGAACACTACAACAACATTATTGATTCACTTGAAAGTAATGAAAACTATGATGTACTATACACAGACTTTGCTAAAGTGTTCGATAAGTGTGACCACGGAATCATAATACATAAACTGAAATATATGGGAATAACAGGAAAAGTAGGGAAATGGATATATAATTTCCTTAGTGAGCGGAGGCAAGTCGTTACAGTACAAGGAGTATCTTCATCAGAATCAGAGGTCCTCAGCTCAGTACCACAAGGAACAGTATTAGCTCCACTACTCTTCATAATCATGCTAACTGACATAGATGAGGACGTTACCAGAGACAGCACAGCAACATCCTTTGCGGATGACACAAAGATCAGTAGAAAAATAAGAAACCCAGAAGACATAGGATCTCTACAAACCGACATAAACAGAATCTACAAGTGGACGGAAGACAACAATATGAAGTTTAACACCGAGAAATTTCAGCTATTACGGTACGGGAAAAGAGAAGACCTAAAATCCATGAAATATTGTATCCCAAATGGACAGGAAATTCAGAGAAATTCCAAAGCAAACGATTTAGTGGTTGTAATGACAGATAATGCGAAATTTGAAACACAAAATAAGATAGCAGTAAACAGAGCAAAGAGAATAACGGGACAGATATTGAGAACCTTTAAACGAAGGGATAGGAATGTAATGATTCCTCTACTGAAAACCCTGATAATACCCAAACTGGAATACTGCTCGGTCCTAACATCCCCATATAAAAAAGAAGACATTAGACAGCTGGAAGGGACAGAGAAGCTTCACAGCCAAGATCAATGGGTGCAAAGAACTAAATTACTGGGAAAGGTTACGCAAACTAGACCTATATTCACTGGAAAGGAGAAGAGAGAGATACACCATTATTTACACTTGGAAAATAGTGGAGAAACTAGTCCCTAATCTTACTCTGAACCCTGTAACTCCCCAAACAACGGTGGAAAGTAGAAACGGTAGACTGTGTCGTATTCCCAAATTGAAGGCGAGACAGGGAACATCCTTAACCCTTTAACGATGGATGGTACCTTAAGGCCCACCAGAAATAATAATATAAATTGTACTACAATGCCTCGTTTCTATAAATGTTTCTACGTGTTTATATATAGATGTCATTTAGTTGTCGGGAAAGGAACCCAAAATGTGTATCATTTCAGTGACTAGTTACTAAAATATTTAGTTTTCAATAACAATAAAACCTATACGTTCTGGTAACAAGAGTGACCGCATATGCTGCGGACTCGTCCGTAAAGGGTTAACACTGAAAGAAAATAGTTTTGTAGTGAGAGGACCAAAACTGTTTAATCAGTTGCCCAAAGACCTAACAAACACGAAGGGAGTTGCAGTGGACATCTTCAAAAGAAGACTCGACGTCTGGCTCAGAACAATCCCCGATGAGCCGGGCGTACCTACCTGGCTATGTG
>JAJOZX010001672.1:157500-197500 GCA_023014485.1 Bathynomus jamesi | reverse complement strand
GGGCACCATCTACAAAATCCACTGAAGTGATAAAATTACTTTTTTGAGTTTGTGGAATATGAAAGAAGAACTGGGGAACTCATAACAGACTGAGAACGATGATGATTTGGAGGTAGCTTTAGTACAGTGGTTCTTAACCCCTGGGTTGCGACACAAAATTGGGTCGCCAAGCTATTTTGATTGGGTCATTAAATCGTCACTTAGCATTTACTTACTCGTACGTTATCGCTATTACAATTATTTATTTATTTTATTATCTATTACGAGTGAACTGTTTGAAGGCATCGGTCGCCGAGCTAGCCCGGCGACCAGAATTTGGATCGCAGCCTAAAAATGTTAAAAACCATTGCTTTAGTATGTTACTGAACAAAACAACATAAACAGTTTTAGCTGTGCCCGGGACGAAAAAACCGGTTGAAAGACTGTTTTCAGATCTAAGTTTTATTTTAAATCCAGTAACATCTAAGATGAACAAAGAAACCATAAGAAGTGTGTGTGTGTGTGTGTGTGTGTGTGTGTGTAAAAAAAATAGGAGTTTCATTCCTAAATTAAATAAGACTTAAAAAAAAGACATTAAAGTAAATATTTTTCACTCATCTGTTAATTCATTTTACATTTATCATCGGAAGAAAAAATTTTGGGTGTCCATAAAAGTAAAAGACTGTTTATGGATTTTTAAAAAATGTGTATCGTTTACAGTGTAATTGTGACGTCATTTATATTATTTCACTGAAATTTCTTAAATATATATATATAAAAATAAATAATTTCTCATCCTAAACCTACAAATAGTGTTGTTTAACGTCCTTCCCTACATCTAAGGTCATGTGACGGAGGCGACCTATAGCTTTACGTAGGATCAGAACTACGAGTCGCTACATAATCTGAACGTAGGGGACGGGTCTCCCATCCAACTACTCACCAGACCCAATGTCGTTTAACTTTACTGATCGACGGGAAGCTGTGTTACGACAGTGGCCACGCAGTAGCCTACTAAACTTACAGCCTGTTTATTAGAGGCAGGGGGCAGAAGTAGTGGTTCTTACTGGTAAAAGTAATGGTTCTTACTCTCTTACTGGTAAAAAGCTTTTGTATCGCATAATTCTTGAAATATGAATTATATTTTTCTTTGAACAATTTTGATACTTGGCATGGGTATAGGCACTATAGGGTATGGTAAAGCTATAGAAGTAAATGAAGGTATGAAATGTAGTGGTACAGAAATAAAAATATTGCAATTAACGGTAGTGGTATAGGAGTCAAGTAATGGTATGTAGACATGGGTATAGAACTAAAAAATTCGAAGTAACAATATGGGTATAAGTAAAAGAAGTTTTTCGGGGAGATATGGGCATATATAGGTATAGGGTATAGAAATATATTCTGCCAAACAACCCTGATTAAACCTGAAGAACTATAAAGTCAGCATTGTAAAGAATAAAATTGCGTGTAACACGAAATTTTTAAGCTGTTTGGCTCAGTATTACGTGTCAAAAGAGGTTAAAGAAAGGTTCCTCTCAGAATTAGGTTCTAAACCGGAGACCGCATAGATACTAACATGGAGCTCACTGGTTCTATTTTTTTTTGTTCTATTTTTTTAAAGCTGTACCCAAAATGGACCCTATGAGCTTAATGTTAGGAACAGTTTATTACTCGGAACAGTTAAAGTTGCTAAAAGCCCATTTGACTACTCGACCTTAAAAGCTTTACAAACTTAACTGTTTACAATGTAGATAACAGTTTTTTGGCTCAAAGATATATTTTTTTCAAATGAATGAGTACCATTGTAAACTATTTCATCAATCCAAGCCCGTAAATAAAGAAAGAAAGTTTCCTCAACAAAACTTGGTGAAAATGATTTAAATATATTCCCGAGATTACGAAACTCATAAAACGGGTATAAATGGAAATAAAACATACACAAATGGAAATAAACATACACAAATGGAAATAGTATTTAGCTTTGAATTCATTTTCTACAAATGGAACTAAAGAAGAAAATTCTCCTTTGTAAAACCTTTTGACCGAGGCTTTCATTCAGCTCTCAAGCTGTTTACTCAAGCCTCGGAACTCGATTTTGCCAGACACAGAAGCAAAATCCTTGATATATATATATATATATATATATATATATATATATATATATATATAAGTAAATAGACATCTTCCATCTCTCCATAGTTCTGATTTGATACTAAAATGCAATAAATAAGAACAGATTTATTGAATCAATATATTTAGAGTTGCGTTGGTTTTCCCTTTTGCATTATGCAAAGCTAACACACACACACACACACACACACACACACACACGCGCGCGCGCGCGCACACACGTTCTGGCATTCCATTGATGAGCTTTGAGCTTTGTCATTTGGTTCTTGAGGACAATCATCGCGGTGTCTATTTACTTTATGAACCCTCTCTCTCTCTCTCTCTCTCTCTCTCTATATATATATATATATATTATATATATATAAAACCTTGGTTAACCTTGGTTTTGCTTCAGCCCGAATTGTTCATTCTGACGAAGGTCAAGCTTGTCACTCCACCTTAGATCTACAGTTTAACGTGGAATCCAAACTACACCCCACCAGCAGCCCATCGTCTTAACCACTCACTAGGCTACCCAGGTTACCCATTTATCTACCAACCAATTTCTTTATTGTGTGGAAAGATGAACAGCTGGGTTTTGCTGCGAGTCACCTATCGTCACTGGGTCTCGATCCCGAGGCCGATGGATTCGTAGTCAGTGATGCTAACCACTACACTACCGTGTGTATATATATATATATATATGTATAAAATCATATGTCGGTTGTGACCATACATTTGATATTAGTAATTTTTCTATTTTGTCATCATCTGTCAATACTGTTGATCTGAAAATAGTGGAGACTATGTTCATCAAATAGCTTCATCATCCGTCCCTTAATGATTTGACTGTTTCCATAAAACTTAATATTGTCTAACCAACTAACTTTTATTCAATGGCTATAGTGAATTTTTGGCATTTTAGCTTTACTTTTTGCACCACACGATGAGTTCCATTCAGTTTGTGATATTTGTTTTAGAATTCCGTCTTGCTTTTGTATAATTAGTTTTGATTTCGTGCATTTGTCATTTTTTAGATTGCTGAAGCTGAATCGAGGTGAGACTCGAGACGCACTATTGGAATGAATGTTTCAGACAGTCACTTTAGTCTTCATCCTCCTGTGTGTGTGTGTGTGTGTGTGTGTGTATATATATATTTACCTGTATATATATATATATATATATATGTGTGTGTGTGTGTGTGTGTATATATATATATATATAAAATGCAAAAACCAAAAGCGTGCATGCATATATTACTTACTTTCTCGTTGTACGCTCAATAATTGTTTGTATAAACAAAAACCTCGCAACAACTTTAAGATTTCAGTAACTGTGTGGGAAAAGTCGTGAAAGGAAAGCTAAACATACAACTGAATGTTTTAAGTGCAACAACCGTACGTAAAATGAGATGGAAAGAGAAAAGGAATTAAAGTGGGAGTCCCACTACCTCCTAGTGGGAGTCTCACTACCTCTTAAGTTTCCCATTTTACTGAATTTTTTCCTCTTTGCATATGTAACTACCTACAGTTTTTCTGTTGTGATGATCATAATAATCCTTTTTCGTTGTGTTGAATTTTGTTAATCTGGTTCAGAAAACCAGGTTCGATTACACATACACCCACACACACAGAGATAGCCATTTTTAACCTATTTGCATGATGGACCAGTTATTTGTATTGGTATATGTATAGCGACTTCTGAAACAACGACTGTAAAGATTGTTTTAGGATGAAGAGGGTTTCTATACGAACAGGGTAGTACCAAAATGATGCATACCAACCTAATCTAATTAAAAGCAAAATTACAACTTAACCACCTAACCAAGTTCAACTTCACCCATTATAACCTAACCGGGCACTATTCTTAGGAACTGTGTTGCTACAACAAAGGCAACCCCCATAAATTTCTTTTGACAAACATTTAAATTTTTTAAACTCTCTTTAATTTGCTACTCTAATTTGCTACTCTAATAATTACATAGTGAAATAAAAGTATGATATTTTTACCTCTATCTTTAGCTTTATGTATCTTCATCTATTTATACACACACACACACACACACTATATATATATATATATATATATATATATATATATATATATATATATATATATATATAGGTTACAGGGGACGATGTGTTACGTGAAATAAATTTCATATATACAGTATATATATATATACACATACTCGTATATATGAAAATTATTTCACGAAAGTAACACGTGAATAATATTTATGATGAAAATAACCACGAAGGAAAAAGGAAACACAGAATGGTGCTCAAGCTTTCGTACTGAGGATATCATTAGACGAAAGCGCTTGAGCACCATTCTGTTTCCTTTTTCCTTCGTGGTTATTTTCATCATATATATATATATATATATATATATATATATATATATATATATATATATATATATACACACGGGGGTTGTTCAGAAAGTAAGCTTACAAGGTGTTTTGAAGAAACTGTTCTATTACAAGGCAAGTAATTATTACAAGTATATCAAGAACATCTTATGACTACTTTTCTACATAATCACCAAACAGATTCAAACATTTGTCGTAGCGTGGGACAAGCTTTCCGATGCCGGTCGAGTAAAATGTAGGGGCCTTAGTTTATAACCAGTTTCGTACGGCCGCTTCTGCATCAGGATCGTTTTGAAATTGTTTACCTCCGAGGTGTTCCTTTAGGACTGGAAATAAATGGAAGTCGCTTGGTGCAAGGTCAGGACTATGAATGGGGGGGGGGGGGTGATCCATGACTTCCAGTGGAACGATTCCAAAAGTTGGCGTGTTTCATTTGCAGTGTGAGGGCGTGCATTGTCATGCAAGAACACCACACCTGCAGTAAGCCCGGGACGTTTTCTTCTGATAGCCGTGCAGAGTCGCTGTAAAGTTTCACAATAAGAAGTGGCATTTATTGTTGTCCCTTTTTGCATGAATTCAACATGAAAAACGCCTTCATGGCCCCAAAAAATCGTTGCCATCACCTTACTAGCTGCTGGTGCAATCTTGAATTTATTTGGTTTGTAGTGACTCCGGATGTTGCCACACATGCCTAACATTGTCTAATATTGTACTACCAACAACATTATTGTACTATGCACAATGCACCGATAATTAACCTTGTAAACTTACTTTTTGAACAACCCTCGTGTGTGTGTGTGTGTGTATATATATATATAATATATATATATATATAATATATATATATATATACCAGTGGCGTGCAGTCCATGGAAGCAAGGGAAGCAATGCTTCCCTATTCAAAGAAAGAAGAAAATGCTGTATTATACTTTAAAGTTTAAGCAGTTCAATATGTGTTAATAATTTGTACAAAATCATTTTATTATACTATTTATAGCATTTGATTGGTAATCAGCTGGATACATAGTATATACATTGGTTGCCGTTCGTGCAAGAACCTTTAAGAAAGCCGACGCAAAAAATCTCGAGTTGGACAACAATTGACGAAATGCATCCTTTTTCCCAATGACTTTCGCTTTTTTTTTAGTTACAAATTGTTTCTTTCCATTCTAAAAACTCATTTAATGTTTAATAATGTAGTATTTATTGAATACAAGTTTCATATATAGTTTTTCTACTAAAAAATTCCATGGCCATGTTAAGCGAAAAAGAATATATATTTATCGTTATTTTATCCTTCCCTATGTCAAAAAGGAAGCAATTTAGATTTTGCTGTCCAGATCTTATAGTTAATTTTCTTGAAATATCTGGCAACTTATACGTGCTTTCTTTGACATTCATCGCTTGAAAAGTGAACTTTTGGTTTTATACACTGACAGTGATGTTAAAGGAAAACCAGTACATGAATTACTTTATTATTTGAAAAATGCCGAGTTAGATGGAGCTCTGCAACAACTTACAAAACTGTGTGAGTTAACGTTGACTCTTCCAGCCACCAGTGGCTCAGTTGAGCGTTCATTCTCTCATTTAAAGCGAATACATAACTACGCTAGAAATGCGCAAGGGGAAGAAAGGCTTGCAAGTTTAGCTTTAATCTCAATTGAGAAAAAGCTTCTTGAGGATATGAAAACCGATGCCTTTTACGAAGAAATAATAGATATATTTAATAAAAAAGAAAGAAGAATAGAATTAACCTATAAGTAAAGTAAGTAGATGATTATATGTGTTTTGTTTTTATTATATACGAGTATTTTAAAGTTTTATTTTTATTTTATATAATCTTTGTTGTTTTTGCTTGAATTGCTTCCCCTTGACGAAAAATCACCGCTCGCCACTGATATATATATATATATATATATATATATATATATGCGTCTCGGTGGTGTAATGGTTAGCGTCTCTGACTACGAATCCATCGGCCCCGGGTTCGAGACCCAGTGACGGCAGCCGGCGCGCAGCAAAACCCAGCTGTTCATCCTTCCACACAATAAAGAAAGTGGTTGGTAGATAAATGGGTACCCTGGGTGGCCTAGTGGTTAAGACGCTGGACTGCTGGTGAGGCGCGGTTCGGATTCCACATTAAACTGTAGGTCTAAGGTGGAGTGAAAAGCTTGACCTTTGTCAGAATGAACAATTCGGGCGGAAGCTAACCAAAGGTTTTATATATATATATACAGTATATACTTACTTTAGGTTACTTTAAGTGAGTTTGAACGACGGTTCAGGATCGACCGGCGGTCGACCCCTCTGCAGCATCCCGCCTCATTTGCGAGATTTGGTGAAGGAGGGAATTGCTGTCTGATCTCCTCCTTCCCTTGTTGCCAGCCACGCATGGCTGGTCAGGGACTTTTCACAGGGATCTGTCCACCTGGTTCTTGAAGTTATTCAGGTCGGTGTGCTGGAGATTCCTCACTTCTTTTGGTAGGACAATGGAACGCTTTGGGGCTCGTATTCTGAGGGTATTTTCCATCCTCGTTTTCATGGCCCCTTGTCCCACGACTGCTGGGACCGTAGAAAATTTGCCTCTTCTCTCACTCAGGTTTGTTTCTATTTCATTTCTAAGGTTAGGGACAGAGCCCTCAAGTATTTTCCATAAGTATATTATTGTGTACCGCTCGTGCCTTCTTTCCAGAGAGTAGAGTTCCAGAGATTGTAGTCGAGACCAGTAGTCTTCACCTGCCGTTTCCTCTATCTTAGACGTAAAAGCCCTTTGTATAGCTTCAATGTTCGCAATGTCACGTTTTCTGTATGGGCTTGTGAGTACTAAGCAATACTCAATTATTGGTAGGACTAGACTCTTCCATAATTTAAGCATGAAGTTTGCTTTTCTGCTGCGGAAGCTCCTCCAGATGATTCCCATTATTTTTCTTGCCATTGTAATTTTTATGTCAAAGTGATCTCTGAATTCTGCATCCGACGACATTATTACTCCAAGATCCCTGACTTGTGGACTTGGTGTCATCTGTTTGGCTTGCACAGTTTTGTACCCTTTTTTCTGTAGCTCTTTCTTATTACCATATCTTAGAAGTTGGAATTTTTTCTTCGTTGAACTTCATATTGTTGTCTTCTGCCCACTGAAATAATGTTTCAATGTCGTTTTGTAATTTTCTTATGTCACCTTCGTTCAATATTTCATTACATATCTTTGCGTCATCTGCGAAACATGATACAATACTGTCCTTAATATCTGCATCAATATCTGCAATCATTATTATGAACAGCAAGGGAACTAATACCGTCCCTTGTGGGACAGAGCTCACGACTTCCGAGACTTCCGATTTAACACTCTTTGTGTTATTTGCGTCAGTAGTATAGCCGAAAAAGGCGAGAGTGCAAGAATGTTGCAAGTTATTACGTAATGTTGCAAAGGGGGGTGGGGTTGTTGCAAATGGGGTGGGGGTGTTGCAAAAAAAATAATTTACAAAATACCCCAAAGGGCCCTTTGTTGCCAACCGGGGTTGCAAGGGGCATGCAACTTGGAGGCGGAGTTCTCCCCCAAGCTATTCCCCCCAAAGGGCCAGAAAGGAGAGAAAGGAGGAGAGAAAGGAGGAGAGGTGTTCACCTGGCAGGAGCCAAGTGCATATTAAGACTTCAGCCGAGTAGGCGTTGTTTTATAGGCTCCTAATCAGCCAGTTGGCTGAGCCAAGGGGGGGGTAGGGGTACACCTGCAGGAGAGAGAGAGAGAGAGAGTAGTTGCCTTTGATTGCAAGGCATGCAACTTGGAGGCGGAGTTCTCCCCCAAGCTATTTTCGTTTACCTAACCTAAGAGGCCTCTAAGGGGTTTTCCCAAAGGGCCAGAAAGAGAAGGACCAGAGGTCCTTGCAGTGTTGCCAGATGGAATTTTTAAAAATCTGATAAATCTGATTAAAAAATCTGTAGAAATCTGTAGATTTATAATATTTATCTAAATAATAATTTTGACATATTTTTATTTAATTTACTGTCTTAAGGTATTATCAATGATAAAATCTTGTATAATATTTTCTTTATTTTTATAAACTTATATAAATATGGCACTTTAACAAAAAAAAGTAAAGTAAATGAAAGTAAACAAATTGAATTCCGTTACTTTGTGACAAAGGAAATACCTTTTGGTTATTGCTGTAATAACTATAAGAACACCGGAATACTTCTTTAATTCATACACATAAATGAAACCAAAAAAATCCTTTTTAGATTTAAACAGATAAATATCATTTTTTCAACAAAAACAAAAACATTCCATGCTACCATGACGTAGAGGGAATATCAACCAATCAGCGCCGATTAAATGATTTAATCGGCATGTATATCGTAGTCAGAAGCGAGTCGACTTGACTTCTGAAACTGAATACCGAGAACATTTGTGTCCTATTGATTGAGACTGTAGGCCTAA
Organism: Bathynomus jamesi; assembly: GCA_023014485.1. Classification (NCBI taxonomy): domain Eukaryota; kingdom Metazoa; phylum Arthropoda; class Malacostraca; order Isopoda; family Cirolanidae; genus Bathynomus; species Bathynomus jamesi. The sequence goes on along the minus strand of JAJOZX010001672.1, from coordinate 188,600 downwards.
TATTTCCTTGTTGTAAATTTTGGAAGTAAATAATAATGATTGCTTGCTGGATTAAAAATCTGTAGATTATGCATAAATTATTGAAAAAATCTGAAAATCTGAATTGCTTCATAAAATCTGTAGATCTACAGATATATCTGTAGATCTGGCAACCCTGGGTCCTTGCTCGGCTGGGAGCCGAGCTTGAATGACTCCGTCAGTCGTCTCTCGGTCTTTTATAAACCTCTATTCTGGTTGAGTTGCCAGATAGCGCCATGTATTCAGTTGCCAGATAGCGCCATGTGTCCCAGATAGCAAAAACCATATATTAATCATCCATTTAAATAGTGTACCACAATATATATTTATATGACGGTAGATGAATCCAATTAAATTCTGTTTATTAAATAAATAATTTTTACACACTTAACTTTTATTATAAATATTTAAGCCACGAATACCAGTGGGAAAACGAACGGAAAAGAAAATTTGCGAAACAATTCAAAACATACGATCATCATTCCCCCACCCATCTGCGCTTGTATATATAATAAACTAATGAACCACTCGTGTGCACAAACTATATAAAATACCACAATATATGACGTTAGTTAATCCAATTAAATTCTGTTTATTAAATAAATAATTTTATACACTTAATTTTTATTCTAAATATTTAAGTCACGAATAACGAAGCGAAAAGAAAATTTGTGAAACAATTCAAAAGCACACGACCCTCCTCCCTCATTCCCCAAATCCGCCCACCCATCTGTACTTGTATATATAATAAACTAATGAACCACTCGAGGAAAGGGATACCGACAATCTGGGTCAAATCGGTTCACCTATTGCCAGAGGCGATTTTTTTTCTGACCATAATTACCTTTCTCCCAGACAGCTTGAACAAACTTCTCTCGACTCCATTCCTTAGATATGCCCACAATTATATATATATATATATATATATATATATATATATATATATATAGAGAGAGAGAGAGAGAGAGAGAGAGAGAGAGAGAGAGAGAGAGTTTTGTTCAAATAACGGGATATGCTTGTATCTTTTGCCAGCAAATTCCATTCACGTAACCTAGAATTTTTCTATCCATAGTTTTTCGAGAAAATAATATTTCCATTTACTCAGTTTTCCCAAAATATTATTTAAAATTAAGTGTACTAATTTAAATTTACTTTCTTTTTTCCAGGTTAACTATACCCACAATTATAATTAATAATCGAATTACGGACGATTGTTCGAACACAGTTGTTCGAAGCAACAATTATTCGACGTTATAATTGTTCGAATGAACAACCAACTAAATAAAATCTTAGTTGCCAAGACGCAAATACGAAGATGTAAATAAGAAGGTTAGCCTCTTCATTTAAACTATAACATTTATAGTGCTGCAGTTAAACCACCCTTAAAATGGCAGAGTTTGTTTCTAGTGAGAAAGGAAATCCAATGCTCTTAGTGAATGGGTTTTTATATGTAAGAGACCTAACCTAACCTAACCATAATTTGCAACTATAGTTTACCTTGACTTTCATATGCTTCTATCCTGTTTTATTAATAAAGATTTTTAACGGGGGTTGCAAGGGGCATGCAACTTGGAGGCGGAGTTCTCCCCCAAGCTATTCCCCCCAAAGGGCCAGAAAGGAGAGAAAGGAGGAGAGAAAGGAGGAGAGGTGTTCACCTGGCAGGAGCCAAGTGCATATTAAGACTTCAGCCGAGTAAGCGTTGTTTTATAGGCTCCTAATCAGCTGGAAACTGAATGCTTTTTTAAAAATATAATTAGGCTATATTTATTTATTATAAAATAAGTTAACAATTGAAATTATGTTAACACAAGAATTTGTGAAAACAATACTAATAACTTGTAAGTAAAAATAAAAATATAATATAAGGGACTGCCATAGAAATGTAAGTGTCTATAATTTATTCACAAGAAACACGATTTTATATATGTTACTCGTCCGGTCCCGTTATAGCGGATTGGTACACATCATAGCTCCACCCAGCTACATCGGCAGCCAATCACTACGAACATCTGGTCTTTTGGGGCGGAGCTTGGCGATTGTGCGTATAAAAGGGGATATTTTTCAGTTGGGAGTAACAGTAGCTATTTTTGCGTCAGTGAATAATCATTCCCTCCACCATGGACCTGTACGTCTCCCCAGATTTGTATGAAGAAAGTGATACTGCAGCATTAACGGCAATTAGTCTTTTTAACGCAATTGACCGTGATGAATTATTCCCAACGCAAACCGTAGAAGATATTTGCAGTGACGCTCCTTACAATCCGACGCAAGGGACTACCATAGAAATGTAAGTGTCTATAATTCGATTTTATATATATATGGAGAGTTGTAGTAGCTCGTCAAATAGATACTCGGCAAAAATTTTTTATGGCAATCAATGTTATTTCGTTTTACTTCTTACCCCATTATGCTAAAATCGAAATTTTTTATGGCAATCAATGTTATTCCTCTTAAATGAACCAAAGATAACTTCACATAATGGGGATCTGTCTGTATACTCTGTATATGTTTTAAAAGAATGAACATTATTCCTTTAAGGTCCGATGAGGATTTGACACGTGTTATACAATCTTTTGAAGAATCTCGTGTCATGAACACGGAGGATATACTGATCAGTCAGCAATGTCACACATCCTCCACCATGGACCTGTACGTCTCCCCGGAATTGTATGAAGAAAGTGATACTGCAGCATTAACGGCAATTAGTCTTTTCAATGCGATTGACTGTGATGAATTATTCCCAACGCAAACCGTAGAAGATATTTGCAGTGACGCTCCTTACAATCCGACGCAAGGGACTACCATAGAAATGTAAGTGTCTATAATTCGATTTATATATATATATGGATGGGCTGTAGTATCTCGTCAAATAGATACTCGCCAAAATTTTTTTATGTCAATCAATGTTATTTGGTTTTACCTCTTATCCCCATTATGCTAAAATCGAAATTTTTTATGGTAATCAATGTTATTCCTCTTAAATGAACCAAAGATATCTTCACATAATGGGGATCTGTCTGTATACTCTGTATATGTTTTAAAGAATGAACATTATTCCTTTAAGGTCCGATGAGGATTTGACACGTGTTATACAATCTTTTGAAGAATCTCGTGTCATGAATACGGAGGATATACTGATCAGTCAACAATGTCACACCGAAATAATGTAAGTGTTTTTCGATCTTTTTGGGATAAGACAATATATTTTCATAAATTTATTAAATGAAAGAAATCAGTACAATAACCAACTACAGAATATACCGTTACAAATATACGAACAAAAACATTATACTATACAACGAGTACGTACAATTGGAAAGCGGATTTTTATCTGTCTGCATACCATTTCATCGTTTCGGCGAGTGTGACACGGGTCAAATAAATTTAAAAAATTTATAAATTCTTTATCACATGAAATATGCATGAGAAATGAGACGCAGTACATTCCGCAAACATTAGTAAAATATCCTTGTATGCGAAATGGGTTCCATACAATTTCGGGAATATGTAACTGAGCGAGAAATTTTACAATAATAGGGTCACTCCAGGGTTGAGTACCGAGTGAATCAAAATAGTACAGGCGCTGTCTATTTTTAAAATATACAGCGATCCAGTGAATCCCTTCATTACCGATGACATCTGTGTTCACAATAAGACTACCGCATTCTCGCGTACTTGCAAACTCAATGTTTCATTCTTCGCAAACACGACGATAAATTTGGAACGTGTGACTCGTTCCATTACTTTCTGAAGTGTATTAGCATCCATTTTAAAGTCAGTGATAACGCTCCTAAATCTATCTACTTCTATTAGGGCTTGCGATTCGAGATATACTAGTACACTAATAGGAGCGTCTATAAGCTTGGCGAATTCCAGCCGCACTGAGGTTTCCGCTCTGCTGTGGGGTTAAATGGGTATTTACGCTAGCAGATAAGTCAGGTGTAATGTCAAACGGATAAAGTTAAATTGATCAATAAATTCTTCCTGCGTTACCCCATTACCAAGCTCATCACAATCACCTGCAATATGGGTCAGATTACTATAGGCTCTGGCACAAAGAGGTACACAGCGTCTGATGAATAGTCCGTACCCATTGTTCCACCCAAAGCAGTGCCATTAACGTATAGTTTATTTTTAAGTCCGAATTCTCGAATTTAAAGGCACATTTTTTATATTTTCCATTCACCGAAGCATGGTCCTGCATGCCGATTAATATCCTTTTAGGAAGATTTCCAGGGCAATGTTTCTATCTGCTTCGATGCCAACCCTGCAGGAACCGTATATAGTTTGATTTGCACTCTGTTAATAGGATATTTCACTGTAGCGTTTAGTAAATTTTTCTCAATTTCTAGTTGTTTTGGTGAACTTAATTTCACTCGCTCTACGCGGAGGTATGTGTCCATAATGTGAATCACAACGGGCTTTGCACCCTCTTCTTGATCAGCATCCAGATTTAAGCAGATCTCAGGACTCGTGCGGGTGAGCTTTATTTTCATATCCACCCCGTTCACAAGCAACTTCTCCTGGAAAGTGAAATATGTGTGCAACCGTCCAAAACACTCGTATATTTTCTTTTTAGAATTTTTAAATTTGTCCTTTATACTATTTTCATCTTTAGTTTGATAATATCCCTCCGCACTTAAAAAGGTAGCCTTCGCTTCTTTGGAAAAGTTGAGGACATTTTCCAGATAGGCTCGTAGATGATAGTACCCCGTGCCTGCCGATATGCTGGTCTGATTTAAATATACGTCACACTGGTTGAATATGGAGTGCAGAAGTTTGTTTCAGGGTATACAGCATATTTGTCATCGCAGACCGTTCCATCAGAATGGGCTATACGTAGCTTAGCGTACATGTGCACACAGCTTGGATCAAAAAAGTAAGGACCTGAGCTGGGTATCAGCAAAGGAACAGCCGTACGTAGTATGGATGAAAAAATGGACCCAAGTCCACTACCGCGCTGGTATCGCACCCCTCGATAGACGGTGAAAGGCTTTCTATCCATTATAACTCAGTGCGTCGAAAGTGTAGCTTCACTGTTAAGCTCCCGTTACCGAATGGGAAGTTTTCGCTCTCAATCGTTCTTATATATAGTGATATTGGTTATTAAATTAGTTGCGACATTCACATAATAGGGTCTGTCATATGTAATACTCAAACTCCTTCCTCTATGGTTGGGGATGTGAGCAATGCGCAGCAGGCGTGCCTGGGTATCCCCAACAAACTGGTGCTCCACTATATTACTGTAAATATAGCACATGTCTGGGGACCTTTCAGCCAATTTCTCCATCTTCAATTGATACATTAATCTGGACAAGTCATGCTGTGTCTCGTGAAATGTGTCTCTTTGGAAGGCTGCTATATCGGCCATTGGCTAGAATTTGGAACTTTCTATGGTCTTTAATACGTCTGTTAGTCTTTGATTTTAGGATTAGTGTATGTGCAGGGTGTTTACGACTTTCGTATACTAAATCATTCGTAAGGTTTGAGTTTCTTAAACTTACGTTTAAGCCTCTCACAACATCCTCGGCCGAACCATATTGACCCGGCCTAGTCTTACTTCTGTACTGTAATACCGTGCAATCTTAGTCCGAGCGATGCGCATAGTTTCATCCATAGCTACCCCAGCTTTTTCACACTCGTCAATGTCTCTAAGAATCGTAAAAACGGTCTTTATGTTCAATATTTAAAAAGATGGTGTCCAGCTGAATTTTGCATATCCCACCTCATACGAATCACGACCAATTCAATGTGCCCGTGGAGTTCTGTTACAAAGTTGGCTAGTGTGTTGTTAGGGTGTACAGACAGGGACGAGGAGGACGGGAGTGTGACGTAGAAATGGTTAGGAGCCATGTTGCATACTATTTAAGCTTCATTATTGCATCAGCTTTTATATAGGTGTTGAAGCTTTCTGGGTACCCTAGCCATTTCACCAGGTACATTTTTCTCCTTCCTGAACCTTTGCTTCCTAAAATTTTCTCAATTTTAAACACATTTTTTCTAAATTAAACGCAACTTTCTGCAATTCCTCGCGGTAAAAGCCTCCTGAGATTTCTTCCCCATTCAAATCTTCAATGTAATACATCATTATCTCACCTTTAGGTCTCACAGCCCTAACTTTAAAAATCTCGCGTGTCCATCCTTGCTCAAAACCCTTTGCGAATTTATTCCCCGAACGCGACAGCCTTACATAATCATTGATTTTGAAGCGCGCAGAATGTGGTGGTGGTGGTGGTGATCCATCTCTTCTCGGGAGCGTACCTCTTTCTAAAACTTCGTTAGGTGTTGCCCCAATCGTGCGATGGTGAGCGGTTGTAGGATGATGCCAATGATTCCAGAATGTCTAGAAATCTGTATGTGTTTTTATGTGTAAAATAACGGTGCATGCGTTCCTTTATGGTGCGCTGAACTCTTTCAGCTAAAGAAGCCTTATGTATAGAATTGGTTGTGTAATAGCTGATATTAAACTCTGTCAATATGTTCTGAAAAGCACGGCCTATAAATTCCTTCCCCATATCCGTACAAAAATAGCCAGGAACCCTGTTTTCTTTTAACATTAGCGTTTTGGTGGCTTTAGCAACTGTTTCAGGTGATTTATTTTTCAGAGGAACTAGCCACAGATATCTAGAGAATACGTCTATTATGAATAGAATGTAGCGGTAACCATCGTTATACACAGAATATCTTTGCATGTCTGTTAAATCTGCTTGCCAAATAGAATCAATCGAGGAAGCCGTTGTCTTGGCTGTTTTAAACCTTTTTCTCACAGGCTTATGAAGCGTATAAGCGTCCTGCTCCCTCAAAAATCTTTCAACATCTTTTTTTCCTACTCCGTAAACACTTCTGTACAGTCTATCTACGCCGCCGTAAGAGGATGGGGTAGAAATGTCATAATAGCGTTTAGTTAATACTTAGCCATTTGCGTATTTTAGAGGCACGTGGGTAGGGTTGGTTTAACCTCTTCTTGCTCCTCTTCAAAGGTGTTACCGCCGGGGGACGGCGCCTTCAATTGTGTCACAGGCGTTGCATGTTCCAAGTCTTTTAACCTGTTCAGATTTCCTATCAACGTTTTAGGGACATTTATTTGTTGTAGTCTTGCTTTAATATGCTTCCATCCTGATGGTGATGGCCTATCCCACTTTCTCACCAGATCATGGACAATGTCTACGATATTCGATCCCTGTACCTTTGATCCTTCCACAATGATCTCCCTGTATCGGTCCATTGTATGGCGGGATCCTCATTCAATAGATTATAAAGACTTAAGCCTTTACTCCTCAATGTAAGTGGGAGGGTATTTTTTAATACATGTTCGATATGTTGTGTGGCTAATCTTTTTGGTTGGTCAGCTGTGTCGTCGGGCACAGATCCTATGTCGCCATCGTCCCGTCCCGTGCTGTGCCTAATAACCACAGGAATCTCTGTAGGGCTCTTATAATTTTCGTACTCGTGAAGAAATTTCTGCAGAGCTTCTTGGTATAAGATTCTTTTCTCATCAGGTGTTTTTTCACTGTTTAATAGGGCTAACAATTCGCTTTCCATTCTTTTAAGTCTGCTTTTACGGGGATCTAGATACGTGTCTGGATTCCTTTGCAGTGAGGCGTACACCTCGTGGGAATCACTACCACTTTCTTCATTATATTAATCTAGTCAGTAAAGGACCCAAAACTGAAAATAAGATGGGGAGAAATGACCCTCCTGTTTGTACAATAATTCGTTTTTTCTTCGCTACAGTTTGACTTTTACGAGCGAGTGCACGTATTATGTTCTTGTAGCGGCGTAGGCGAGCCTTCTGATGGGTTTTCATTGATACATTGCAATTTATAACGTTAAGACAGATTTCACAGATGCATTTTAAAAAGTCGGCATCGATATTTTTAATAAACATCTGCTGCATTGCCCGGGGCAGTCGATGATAGATTTTTATTAATTCACGGTATTTCTTTAGTCTCTTTGTCATTCTGGAATATACACCGTTTCAGGCTCGTTTGGAAATATATTCGTTCGCAGAAGCACTCTAAACGTGTTTCGCGGATGAAGGTCGCAAAGCAAATATCCGTAACGCGTGCTTGTAGCTTCTTTATAAACTTCCAAAAACTCCTTACGCTGATTCGGGAACATTTGATTGGCTAATACCCCAATTTGTGATACATCTCTACGTTGCGCGAATAAGACTAGATATTGCGTATTTAACGACACATCGCGCATGTATCTATTTTTGAAAAATAGATTCTGATTGATGAAGAACACGCTTATGTTAAGATGGTGGGAGAATACTGTAAATGTCTCGGCAAACGTTTTATCCATCTCCAACATGAGATCGTCAATTACAATGATTGTATGTTCATTTCCCTTTAACGAATTAACGTCATATACGCCTTTGTGGAACAAAATCATCTTGGTACTCGTTGAACACTGATTGATACGTCGAGTAGCACCATATAACTTTATGCACAAATTTCGAGAACATCTCCCCTTTTCTTTAATGATTTTAAGCATAAACACAGTTTTACCACATCCTGTAGGTCCAGATATAATACATGTGGATGGGCTCGTGAATCTGAATTTTTCTACAGAGTCCATTTCTAACACGTCACACTCCTAAGTGAGTCATTTACAAAATATTACAAATTTTGAGTGCTGATCCTTATATTTCTTCTCCCACAGAACCGTGAATGACGATGAGGTAGAGCAGCCCATCATTCATTACGGATGACCTCGACGACAGTGTAGTTGTGATCTCCTCCCCTGAACCCTCACCAGCGATACCGGTAACACGTCCAAAGCGGAGGTATGAGATACCCACGTCAGGTATAAAGCGACCGAAATACGCGCCTGTTGCAGCGGTAATAGATCCCCAACCCTCAACCTCTTACGCAACAACACCCCCAGCAGCACCTAAGTATATCCCCTTATTCATCCGCCGCCCCCCGTTCTGTTAAGTCTACAATAATAGAGCCCCAACCATCAACCTCCTACGCAACAGGCCCCCCAGCAGCACCTTCCGCTAATATATCCCCTAATTCATCCGCCGCCCCCCGTTCTGTTGAGGATGAATAACGCTCGAATTGGTGCGCTCCGCAGCCCCCACCCCAGCCTTGACTAGAAATCGGTATAGAGTCAGGGTCGACCCTAGAGTCATGTATAGCAGTGGATTGAGCGCGGACTACGCCGGGTTGTAGAGCGTATTATAGAGTTTGCTCTTCAGAATCGCACGAGCGTGAAGTCAGGACGAGTCTCCTTTGGATTCGGGTCAGATGACGGTGATGTAGACGATTATTGGGTGATAGTGCCATTTAGACGTTTGGCGGCTGAAGATGTAGAATATATATTAGGACGTATAATGCAAGCCGCCCAAAGTAGTATAGCCTTCAATATGGACAACTTCACGGTAAATATTGACCATGTATACCGTGTTGCGGGTCATAGTGCCATACCGTACTCTTAACCTCAATTCTCAAGCTATTTATAGACGGCATATAAACGTCGATCGTGGTTGCGGCTTTATAGCAGTACTCTTAGCACGTATGTTTACTGTACAAAATACACGAACTCAAAAATTTGGTTGCCTACAGTCGTGGAGCGTGCCCGTAAACTAGCTGTAGACTGTGAACTTGAATTTGACTGTAATATGGGTCCTGAAGAGCTGAGAAGGGTAGAACAGGAAATGAATGTCCGCATAGTTGTGTTTGGGTTGGATGATCGTCGTAGGACTGTGTATGTTTTTAAAAGCTGTGTGAGAGATCGTACAAGGCCCCTACTTATTTTAGGATTGTCAGGGACAACGTATCTCCCCATCCGTAATATAAGGTGGCTTTACGCGAGTTATGACAAAAGTCGAAAATATGGGAGACATCATGATTTGTGTAAGGGGTGCCTCGAGTTTGCGGATGATATAGTGAGACATTGTAAAGAATGTCACATGGTATGTGAGCAGTGTAAAAGCACCAAATGTGAAAGCCGTGTAGTTGAAGCTGAGAAGAGAGACTGTGATGTGTGTAGACGCACATTTTTCAATAATAGCTGTTTTGATGTCCATAAATCAATTGTCACGTGCAGGAAAATGAGAATCTGTGAATGTGGTATGTTTCACACAATGGATAATTGGGGAAAATTTAAGCACAAGTGTGACGTAATTCACTGTCCTACATGTCAGGAGGAATATAAGGCGGATGGAGTAAAGCATGTATGTTATGAAAGATGCTAAGCCTAAAAATAACCCTTGTATAACTGTATACTACGATATAGAAACATATACGAACGCTGAAACCAAAGAGGTAATTCCACATTTACTTGTGAGCCAGACTATCTGTGATGAGTGTATGGATATCGAATGTGACGAGTGCCCCAAATGTGGTAAACGGACAAACGTTTTTAAAACGAATGTCAGCGATAGTCCTGTGAAACTATTTGTGTCCTATATTGTCAAGTTAGCCGACAAGTTCAAAAAAATGACTGTGTATATTCTCGCCCATAACGGGGCAAAGTTTGACACGCAGTTCCTTTATAAGGAGTTGCTTGAACACGAATCCTCTGAGATATTTACAGGTGATCCATTGAAAAGAGGCAACAAATTAATACAGATGCAGATAAGAGGCAATGTACAATTTAAAGATACTTTATTATTCACACCTTGTAAATTAGCAAAGCTACCCAAGGTGATGGGAGTAGCAGCTGAAGTTTCCAAAGGATACTTCCCTTACACTTTCCTCACCAGCGAGACTTTAAACTACGTAGGCCCACCACCCCCCAAACATTATTTTGACTGTATGGATGAACGTGAAGACTTTGATCGATACTACGACAGTTTTAATGAAAGTAACCCTTATAATATAGCTGATGAATGTGAGCGTTATTGCGTGAATGATGTGCGCGTGCTTAGAGTATGTTTCCAGGCCTTTAGAAGGATGTACACAGCCCGTTTCAAATGCGATCCACTGCAAGTCGCAACCACCATCGCATCATTATGTTTTACGGTGTTCAAGAATAACTTCATGCCAAAGACACCTTAGCCATTATTCACCGAAACAATCCCCGCAGTTACGGGCACAAGGCTATTTACTGGCTCATACATGAAGACTGTGTACTCCTTTAACGGTTGCTGGTGGCATGGATGCCCCCGTCCTGAGTGCGGAATCACCGGAGATATCCACGGTAGGTCTCCTGCCGACTGTCTTGCATCGACCCGCACCCGCGATCAACTTATAGGATCACAGTTCACTCACAAAGTCTTGTGGGAGCATGAATATGATGCACGGATGGAGACAGACGAGGTGTACCGTGAGGAAATAAAAACGATCAAGCGTCAATGGTGCTGGATCCTCTCAAATGTGGTGATAGCTTGTTTGGAGGACGTACAAATCCTTTCAGACTATACTTTCCACCTACGGAGGGCGTGAAGCTCCATTACTACGATTTCTGTTCTTTATACCCATACGTGATGAAGAGCAATCCGTACCCCGTGGGCGCTCCTGAGAAACTGGTGGGACCTAGCCTACCCTCCATCAATGAATTTTCAAAAAATTTGAATGATCGTTACTTGGGCTCTCTTTCGTAGACGTACTCCCCCACGCAATTTATGGATGCCGATCTTATCTGTCGTTATCGACGACAAGCTCATGTTTCCCCTGGCGTAAAGTGCGCGGAAGAGGATAACGGCGATTGTAACCATATACCCCACCAGCGTAAGATCAGAGGCGTATATACAAGTCCTGAGCTGGCCCTAGCCGTACGCCATGGTTATAGAATACTGAAGATACATGAGGTGTGGAGGTTTCAGAAGCTACCCAACCTTTTCACACCATATATAACGCCTTTTTTGAAGGAAGGTTGAGGCACCAGGGTATCCGCGAGGAGTTGATACCGAAGATGAAAAGTCTGCCCATATTCAACGTTACCGCGACCGCGAAGGTATACAACTTGATCGTGTCCAAATTGTAAAGAATCCTGGCAAGCGCTTTAGTGCAAAGTTGTGTCTAAACGTCTATGGGGAAAATTTGCGCAGAATACCGGCAGAGGGAGCATTCATTTGGCACAAAGTTTAGCGATGTCTGGATTATGCCAATGCTCCCGATAAAGAGGTCATGGAGATCGTGAATGTATGTAATACTTACATAATAAGTACAACAACACTGAATTTGCCACAGATACCTCAAGGTTACAAACATACCTGTGGCCAGCTTCACAACAGCCTACGCCCGTATAAAACTTTGGGGTCTATTGCATTCTCTTGGGCGGAGAGTATTGTATGCCGATACAGATAGCGTGATATTCACAGAGAGGGAGGGTGAATACATGCCCGCTATTGGGGAGTTCCTCGGCGAGCTCACTGATAAGATCAAGGACGAGTATGGGGACAACGCTTACGCCGACTCTTTTGTCTCAACAGGATCTAAGACTTATGGGGTACGGGTCAGGGTGGGGGAGGATATGAAATATATCGTGAAGGCAAAGGGTATTACGCTCAACCATGCGAATCGGCGGGTTGTTAACTTTGAATCGTTGAAGGATCTAGTATGTTTGGACGATGATGAGGGCGAACAACCTCCCCAACTAATTGTAGGCACCCACAATTTTCGGGCGCAGAAGCTGGGGGGCGTGAAGGAACTTAGGGGTACGAAGGTGTGCCGTAACACCTATAGGAAACGTTACCAGTTACCTGGTACCTATGATACCGTACCCTTTGGATACCAAAACGATTGATGCTTCTATTGTTAACTCACACGTATTTGTCTTGTATGTAATCGTATCTATTGATTTATTACACGTATTTGTAAATATATATATATAACTTGAATATCTCGTTTATTAAATCGTATTTGTAAAGTATCTATTGATTTATTACACGTATTTGTAAATATATATATATATAACTTGAAAATCTCGTTTATTAAATCGTATTTGTAAATATATATAACTTGAATATCTCGTTTATTAAATAAATCATGTTTCAAATAGCGTTTCACTTTCTCCTTTGTGTGGTGTGTGTGTGTGTGTGTGTGCGCAGGTGAAAGTTCTAAGCTCCGCCCACTGTAAGACCGTGAGTCATGCTACTATCTGGGAGTCCCTGCGTGGTCAGTCGACCGCAGTAAGCCCGAGAGATCAGACGTGTATTCAGATCAGACGTGTATTCAAATGGCTACCTTTAATATTGCTAGTACAACGTTTATGAAATGGTATTCAGCAAAGTGTCAGGATGTGGTGGATACCGAAAAACTTCCTATTCCTCCCTCGTATACCTCTTTTAAAACACATTGGATTGTGCGAAGTTCCAAGATGTACAAATACTCTACGGATGTTCTGGTGAGATCGTTGAAGGCTTTCGTTGCACAGACGATGTGCTGAAGTATACTGCAGAGCTAAACTTTATAAAGTCTCACAACACCGTGAAGTAAAAGAAACAACGCGTGCAGAAGAGAAGCAGCAGGTATGGATAATGAGTCTTGCGGATGGGTGGTGTGACAAGCGGTATTACATCATGCTACACCATGTCGATTACTCATACCCTACGACTGAAAATGTGAATCTCGTGATCATGGACAATCTTAGTATTTTTATCACTATATTAACGTATATCATGATGAGGTTCGTAGTGAGGTTGTGGCTAGTGCCCTGCGTGAGTTTTTAACAGACTTTAGAGACGAGTATCGTTTGATGGGCAGAAAGGAAAAATATGAACATATGTTCCTCTCAAATAGTGCGCCGGAGTGTGAAGATGTTTAGTAAACATAAAATGTTCCTAGTTCTTATCCTGAGGTAAATGTCTGGTGCGTAGGCTGGTAGTGATGAAATTAATTCTTGTACCGAAATATGTACAACAATTCGGTACGACTCGCGGATCATACGAACAAGCCCATTCACGTATCATCGAGTCAGCCGCCGTCGAACCATTCCTGCCTACCTGCGTGCCTCACACGGCTCATAGTTATCTCAGAGCTTGAACCGAGGGACGTGCGCTCCTCGATACGATGGAACTTCCTTTGAGCAGCATTCTCAACGCCTCGTACGATGTGTCCGTGACGAAATCGTTGCGCGTGTTCAGGCGTAATTCCGGTACCATTAGCTATGTACTGGAAACGGAATGTAGACAAACAAACAAACGTGTTTATTTAAGTGTCGAGGAGATGAATAGAATCTTCGTGATAGTTGAGAAGTGGAGTGAAGATCGTTATAAAATACCTGCTAACGTAGGTACAAGAAGAGAGAAGATTAGTGACGCACCCTCATACGCCGTTGTATGTACGTTGTGTATAAATAACGATCGGCCGTGCATTGATATACGGCTGATGTGGAAGAATGCTTCTGATAATAACGCTCTTGTTCCTACGCGAAACCGTTTCATCCTCGACAGAATGTTTGAAATCGTCGGATTCCGCAAGCTGAAACCTATACAGGGTGTCCCAGAAGTAACTACCTATTTCAATGAAATCGGACAAATTTTGTAAACACACACTTTTATTTATGTTTATCATGTTTAATATGTGTTAAAAATGTATAAATTTCTAAATTTTTTTCATAATTTTATTTTCATAATTTTTTCATTATCTGGTCCAATGAAAGACCGTCTGAAGTCATAGAATGGCAAAGTGACTCTCCAAAAGTTAACGTGTGGCTTGGAATGACCAAATCCAAAATTTATGGCCCATTCTTCTTTGCGGAAGCAACTGTAACAGGTACCGTCTACCTTGATATGCTTCAGCAGTTCTCGAACCACAGCTTCTTGATGATGGCATTCTTGATAATGTTGTGTTTCAACAAGATGAGCACCATGCCATTATGCTCTATTGTTCGAGAATACCTCAACAGCGCGCCTTCCGAATCGGTGGATTGGACGTGGAGGACCTCGACCTTGGCCTCCGCGTTCTCCGGATTTGACACCCCTGGATTTCTTTGCATGGGGTTTCATAAAACAGGTTTATCGCCAAAAGATCAATGCTTCTTGTTGAAACACAACATTATCAAGAATGCCATCATCAAGAAGCTGTGGTTCGAGAAACTGCTGAAGCATTCAAGGTAGACGTACTGTTACAGTTGCTCCCGCAAAAAGAATGGGCCTAAATTTTGGATTTGGTCATTCCAAGCCACACGTTAACTTTTGGAGAGTCTCTTTGCCATTCTATGACTTCAGACGGTCTTTCATTGGACCAGATAATGAAAAAATTATGAAATAAAATTATGAAAAAATTTAGAAATTTATACATTTTTAACACATATTAAACATGATAAACATAAATAAAAGTTTGTTTTTAAAAAATTTGTCCGATTTCATTGAAATAGATAGTTAATTCTGGGACACCCTGTATTAGACGCGCGTGTTACGGACATGCTTATTTTGATACAGTACTTGAATACGCCTACACCGCTCTGCTCGATGGGTTTCCGAGTGTAGGGCTGGTGAGAATGGTCTAGTGCTGGATGTTTATTTAAAAAGTTTAGACTCTTTGAAATACCATGAACTTTGTACAAAGCAATTGATCGGTACAAGGCTGAGCTCACCTACACCGTCCCCCTGAAGAACTATTTCTTATATAACGCGCAGTTGTCGTAACGATTTTAAAGATTATTTCAATTGCCGCTATGTTGAGTGAGTTCACGATTGAAAAGCTCGAGTCGGTAGAAATAAACCCTCGATTGGAAAAGCGTGCTTATAAACTTGTGTTTAATAATGTAGCTAACGATGAACTCTTTGTGCGTGCTTTTGATTGTATTCTAGACGTATTTAAAGATGACTTACCAACCGGTTGTAAAGTGGGAACAAAAATAGTACTGAGCGATATGAAAGCCCTTCATATCGAATACAGTTTCCCTATACTTTAAGCGGTGAAATATTATTAAGCCTCATATACTCTGCGTAATGCGAGCAATAATGATGTAATTGTAAACTCGATTAAGACCGATTTAGTATTTTGAAAAAAAGTGAAATGTATTTTATATTTTGCTTGATATTTTCCTGTACGATTATATGCATATTTCTATTGTTATTGAATTGTATTTATATTTTGCGTGATATTTCCCCTGTACTGTTATATGCATATTTTCTATTATTATTGAAATGTATTTATATATATTTTGCGTGATATTTCCCCTGTACGATTATATGCATATTTCTATTATTATTGAAATGTATATTTAGTTCTATTTGAAATGTATATTTATTTTTATAAATATATCACCATAATTGTGTATATATTTCCTGTACTGTTATGATTATATGCATATTCCTCAATTGAAATGTATATTTTTTTCTACAGTATATATTTAATAAACAGAATGATGCAATGTTGTTTTTACTTATTATATCATGTTACGCCTTCTAAACCTACTACCGGTATTCTAAACCAACTTTGAAGAAATATAATAATTATACAATGGTATCGCTAAAAAGGGTATCTGGCAACTCAGCCATTTACGCCTTCTAAGCCAACTGGCTGATTAGGAGCCTATAATAGTGTATACAATGGTATTGCTAAAAAGTGGTATTTGGCAACTCAAGCTATTTACGCCTTCTAAGCCAACTGGCTGATTAGGAGTCTATAATAATGTACACAATGGTATTGCGGTATCTGGCAACTCAAGCCATTTACGCCTTCTAAGCCAACTGGCTGATTAGGAGTCTATAATAATGTATACAATGGTATTGCTAAAAAGTGGTATCTGGCAACTCAGTCTTCGATTAGAATTAAATGAATACATGGCGCTATCTGGCAACTCAAGCCATTTACGCCTTCTAAGCCAACTGGCTAGGAGTCTATAATAATGTATACAATGGTATCGCTAAAAAGTGGTATCTGGCAACTCAGTCTTCGATTAGAATTTAAATGAATACATGGCGCTATCTGGCAACTCAAGCCATTTACGCCTTCTAAGCCAACTGCCTGATTAGGAGCCTATAAACACGCCTACTCGGCTGAAGTCTTAATATGCACTTGGCTCCTGCCAGGTGAACACCTCTCCTCCTTTCTCTCCTTTCTCTTGGGGGATCGCCGCTCCACGTTTTCCTTGTTGCATCTGCAGCATCCCCCCTTTGGGGGATTTTTTCCCCTTTTTTGCAAAAACCCCACCCCCCTTTGCAACAACCACCACCCCTTTCCAACATTGCAACATTACATAATAACTTGCAACATTCTTGCACTCTCCCCTTTTGCGGCTATACTACTTGCGTCAAGAATTAAATATCCATCTCCTAGCTTTCTAGTAATTCCTGTATTCTTAAGTTTGTGTGCTATGATTCCATGGTCACATTTATCGAAGGCTATAGCAAAGTCCATATATTTACATCTACGTTTTGTCCTCGACAATCGACACAATGTTTTCCAATATTTTCTCCTGATGGTCTAGTAGCTGTGATAGACATGATTTTCCAGCCCTGAAGCCATGTTGATTTTGGGTTCTATAAGTCTTTTTCTTGTAAGTAGTAGGCAGTTCTTGCCTTTAATTATACGTTCAAAACACTTTATAAGGTGTGAGGTGAGAGCCACTGGCCGAATTCCTGGGCATTGCTCTGTTTCCACCTTTAAATAGGGGGGCAATGTTCGCGTTTTTTATGGGGAGTGGAATTTGTCCTCTGTCGAGTGATTTCCTACATAGTAAGTATAGCGGTTTGGCAATACTCTCTTTACATTTCTTCAGAAACGTGGCACTCGATGTGTCTGGCCCTGGCGCTGAATTATCTCGCATCTGTGATAAGGCTGTAATTACATCTTCCGTGAACTCGAAGTCCATTAATAGGTTTGTGCCGGAATTTGTTCTTGGTTGATTTGTATCTATGTCGAAAAATTCGTCTGGGTTTTCTACTTCCATCTCGGACTTAGGGGTGCTAAACACAGAGTTAAATTGTTTCCTAAGCAGTTCGCTTATTTCTTTCGGGTCATTTATGTATTCGGCCTCCCCGTCTATCAACGGACCAATACTCTCCTTACACTGCATTTTCCTTTTCGCAAACGTGTAGAAGTATTTTGGGTTATTTTTTATGTTTTCTGCTGCCTTGTTTTCTTCCTCGTTTGTCTTATGTATGAATGTTTGCTTTAGGTTCATTACTATTTCGCCAAGTTTCCTCTCTAGTTTGAGTCTCTTTGCATCAGTTCTGCATCTGTGATGTTTTACGGTTTGTCTTCGTTGCCTGAATAGTGTCCTGATTTTCCTTTCGAGTTTGCTACGTTTTCTTTCCTGTCTCTCTGGAATATGTTTCAGTATTATAGGTTTGGTTTCACTCTCTATTATACATAGTATTTCTTGTGGAGACTTCTCGTGAAGTAGCAATTCCCAGTTTACCTCCATTAAATATTTATTTACGTTTTCCCAATTTACTTTCTTTGAATTTATGTTTAAGCCTTCAAATATTCCATCTGCCTCTCTACGATGCGTTTTCAGACCTCTGGGTGCTAACTTCAATTGTATATCGATGAGGTTATGGTCGGAGAACTTTGTGTGCGTTACTTTCTTATTTATTATTATCTCGTTGTTATTTGTCCAGATTAAATCCAAAACGTTCTCTTTTCTCGTGGCTTCACAGATTTCCTGGGTAGGGCGTAATGTTCCATAATATCTAATAGCATTGTTGCTTGGGTTCTATCATCTTTAGTATGGTGCCATGAAACTTCTCGACATATATAACTTTGTCATTTTTCTCCGAAAATTAGAATATTTGTTGCTTGAGTTTCAAATAATTTTAATGTTTTCTATTTCATTTGTAACAAATTGGAATTCACTTTTGTGGTGTTTGGTTGCCTGTAGATGTTCATAATGGTTAGGTCAGTTCTTTTACTTCTAATATAATAACTTCGACTGTGCTGTTTGATTTCTTTACCTTCACTTCACATGTGTATGTGTTTTTCACGTAGATGAAACACCCTCCCCCTTGTCTAGCCACTCTATCTGCTCTGTGTATGTTGTAGTCCAGCAATATTAATTCAGTATCCTATGATACAGTTTTCACAGCCTTTTTTCGCATTTATGCAAATGTGTTTCCGTTAGGCATATAATATCTATGCTGGATTCGGTTGCTAAATTCTGTAAGTATTGTAACTTGCAGTCTGCATGGTCCGTGTAGAGGCCTTGAATATTTGTGTATAAAACATTTATTGGGTTCCTAATTTCCGTGTTCAGTTTTCAGTTTTCCGGGGCCGATGGATTCGTAATCAGCGACGGTAACCACTACACCACCGAGGCGCATGTAATATATATATATATATATATATATATATATATATATATATATATATATATGTGTGTGTGTGTGTGTGTGTGTGTGTGTGTGTGTGTGTGTGTGTATGAGTGTTAGGTACAATGACTTGTCATCACTGAATAAAATAATGAAGTTAAGGTATAAAGTAAAAGGTTCTATAGCGGAATAGCAACCTATTTTATGGTATATTAAGCTTTAGTGATTGCTTGTAATACATTTACCGTCTCCAAAGAGGAGATGCATTACCGTAATACTGTTTTCAGAGCAAGGAACACTTTTAACTTTTCTAACAACATTCTCCTCATTATTTCCACTACGCTCACAAAGTCTTTCTTTCAGAACTTACAGAAAGATTTATTAATAATATTTCCTATGATATATATATATATAAAGTGTGTCCGTAAAGTCATGGTGGGATTTTAAATAGCTATATTATTGCAACGAAACATGATAATGAGATGAAACAATGCCAAATTTAAGAACAACTCTCAAAGTTGTATCTTGTAGTTAGTCTAGGCTAAGCTTAACCTTTATTTCGTAGTTAGTCTAGGCTGTCCACATGCCTATGTTGAACATGAGCGTAATAGCCCGAAAGTTAATGTGTGGTGTGCTCTAGCACGAGATCGAGTGATTGGCCCATTTTTCTTCGCGGAACCCACTGTGACGTCACACAACTACCTCGCTGTTGGAACATTTTGCAGTACCCCAATTTATTGACAATAATGTCATCTTTCAGCAAGATGGTGCTCCTCCGCACTATGCCAACGTTGTTCGAGAATTCCTTAATGAAAAATTTCCACAGAGATGGATAGGAGAGGAGGATGGAAGCCATGGCCTCCACGCTCTCCGGACCTGACACCTTTGGACTTTTATTTGTGGGGTTACGTCAAGCAAAGCGTGTACAGTGTACCCATTAGGGATATTCATCACTTGCACGAGCGAATCACGGAAGCTATCGCATCCGTCACTCCTGATGTTCTTGGGCGTGTGTGGCTGGAATTGAATCACCGCCTAGATGTCTGCAGGGCTACCAGAGGAGCCCATATCGGACTACGTTAAATAAAGTTATTCTTTTAGAGTTGTTCTTCAATTTGCCTTTTTTCCCTCTCATTATCATGTTTCGTTGCAATAATATAGCTATTTAAATCCCACCATGACTTTACGGACACTGTATATATATATATATATATATATATATTATATATATATATATATATATATATATTATATATATATACAGGGTGGCGCGAAAGTCGCGCATCATAGGAATTTTCAGCGTTGATTATAATATATTTTTTTTCCTTTTAGGTAGGGGATGACTACGAAATTAACAATAGATGAGAGGGTGAGCTTGGTTTTAATGCATGAAATACCAGGTACAACAAATCGATGAATCGGTACAGAATTTAAATTCTGTACCGATTCATTATATATATATTATATATATATAATATATATATATATATATATATATATATATATATATATATATATATATATATATATAAATAATTTAGTGGTGGACCATATGTCAATTTTTAACATCTGCGGATGCGGATTTTTTATTTCAATATTCGCGGATGCGGATGCGGATATTTAGTTAATCTATCAATATAATATAGAATTATGAATATATGAAATAATTTTTCAAATTTCGTGATATTACTATCATGGCAGGCAATGCATAAGAATTAAAATTAATATTAATGTTTTCATTATGATAAAAATAATAACTTTCTCAAGAGTTTCAGCCACAGAAAATTCAATGAAACAAGTTTCATTCAATTTTCTGTGTCATCAGGTATTTATATTTTGAGGTTTATATATTTGTTTGTTCATTAATAATTAATACTTTACATGAAATGTGCATGACTGGGCCTTATAAGCTACTTTATAAGCTAATTTAATTGTAAATTGCATAATTTATTAGAGGTAATATCCGCAGTCAGAAGTGCGGATGCGGATGTAAAAAATGACGCGGATATCCGCATATGCGGATGCAGATGCGGATATCCGGTCCACCACTAAATATATATATATATATACATATATATAATTAAATGTGTATATCTACATACCTTGGTAACATTCATTTTAGTTACGCCCGAATTGTTCATTCTGACGAAGACCAAGCTTATTGCCTTACCTTAGACCAGTGGTTCCCAACGTGGGCGCCACCACACTCCAGGGGGCGTTTGAGAATCTTAGGGGGACTAGGAAGCTGTAAAATTGTTACCTTTTATTAATAAATCATTTATCACTTCTCCCTTATCCTTATTATCTTTATATGGGGGCACCAGCAAATATTGATGGACATAAGGGGGAGTTGGCCTAAAAAAAAGGTTGGGAACCACTGCCTTAGACCTATAGCTTAACGTGAAATTCGAACCACGGGTGGTCAGAAATTACAAAATCCTCTCTCGGACTCGGTCTCGCGACCCCCTCCCCCCAATCAGCTGCAGCCCAGTGTCTTAACAACGAGATTACCTACCAACCAATTTTTTTTGTATGGAAGGACGAACAACTGGGTGAACTGAGCGTCGCCTGTCATCGTCATCACGTGGATGAAAATATTAGTATCATCTAATAAACAACTCTTAAAACTCATTATTTAATTTAAAATATAATGGCGTTGTTGTATCTTTGACGAGCAAAATAAGTTTTGTTCAAAATTATCAAAACCAGTTTTGTTTAAACTGAAATAAACTTTACAATTACCCAAAATCAATTCTTTTCGAATTTCCTCCATAAAGTGAAGCCCAATTGCAAATAAATATAATTTTATATTTATTTAATATAAACTAATTTTATTTTTGAAGTCACGAAATATTTTACTTCAGTTTTAACAAAACTGCGCTTCACAATTGTTTTAACAGTTGACTTCAATTTTAACAAAACTGCGCTACACAATTTTTTTTAAAATTTTATTTCAGTTTTAATAAAACTGCGCTTCACAATTGTTTTAACATTTGACTTCAATTTTAACAAAACTGCGCTACACAATTTTTTTTTAAATTTTATTTCAGTTTTAATAAAACTGCGCTTCACAATTGTTTTAACATTTGACTTCAATTTTAACAAAACTGCGCTTCACAATTGTTTTAACATTTGACTTCAATTTTATCAAAACTGCGCTTCACAAATTTTTTAACATTTGACTTCAATTTTAACAAAACTACGCTTCACAGTTTTTTTAACACATTGATTTGTTCGTCTATAATCCAAACCAATTTTTTTTGTTTAAATTTAAAAAAATAGAAAAAGTTTTTGGGGGTAAATTTATATTACTGTCCCGTAATATTTTTATTATAAATAGTCTGATTTCTGTTCTACAAATTCTAGTGATTGTACGCTACCTCGTTCTTGAGTTCCTGAGGGACGTGAGGGAAATTTGTAAAATTTGATTTATATTTACATAGCTTTAATATGTGAAGTCAGTATTCCGTGGAAGTAAAAAATAAAGTAACGGTTGCTTCCCGTTTAGTGCCAGTGCCATTTCCATTCGGGGGTTTTTCTGTTCTATGGGCACAAACCAAACTAAATTTGCGTTTCCATTATGATTAACAAAGTATATTTCAATCAATTTCATTATGTTTTAAGGTGGAGAAAATTAGTTTTATTCACGAATTATGTTATGTTAAGTTAGGTTTGGTTAGGTTAGGTTTGACCAATAATAATGATAATGTAATGTAATATTATGTAATGGCCACTCACCTCTTTCAAGTAACTATTATAGTCTACAGGGTGTCCATAAATTATTTTCAACGCAAATTATCGTCAAATTTTTGAAGAAACGACAAATATTTTTTGTTTTTATTTATGTTCATAGCTGTTAAATTAAATAAATTACATTTCTCCTATTCAAAATGTACTCATTAATTATTAATAAAAAGTTAAACTAAGTTTTAAAAATATTAATTTCTCTCATTTCAATGGTCCCCATAGAACGGAAAAGGTCCCCCCATTCGTAAGTAGAAATGCTGGAAATGAAAATTTCAGATTTGGGGAAAAGCGTTTCCTAATTTGAGAAAAGATAAAAAGGGACCGTGACGCGACTGCGGGACCGAGGGGTATTTTCTATAAAAAGGAAAGGCTCAATTTGTGAATTGCCTCCATTTAGATTCTTACTCGCGAATTCCTCATTCTTGGACGAAGACTGGAACAGGAATGAGATTGAACGAGAATTAGTTCACAGAATTACACCCTTCTAATATTAGACTCTCGTTTTATTCTATAAATATAATTTTAAATTTATGGAAACACTGCCGTTATTATTTACAATTTTGGTGTGTGTGTGTGTCGGTGGGTGGGTGTGTATTAATTAAGTCCCCACTCATATAAATCTGTTCACTTCACATTTTTTAAAAATTTTAAATTTTAAATTTTTTAAAATTAAATTCCACTAATGAGATCAATCGACACATTTTTAAGCTTTTACACGAAGCTTTTGATCAAAATAGTGGTGTGAAGGGGCGGGTAGGTGTCCCCGCTCCCCCCTAAAATGGTATTAACATTGTTAAAAATAGAAGAGCCAATCAATATACACAAATCAAATCATAAGCAATAGTGTGAACACTCACCTCATATATATATATATTTTTTTTTTTTTAGTTCAGGAAGAACCGATTCGCCTCTATTTAAAGGGCATATCTCAGCGGAAAAACAAAGAAACGTGAGAGGAAAGACAGAGGAAAAAGAAAGGGTGGGGGGACAGTCGAAGTGGAAAAAGACCAAGGATGACAAGGACTGCAGGGTCGAGCCCCATCATCCTTGGGTGCTAGGGCCGGGAGGGCGCACGTGAAACCTCCAGGAACAAGCACGTACAAACGAGCACAAAGAGCACTCAAGAGCACGAGCTTAGAACCCCCTTGCGGGGATATATATATATATATATATATATATATATATATATATATATATATATATATATATATATATTTTTTTTTTCATATAAAGAGTTTTAGTAGTTCATGAATATATGTGAAAACTATGCGCAAACTAATGATATTAATTTTAACTTTTAATAAAACAATATATGTGTGTTCGCATCCCAAGAATTTTAAAGAGGCCAAAGCAGATTATTTTCGAAGGGTGATATATATATATATATATATATATATATATATATATATATATATAGAGAGAGGAGAGAGAGAGAGAGAGAGAGAGAGAGAGAGAGAGAGAGAGAATCACACACACACACACACACACACACACACACACACACACACAGATAGACATTTTCAAAATTTAAACGTAATCCCATTGTCGACTTCTTGCTTTAAGTATTGATTAAAACATGTGTAAAGTATAAATGAGAACGATCCTTTAGTGTTTCTTTTGCAACATTTTCAACCGTGAAGGAAAATAGTTTTGTTGTGCGAGAGCCAAGACTGTTCAACAGCTGCCAAAGGAACTACGGAACACGACTGGTGTAGTGGTGGAAATCTTCAAAAGAAGACTAGACGTCTGGCTCGGAAGAATACCAGGTGAGCCGATAATACCTGCAGGCCTATGTGAAGATGAGAACGTGAGAAACCAACTTTCTACTTCACCAGGCCAATTCGAGAGGAAGGGCAACAAGCCTGACCTTCGTGAAATGAGGAATTGTTGCATGGAACGCCTGAGAGGTTGAAAGGTGTATATATATATATATATATATATATATATATATATATATATATATATATATATATATATATATGAAATTATTTCACGAAAGTAACACGTGAAAAGTATTTATGATGAATAAAACCAAGAAGGAAAGGAAACACAGATGGTGCTCAAGCGCTTTCGTCTAATGACATCCTCAGGAACACTGAAATACATAAAGAGTTACAACCTATATATAGGTTACAGAAAAAAAAAAAAAAAATTTATATATATATATATATATATATATATATATATATATATACAATAAACGGAAAAACAAAATTAAAGGATTGTGGAAGGGGGCACACAAACTTATAAGGAAAACTCGATTTTTAGCACAAGATTAAAAGAATTGTTTCCAACCAATGTTATAGATAAAAAAAAAAAAAATATATATATATATATATATATATATATATATATATATATATATAATATACAAATTTATACTGGAAATCTGCCCGGGTTTTAGCACTCTGCTCTTTTTGTATAAAAAAAAATTGAATAATTATCGATTTTTAGCACAAGATTAAAAGAAGTTTCCAACCAATGTTATAGATAAAAATAAAATATATATACAAATTTATACTGGAAATCTGCCCGGGTTTTAGCACTCTGCCCTATTTTTGTATATAAAAATTGAAAATAAAAGTTAGTGGCATACAAATTTACCAAAGATTTAGCGTTCTACCTCTTTCTTATCTAAATCTGTTCTGAAGGAATTCAAAACAACAGGATCGAGTTGAAAAAGACCTTTGCTTATGTTGAAGTTATTTGTTAGTTGGATAATGGCAGACTCAAGAATATTTCTATTAACAATGTTGCTAGAGTGAAATAAAACTGAAGCATTATTCCAATCAATACAGTGGGATAACTCTGACAAATGGACAAAAAGAGCACTGGACAACTGTCCTGTTCTAACGGAATATTGATGCTGTTTTATACGTGTGTGCAAATCCTTTCCCGTCTGACCTATGTAAAGGAATCACATTGTTTACAACCAATTTTATAGATAATGCCTGAATTATTGGTAGGGCTATTTTTTACTATGATATTTTTCACAATATTGTTATATGAAAATACTACATTAATATCCAAAAGTTTAAATACATTAGCAATGCCTAAAAAGCCCGGGAAAAATGGAAGTACTAAAATATTTTTTGACAAAGTACGAGTGTTATTATTGACGCGATAGAATAAATTTGTATATATATTTTATTTTTTTATCTATAACATTGGTTGGAAACAATTCTTTTAATCTTGTGCTAAAAATCGATATGCTAAAACCCGGGCAGATTTCCAGTATAAATTTGTATATATATTTTATTTTTTTATCTATAACATTGGTTGGAAACAATTCTTTTAATCTTGTGCTAAAAATCGATAATTATTCAATTTTTTTTTTATACAAAAAGAGCAGAGTGCTAAAACCCGGGCAGATTTCCAGTATAAATTTGTATATATATATGTATATATATATATATATTTATCTATAACATTGGCTGGAAACAATTCTTTTAATCTTGTGCTAAAAATCGATAGTTTTTCCTTATAAATTTGTGTGCCCCCTTCCACAATCCTTTAATTTTGCTTTTCCGTTTATTGTATATATATATATATATATTTTATTTTTATTTTTTTTCCCTGTAACCTATATATAGGTTGTAACTCTTTATGTATTTCAGTGTTCCTGAGGATGTCATTAGACGAAAGCGCTTGAGCACCATCTGTGTTTCCTTTCCTTCGTGGTTTTATTCATCATGTATATATATATATATATATATATATATATATATATATTATAGGGTGTTTCATAACATGTGGGACGCACTTTCAGGATGAATTCAGGACCTGAAACAATGAAAAAAGGTTATATAAACATATGCCCGAAATTGCTTTGTTTCCGAGTTACAGCCCGTTTTGTGTTCCAGCAATTCTTTTCGCAAACTGTTTACAAACACTGCTTGCCGACACTGTTTGTGACATGTGACTCTATGACATGTTTCAATGTCGTTGAGTGTAGAGCCATCAGTCAGTCAGAGGTGCATCGCGGTGTTTCACTGTTCGTATGCGTAACTTCTTACCATGAATAAGTGCAGTTTAGTGAAAAAAAAACATTAAAAGTTTTTGTGCTATTCAGTGATAGTGTACATTTGAAGTGAGAATGGAGGCTTATTCAAACAGAGAAATGGCAGACATGCATCTCACGTATGGACTTGCCGAGTGTAATGCGACCGCAGCAAGACGTCTGTATGCGGAAAGGTTTCCGAATGGCCGTCTGCCAGGTAAGACCTTTCAGAGAATAGACGAGCGTCTTGGTGATACAGGATCATTCAACAAGCGAGTTTTGGATGGTGGTAGACCAATCGCGCCAGAACTGTTGAGCTGTAGGAGCGGGTCCTGAATCGTGTAGAGAAACAGCCTGGTGTCAGCACCCAAAGGATAGCAGCAGCAAAGGGTGTAAGATACACAACTGTGTGGAGAATTTTATGGGAACAACAGCTTTACCCATATCACATTCAGAGAGTACAAGGCCTTACTGAAGCTGATTTCCTACCACGAGAGGCTTTTTGTACTTGGTTCCTTCAACAGTGTGCTCGCGATCCGCTTTTTCTATCTTTCGTGTTGTTTTCTGATGAGGATGCCTTCACAAGAAATGGCGTGATCAATTTTCACAGCACTCATCAGTGGGCCGAAGAGAATCCGCATGCCATCATCCAATCAAGGCGCACCAACAACAATTTAGTATCAATGTATGGGCAGGACTTATTGCCGACAACTTAATCGGTCCTTTTGTTTTGCCTGGAAGATTAACAGGAGAATCCTATTCCAATTTTTTAAGGAATGATTTAAGCGATTTACTAGATGAAGTTCCTCTTGGTGTCCGACGTCGTATGTGGTTTATACATGACGGCGCTCCGCCTCATTTTAGTCGAGTAGCCAGAGACTATTTGGATGACCATTTCTCTGATAAATGGATAGGCCGTGGAGGACCCATTGCGTGGCTTGCTCCCTCCTCGGACCTGAATCCACTCGATTTTTACCTGTGGGGTCATCTGAAATCCACCGTTTACGTGACACCCATTGACAACGTTCAAATGCTTCGCCAACGTGTAGAACAAGGAAGCCAGAAAATCTGAGCAATACCTGGAATGTTTGAACGCGTGAGGCAGTCTATGACGAGGCTTCAGGCGTGTATTCAAGCACAAGTCGGTCATTTTGAGCACTTCCTTTAAAGGTGAAGCGGATACTTGCTGGAACACATAACGGGCTGTAACTCGGAAACAAAGCGATTTCGGGCATATGTTTATATAAACGTTTTGCATTGTTTTGAGGTCCTGAATCCATCCTGAAAGTGCGTCCCACACACATGTTATGAAACATCCTGTGTGTGGGTATATATATATATTATATATATATATATATATAACGTAAAGAACGACGCTTGTATAGGAGAATATCCAGCGCAAGATGAGGAGAGAGAACGAAACAAATGAAAAAAATGAGGTAACCACCCGGGAATCAAACCCGGGATCTTCCGATTGCCGGTCAGATATGATAACCAATACACCACGGGCCTCACTCGATCAAATGCCCGTGGTGAGGCCCGTGGTGTATTGGTTATCATATCTGACCGGCAATCGGAAGATCCCGGGTTCGATTCCCGGGTGGTTACCTCATTTTTTCATTTGTTTCGTTCTCTCTCCTCATCTTGCGCGGAATATTCTCCTATACAAGCGTCGTTCTTTACGTTAATTATACTGCGTGTTTGCAGTTAAAATGTATATAATGTACGGCATGCGGGAGGTGCCCCCTTGGGGCATTGGTTTCTGCGCGTATGTAGAGGAATTACGGCATTTGATCGAGTGAGGCCCGTGGTGTATTGGTTATCATATCTGACCGGCAATCGGAAGATCCCGGGTTCGATTCCCGGATGGTTACCTCATCATTTTTTCATTTGTTTTGTTCTCTCTCCTCATCTTGCGCGAATATTCTCCTATACAAGCGTCGTTCTTTACGTTAATTATACTGCGTGTTTGCAGTTAAAATGTATATATATATATATATATATATATATATTATATATATACAGGGTGGCGCAAAAGTCGCGCATCACAGGAATTTTCAGCGTTGATTGTAATGTATTATTATTTTTCTTTTAGGTAGGGGATGGCTTCGAAATTAACAATAGACGAGAGAGGGTGAGCTTGGTTTTAATGCACGGAATACCAGGTACTATAAATCGATGAATCGGTGCAGAATTTAAATTCTGTCCCGGTTCATCGATTTGTTGTACCTGGTATTCCATACATTAAAACCAGCTCACCCTCTCGTCTATTGTTAATTTCGCAGCCATCCCCTCCCCCTAAAAGAAAACAAATAATATATTATAGTCAACACTGAAAATTCCTATGATGCGCGACTTTTGCGCGACCCTGTGTGTATTATATAATATATTATATATATATATATCAACGTAAAGAACGACGCTTGTATAGGAGCATATTCCGCGCAAGATGAGAGAGAGAGAACGAAACAAATGAAAAAATGAGGTAACCAACCGGGAATCGAACCCGGGATCTTCCGATTGCCGGTCAGATATGATAACCATTACACCATGGGCCTCACTCAATCAAATGCCGTAATTCTTCTACATACGCGCAGAAACCAATGCCCCAAGGGGGCACCTCCCGCATGCCGTACATTATATACATTTAAACTGCAAACACGCAGTATAATTAACGTAAAGAACGACGCTTGTATAGGAGAATATTCCGTGCAAGATGAGAGAGAGAGCACGAAACAAACGAAAAAATGAGGTAACCACCCGGGTGTACGGCATGTACGGCATGTACGGCATGCGGAAGGTGCCCCCTTGGGGCATTGGTTTCTGCGCGTATGTAGAAGAATTACGCATTTGATTGAGTGAGGCCCATGGTGTAATGGTTATCATATCTGACCGGCAATCGGAAGATCCCGGGTTCGATTCCCGGTGGTTACCTCATTTTTCATTTGTTTCGTTCTCTCTCTCTCATCTTGCGCGGAATATTCTCCTATACAAGCGTCGTTGTTTACGTTAATTATACTGCGTGTTTGCAGTTTTAAATGTATATATATATATAATATATATATATATATATATATATATATATATATATATTACTGTTACTATTACTTAGTGGGTGTTTAATCCTCTTCGTGTCATCAAAGGCTATATGACAGAGGGGACCTACAGCTATACGCGAGCGAGATACAAACCAGGGGTCGCTACATCATCTGGGAGCAGAAAACGGTCTCCCAGTCAAATACAACCCAAACCCAAAGTCGCTTAACTTCGCTGATCGACGGGAAACAGTTTTGAGACACTAGTTACAAAATATCTCATATAAATACACAAAAAATTTTTTTTTTTAGGTAGATTAAAAACGTCTTGTGGCACCCTTCTTAAGTTTACCCCACTTCTACTTCCATTTTAAAGTAATACAGGGTGATCTAAAAAAAAAGGTGTCCTCCCCCCCCCCTCCCATAAAACTAATATATTATCAGTAAATTTTGTAGAACAACATTTTGGATCACCCTGTACTTTTCACATTCGTTCACGTGTTTCGGCATAGTTGTACGCGATAATGTCACTAATTTTCATCAAATGAACTAAAATGTATACAAAAGTATTTTCCTCCCAAACGAATCGCCCTCATCTCTACATTCATTCAATTTTCGCTCATTTTTTTCTTTTTCTTTTTTTGTAAATTCTTTTTTTTTTCTTTTTTTAATAACATTAAGTGGGAATAAAAATATAGTGTGGCAAATGACAACGCGCGATGTGACTGCACGTACGGCGGATTACTGCGACAAAGATATAATTTCAATAAACTAATTAACGTTAGTATTAATTTTCAATTATTGATAATTTCGTTACATTATTGACGTTAATTGAAGCTCTAATCTAATTTTACAATTATATCCATTCAATTATTTATTCTATTTTGTCCATTCCAAGTTTGCGAATATATATATATATATATATTATATAATATATATAGATATATATATATATATATATATATATATATATATATATATGAATTTCACACTTAAACACGTGAAATGAATGAATGTTGCAAACTCGTAAGGAAAAAGACAAAATTATTTGAAGGTCTTCCGTGTATTCAGCAGTACATCTCGTCAGGGAATGACGTCATTCACTGACGAGGTGTATTGCTGAACACACGAAAGAACTTGG
>JAJOZX010001672.1:107500-152500 GCA_023014485.1 Bathynomus jamesi | reverse complement strand
AGTCTATACTTAAATATATGATATTATCTTATGAGGCAGAACTTCTCAGTCAGCCCTTTTTTTTTTAATTTGGGAAGAAAGGGCAAGGGTCGAACGTCCGCAAAATGAGGGCCGAAATGAACTGGGTGAGCCGAAATCAAGGTTTCCGAGACTCAACGATGCCTTTTTTTTTACATCAATTCTGAAAAGATTGTGTTGTGTTTTAAAATGCATGTATTTGTAGTGAGGAATAGAGGGAGAAGTGTGTGTTTGAGAGTATGTTAAACTGTTCACAGGGAAGATGAGACACGGAAAAGATCAGCTAAGGAGGACAGTGACAGGAGAAATGGAAGTTCCAGCACTCCCTGTCTCCTGCCTAACGTCCCCCCACGAAGTACTTCCGTGGTTGATTGGTGTCTGCGATCTTCTCCCATTAGATCCTGTATATATATAATTTTATATATATATATATATATATATATATATATATATATATATATATATATATATATATATATATATATATATAATGACTATAGCTGGAAGATGATACGTAAAGTATCGAAACTTATATTGTGGTTCTTAATATCGTGTTCTCTAATAAATTGCTTTATTAGAGCTGTTAACTTTATATATATATATAATATATATATAATATATATATATATATATATATATATATAATATATATATAATTGTTATTTTTATTGCTCTTGTAGTATATATATCAGTGACGTGCGATGAGTATGTCCGCAGGGCATGCTGCAGCTGCAAACAATATATATATATAATACTGTATATCATCAGGTATCAGAAGTACGCAGCTCAGTACCACAAGGTACAGTACTGGCCCCACTCCTGATTCATTATCATGCTAACAGACATAGACATTGGACTTAAACATCAAGCGTATACAAAGATACAAAGATCAACAGAAAAATCAGCGATGCAAATGAAGTGGAGGCCTTGCAGAGGGACATGAACAAAATATACAAATGGTCAGAAGACAACAATATGACATTTAACACCGAGAAATTTCAGCTCTTGAGATATGGTAGAAATGAGGACCTTAAACAGACTGCATATTATGCTCCAGATAGACAGGAAATTCAGAGAAGCACGAAAGCGGTCGACTAGGGGGTAATAATGACCGATGCTGCCAAATTCGAGACACAAAATCAGATAGCAATAAACAAAGCAAAAAGAGTCGCGGGACAGGTACTAAAAACGTTCAAAAGGAGCGACAAGACAGTAATGATTCCCCTGCTGAGAACACTGATCATATCAAAACTTGAATACTGCTCAGTTTTGACGTCCCCAATCCCCATATAAAATGGAAGAAATTAATAAGCTAGAAGAAACGCAGAGACATTTCACAGCTAAGATTGATGACTACAAAGAACTCAATTACTGGGAAAGACTACGTAATCTAAATCTGTACTCCCTGGAAAGAAGAAGAGAGAGGTACACCATACTCTACATATGGAAAATAATCGAAAAACTGGTACCAAACCTCAAACTAAACCCAATTACCATCCAAACTAAACTGGAACATAGGAAAGGCAGGATGTGTAGTGCTCCCAAATTAAAGGCCCGACAAAGGACCTCCTCAACACTGAAGGAAAACAGCTTGGTTGTCAGGGGCCAAGACTTTTTAACTAGTTTCCAGGGGCCTCAGGAATGTGACAGGTGTCAAAGTTGAAGTCTTCAAGAGGAGACTAGATGCCTGGCTCAGAACGGTACCAGTTGAGCCTGGTGTACCTGGCTATGTGCGATGGAGAGCGCAAGAGGGCAACTCGCTCCTCCACCAAGTTAGGCCCAGAGCCTGGAACACCAGTTTGACCTTCGTGTAAAGAGAGACCAACGCACGGAACTAAAATGAGGGTCAATGTGGTTCATAACTTTATATCAGTTTTCGATAACTGTAGTATTATACTGACAATTTGTAATTTGTCTTTTAACTGCGTCGGCAGCGCATGAACAACTTACCTTATATGCACGTCACTATATACACACACACACACACACACACACACACACACACACACTGTATATACACATGAGATTGACAAAAGTAAATAGACACCACGATAATTGCCCTCAATAACAAATGACAAAGTTCGTCACCAAAATGCCAGAACGTGTGTCAACTTTACACAATGCAAAAAGGAAAGGAACACGATTCTAAACATATTTATTCAATAAATCTGTTATATATATATATATATATATATATATATGACTTAAAAGAATTGTAAATAGACATTAAACCTGAAGTAGTTAATTTTCAGCTAATCTTGGGACGAACCCCTCTCACTTGGTGATGCAAAACAAATTGACTTCTTTAATTTTCTTGAAACATATCAAATGAATAATCGCTCGTCCTACTTTTAAATAAATTCACTAGTTTAGTTTTCTAGTTTATTAGTCGATACACTAAATTCTGAAAAGCGAAACGAATCATACATTTAATCGCACATTTCGTAGCGACAGCGGCGTAACAAGTTCGGTATTCAGGTAGTAAGCTCGTAGACAGACCATAAACAGTCTAAAATAATGGGAAAAAATAAAAAGATATATATATATATATATATATATATATATATATATACCAACTGTCTAAAATGAATATTGTATTAACTTTATTTATAAATAGAAAACTTTGCGCGGTTTTGAGCGGAGTTGAGCGGAGTAACAAATATCTCTTTAGCTCAATCGCCTGTTATGATTGGCTGTCTCGCGTAAAGTGGATGGAGCTAATGTCTCTCGCTCAGTCGCCCTTTAGGGTCGGATCTATCAAGATGAACGGCTTTAAAGATAACGAAGTGATCACAAGCCCTACCCGTAGGGTAAGGAGCAGCTGTTAAAGTTATAAACTCATTTTCAAAGTTTAAGAAAAAATTTCAGTTATTATATAATTATAAAATAATTATATAATAATATATATATATACAGGCCCTCTCAGAGGTCCAGAGAGGCCCGGGCCACTTCCAGCTTTTGAGGCCCATAGCTAAACCCAATTATTACTTTCACTGCAAAACATTATACTCAAAGCTGAAAGTTTCTAAATTTGTGGCCCCCCTTAAGCTTGAGGCCCAGGCCAAATGGCCCTCCTAGCCCCCTCCCCTCTGATAGCCCTGTGTGTGTGTGTGTGTGTGTGTGTATATATATATATATATATATATATATATATATGAAAATGAAATGAAAATGAAAAGGTTTATTAGCAGACTATATATAGTCCATGTGACAAATATTATTAATACAGTGACAGTATATATATATATAATAACTAATTTAACTAATTTTTATAGAATAAAGAGGAAATGGACTAAAAAAAAATTTCCTCTTTCAACAATGACGGACTTTCCATTCGTTAAAAAAATATAAAAGCATTTTGACAAACATGTTTTACCAACCAACTAACGTAAAACAACTCTATTACACCAACGACTGTTTTACGTTATTATTGAATGTGTATATATATATATATATATATATATATATATTATATATAATTTGTATTTAATTTTTACTAACTACTGTAAAACAAATGACTTACGCCAACCAACGTTCATTCAACCTCTGCGTGAATGCCAACCACTTCATTTTCAAATCCAATATCAAATAAGTCAACAAAATTTATCCTCTAAATCTAAACATAATTTCTATTACACACTACAGAGACTACAAAGTACACACGTACACGAAATTAAAAACATACATCCGCTACAACCGTTTACAGCTTAAAATGTACGTATGCATCTACTGTATGTTGTGTACATAGTTTGTAATTTGTGTACGCAGAGCGAGCTGTACGCAGTCATCCAAAGTGAAATGACCTAAAAAAGTCCAAACGTTTAATTATTTGAATACATGCGTTGCATTTAATATATATATATATATATATATATATATATATATATATATATATATATATATATATATATTAACGTCACTTTAGATACTTAGGTTATGTTAAGTTTGGAATAAGGGCGAACTGGAATTAGATCGAACAAAAGTCAATCGAATGTGACCTCATTCCAATTCGACCTAGTTTTGACTAAAGCTTAATCTGTATGCAGCCTTTCTTTCCTCAGTGTTTATTAGTGTGTATACAGTACAGGGTGATTCGAGAAGGTGTTCCTGAAGATAATTTCTTACAAATTATTTTTAGAAACACCTTTTTTGATATATACAGGGCGTCCCAAAAAAATGTATACACACTTTAACAGCTGATAGCTCAATTGATGTTTCTTTCTTTCCAAGTTAAACCCATTAGAATTAATAATGGCAGTCAGACTAAGCTTTGAACAAAGGAAATTCATTCTAAAATGCTACTGGAAGTGTGAAAACGCAGTTGAAGTGCAAAGACAGTTTAGGAGGGAGTTTCAAACAGATCCACCAACGCGACTTACCATCACTCGAATTAGAGATAAGTTTGAAGCCGATGGAACTGTTCAGAATGTCCACAAGAAGCGTTCCGGAAGACCACGGACATCGACAAGCCCCACAAAGCAAGAAAGAGTACTGGAAACGTATCACCAAAGTCCAAGAAAATCTGTGCGGCAAGCGAGTCGTGAGGTAGGAATCTCAGAATCGTCTGTCCAACGCATTTTGAAGCGCTGTCAATGGAAAAGTTACATTCCAAGATTAGTCCATGCTATTAATGAAGATGATCCGGACCGAAGAGTGGAGTATTGCGAGTGGTACTTGGCACGATGTGGATGTGGATTGGACGAAGGGGTTTCGTAGAATACCCTCCGCGTTCACCAGACCTCACACCACTAGACTTTTTTTTATGGGGATACTTAAAAGACAAAGTCTACGCTATAAAACCTGCAACAGTCGCTGAATTGAGAGCAGCCATTGAACGAGAATGCACACAAATACCAAACGAAATGTTTCGTGATGTTTGCGATTCCATTGCTTCGCGTTATCAGCAGTGCCTGGACCAGAACGTACGTCAGTTTGAAAACAGGCGTTGACAAAACAATTAAATAATGTCTGTAGATTCTATTACATTTTGAAAATGAAATGTATTTTAATAAACACTGCCTTTATAAGTATTTAAAATGTGTATACATTTTTTTGGGACGCCATGTATATACAGGGAGGGCCAAAAAAAATATTACCCTGAATTTGAACAATATAACTTTACCTTTATTAAACGTTATTTGTACAATCAATATAGGTGTCCTGTATAGAATTTCATGGTCTATCTCGTGTTGAAGTTGGATTTTTGCTAACTGTAACCATTATTTTGTAATTTGCTGTTATACAGACACGGGTAGAAAAGCTTTCTGTTTCTATACACTTACCTAACTGAGTCCAAGATTATGCGGAATGTGCCCTCCTCCATTATCAATGCACGCTTGCAACCTTGCTCGCCATTGATTTACCGCATCAAGGATATTTTCTTGGTAATAAGCAGCAGTGATTTTGGCATTTTGATCAACAAAAACAATCTCTGACTTCCCTAATAAAGATGGAAACCATGACTTTTTTGAGAAAAATGCGGACTTTCCCTGCATAGTCGATCTAGAGTGATAGATTTTTTTGTCCTGTCTTCCATAAACTTGGTCATTTTGTGTATTTATTGTTGAAACAACCGTAATGGTCTTCTCGTCGCTGAACCATATTTTCGACACTTCTCTGTCTGGGAATCGATCTAACAGAGCACGACATTTTTCAACTCTTGCTTGCTTATTTCATGCACAGAGCTTATGAACTTCGACTCTTTTAAAACATTTAAGACCCAGATCATCTTTTACTATACGACGAACACTAGAGCGAGAAATACCAGTAGTTTTTGAAATTTCTCTAACGGGCTTGTGGGTGTTGGGCCGTTCTTCTTGACTGCATATCATGGATGAAACCGTGTCAATATTTTCCTCAGTACGTGATGTTTTTGGCTTTCCACTGCCTTCTTTTCGTTTGGTCGACCCTGTGATATCGATTTTCTTTATGAGATATTGAAGTCCAGGTATCGTCCATCATTTATTTGGAAACTCTTTCTTCATTCGTTTTGCACCCCAGTGTTTCTCCTTACGCAGATTCAATATCAATGCTTCATCTTCCCAAGAGGATTTCATTATGTTATAACTTGTTCACCAACTATAGCAGAATGATGGTCTGAAATGAAAAAGGAAATAAATTAATTATTTTGTGTAAAAATTAGGAAAATTATTTATTTATGGAGAAACTGACTGTCATCTGAAAGTATCAGTTACTGACTTTGACCGCCTTTCAATTGAGCACCATATTCTGATACCTCCCTCCAGTTGTGAGCCTGTACCTCTACTCCTGGAACGTTGAATCTAGATTCAAAGTCAGCGTTTGAAAGAGTAAAAGTATGGGTACAACATACGACCTCAGCAGTAAGATCAATATACAGGGTGAGCCACAATATTTTTTTCACAAGTTGGGTAATAGTTTTTTGGCCCACCCTATATATATATATATATATATATATATATATATATATATATATATATATATATATATATATATATATATATATATATATAATACCAACCGCAAGGAAGATAAAGAACGATTCAGAATGCTTTGGTCTCTTACAAGCGCTCGAAATAGCTTTTCATTTCCCATAGAAGTTGTATAAAATTTAATAGAGTTTACGTGGAAATTGTGAATTATTCTCCAAATAATTATTCTCCAAATATATATATTATATATATATATATATATATATATATATCATAAAATTATTGCTGAATTATCAGTCTGATTATCTCCTCTTTACTTCAAAATTTATCTCCAAATTTCCTTTCTTTGTTTCTTTCATCCTCTTTTCTTTGTTTTGTTTTAATACTTTCGCTTGTCTTTAAATTTTCTTGCATCTTTTAACCTTCCTCTCCTTAAACAAACAGCCTCTTGGGGACCAGCCGGTCTGTTGCTATTTGGTGTCCTTTGTATTCGTTTGTATATATGTCTTCTTTATGTATGAAGAGGATGATGATGTCTGATGTCTGATGTTCGTTTATACACTCCTAAACAGCTACGGTAATCTGCACCAAATTTAGCTTGAGCATTAAAGTAGAAGTAGGGAAGGTTTTAGTAACACTCGCCCATCTCACTACTACTCCGCTGCGCAAGGTGCAGCGGAGATTCTAATATAATATATATATAATATATATATATAATAAATATATATAGAGAGAGAGAGAGAGAGAGAGCATATATATATATATGCGCCTCGGTGGTGCATGAATCCATCAGCCCCGGGACGGCAGGCGGCGCGCAGCAAAACCCAGCTGTTCATCCTTCCATACAATAATAAAAAATAAAAATTGTTTATTAGATAAACGGGTACCCTGGGTAACCTAATGTTTAAGACGCTGGGCTTCTGGTGGAGCGTGGTTCGGATTCCACGTTAAACTGTAGGTCTAAGGTGGAGTGACAAGCTTGACCTTCGTCAGAACGAATAATTCGGGCGGAAGGAAAACCAAAGTTATATATATATATATATATATATATATATATATATATATATATATATATATAATATATTATATATATATATAAAAACCATTTTCATCCGTTATATAAAAAGTCATTTAAGAGAGAAGCGATGCAAAACGAAAAATTTTCCATAAACTGCACCGTGCCTGGATTACCCACAAACACATACATGCGGAAACAGTGTTTGTTACTCTTATAACGCTTCCGAACCACTGTCCCCCTTTCTATAATGCTTTTGAAAGACTTTTAACGTATCGAGAGTCACTTCCTACACCGACACCATCAGTGTGGTTTATACTTCATCCAAGTGTTCTTCCTCCATGTTGTTTCGACGCCATATTTCACTTGTTACGCTTCTCCTCCTTTCAAAATAGCTCTCAATACACGCTTCGCCATCCCTGATAACGACGAACATCCCCCTTCTACAATATATATATATATGTGTTCAAGTTTCTGCATGGACAGTGAAATGTCGGTGTTCATTTAAAAAATTTGAAATGTTAATGAAGGTTACGAACGCAAATGAGTATAATCAGACATTTTTATTTTGCAGATATGAAATATATAAAAAGACAAAAAAAAATAGGTTGATTCAAAATTCCTGCCTCAAAAATAACTATATAATATATATATAGTTTATATAATAATGGCATATATATCTATATATATATATATATATATAGATATATATTGCTCTTCATATCCATGCTAACTTACATAGATAAGGACGTTACCAGAGACAGCACAGTGACATCTTTTGCCGATGACACAAAGATCAATGAAAAATAAGAAACCCTGAGGATAGAGGATCTCCACAAACAGACATGTACAGAATCTACAAGTGGACGTAAGACAACAATATGAAGTTTTACACTGGGAAATTTCAGCTGTTACGGTACGGAAAAAGGGAGGACCTAAAATCCATGGAATATTGTACCCCAAATGGACAGGCAATTCAGAGAAATTCTAGAGCAAAAGATTTAGGTGTTGTAATGACAGATGATGCGAAATTTGAAACACAAAATAAAATAGCAGTAAACAGAGCAAAGAGAATAACGGGGCAGATATTGAGAACCTTTAAACGAAGGGATAGGAATGTAATGATTCCTCTACTGAAAACACTGACCATACCCAAATTAGAATACTGCTCGGTCCTAACATACCCATATAAAAAAGAAGACATTAGACACCTAGAAGGGATTCACAGAAGCTTCACAACCAAGATCAATGGGTGCAAAGAACCAACTTACTGGGAAAGGTTACGTCAATTAAACGTATATTCACTGGAAAGGAGAAGAGAGAGATACACCATTATTTACACTTGGAAAATAATAGAGAAGCTAATCCCTAATCTTACTCTGAATCCTATAACCCCCCTCAAAAAAAACAACAACAATGGAAAGTAGAAAAGGAAGACTGTGTCGTGTTCCCAAATTAAAGGCGAGACAGGGAACATTCTCAACCCTGAAGGAAAATAGTTTTGTTGTGAGAGGAACAAAACTGTTTAACCAGCTGCCAAGGAACTTAAGAACGCGAGTGGTTTTGCGGTGGATATCTTCAGAAGAAGATTAGATGCCTGGCTCAGAACAATCCCAGATAAGCCGGGTGTACCTGGCTATGTGAGGTGGAGAGTACAAGAAACCAACTCTGTGCTTCACCAGGCCAACTCGAGAGGAGGAGCGACAAGCTTGACTTTCGTGAAATGAAGAATCATCGCAAGGAACATTTGAAAGGTTGAAAGGAAAAGTATATATATATATATATATATAGCCAAAGAAAAGCACAATATTAACCAATAAGTATTTTTTTACGCATTGTATGGAGTTTGTAGGTCAACTTATTTCCCATACTGGATATATTTAAAATTTAAGATATTTTTCTTGAATGTTTACAACAAAATTGTTTGGTATTGTTTTAACATCTTTTGTAATGGCAAAAGTCATGTGACAGATGGGACCCACAGCCTTTCGGAGGATTGTAACAATCTTAGGGTCGCTACATCATCTGACCTCAGATGAGGGTCACCCATCCAACTGCTGAATAGACCCAACGTCGCCTAACCTCGCTGATCAAACGGGAAACGGTGTTGCAACGTGACTACGACGTATCCAACGACAATGACAAAGTTATATCGGTCGGTGAACAACAATATATATTATATATATATATATAAAATAGAGGGGATTGTAGACGCCAATAGACCAGGGAAGTAGGCCAGGGAGGATATTAGGCAGGAGACAGAGAGTGCTGGAACTCCCGCTTCTCGTGTCACTGTCCTCTTTAGCTGATCTTATTCTGTGTCTCATCTACCTCGTGAGCAGTCCAGCATGCTCTCAAACACACATTTCTCCCTCTATTCTTCAATACACATACATACATTTTAAAACACAACACAATCTTTTCAAAATTTATACATAAAAAAAAAAAAATGCATCGTTAGCCTCAGAGACCTTGATTTTGGTTCTCTCTTATATGGGGAGGGGAGCATTTTTGCAGACGCTCGCCCTTAGCTCCTCCTTCGTACATATATATAATATATATATATATATATATATATATATATATATATATATATATATATATATATACACATAGGGTGTTTCAGGTCGACCCAAGAAATATGGAAATTGGTATTGGTATTTGGAAATAAATTTGTATTTGGTATTTGGTATGTGAAGTTTGTCATTGTAATATCGCCAATTTCATATGTCTCGGGTCGACCTGAAACACCCTATATATAAACTGTATATATATATATATATATAACAGGGTGTCCCGTAAGTCTGGACCCATAGGGAAAAATAATAAAATTACAAAATAGTCCAAAAAATTTATTTATAATATATTTTTTTTATTATTTTTATTATTATTTTTATTATTTTTTATTATGATCTTACTCCGCTGGAGTTTTATTTGTGGGGCCACTTGAAAGCCAAAGTGTACGAGGTCAAACTTCAGAACATTTTCCACTTAAAGCACGCATTGTGGAGGCTGTCAAGAAATTTCTGCGACTGTGATTCAGAAAGTGCTGTCGCAGTGGAGATTGCGTCTTCAACTATGTGTGCGACACAAAGCGGGACACTTTGAACAGATTATGTAATAAATTTTTGGACTATTTTGTAATTTTATTATTTTTCCCTATGGGTCCAGACTTACGGGACACCCGTATATATATATATAATATATATATATATATTAAATATTTTTAAAATTCTTTATTTTTCCTTTAAATAATGTAGTAAATCTTTTCTTTTCTTTTGATAATTCCATCCTTTTTTCCTCTTTACATTCCCCTCATGTTTTTTTTACATTTTTCTTTTCTTTAAATTATTTTATTTTATTTCTTCTTATTTTTTCCTTTCCTTCATTTTTATTTCTTCCAATTCCGATTCTTATTTTTCTTTTTTTTCTTTTTTAAATAATTTTGTTCTCTTATTTTTTTCTTTTATTTTCTTTTATTTCATTTCAATATTTTTTTTTTATTTTTATTCCGATTATTTTTCTTCATTTTTAATTCCTGTCTTCACTCCTCGTTTTCTCTTATTTTTTTTTCTATTCGTTCTTTCCTCGACTCATATCCCTTATTTTATTTCGTTTTATACAGGGTGATCAAAAAGTTGCAGTGCACTGAGTTTTTTTTATTTTTTTTATAATTACTGTATATAACGTAGAACTTAATAATAATAATAATAATAATAATAAAAATAACTAATAATAATAATAATAATAATAAAAATAATAATAATAATAATAATAATAAATTATAATAATCTGAAACAAAAAAAAATAAACTACAATCAGTGCACTGCAACTTTTTGATCACCCTGTATTATTTGTTGTCCTACTTCTTCTTATTCTTTTATTTTCCCTTTGATATTTCTTATTTTCTCTTATACCTTTTCCCCTCTTTTGTGTCTTATTTACTTTTATATCTTATTTCCCGTCTTTTCTTATTTCTTTATCGATATTTTTTATTTCTCCTTCGTCTTTATTTCCTGATACCATTATTCTCCTTCGTCTTTATTTCCTGATACCCTTTTTCCCCTTCGTCTTTGTTCCCTTATACCCTTTTTCCCCTTTTTTCTTTCTTATTTCTTCTTATACACTTTTCGCCTCTTTCCCCTTCAATATTTCTTATTTCGTATTCTTCTTTCTTGTTACTCTTTTCTTATTTTCTTTCTTACTTTATTTCCCCTCTTACCTCATTTTTTCTTATGCATTTTCCCTTTTCCCCTTCGATAATTATTTCCTCTTCGTCTTTCTTATTTTCCTAAACTCTTTTCCCCTCTTTTCTTTCTTATTTCCCCTATTTTCTTTTCTTCGTATACATTTTCCCTTTTCCCCTTTGATATTTCTTATTTCCTTAACTCCTTTACCCCATTTTTGTTTCTTATTTGATATTATACCCCTTTTTCCTTTTCGATATCTGTTACTCCCTCTTTGTCTTCCTTATTTCCATATACCTCTTTTCCCTCTTTTCTTTCCTATTTTCTCATATTTTATTTCCCCTCTTATCTCATTTCTTCTTACGCATTTTCTTTCGCCTATGATATTTCTTATTTCCTCTTCGTCTTTATTTTTATACCTTCTGTCCCCGCTTTTAGTTCTTATTTCCCCTTATACTTTCTTTCCCCTCTTTGTGTCTTATTTTCTCTTAGACCTTATTTCTCCACTTCCTTATTATTTCCATTTATACCTTCTTTCTTCTTTGATATTTCCTCTTATACTTTTCCCCTCTTTCTCCTTTGATATCTTATTTACTCTTCTTCTTCTTCCTCCTCTTCTTCTTCTTCTTCTTCTTCTCCATGTTTGAAAGACGAGTCGTGAGATTCGGAGACGAAATCTGAAACGAGTTGTAGCGAATGTTTGAGACAATATTTGGGAATGCGGGTCCATTATCCGAGTTAATTTTCGAATCAGAAGAACTCTTTTAATTTCTTCCCCCTTTATATTTATCTTAGACTTAATTTAAACTTTTATCAAAGATTATTCTTTGCGTCTCGTCTCTTTTGTTAAGGGTTTAAATTTTGGGAATTGAGTTGAGGGCTTCAAATGCTCGTTTTCGTCATTCATACCCTTGGCAGTCAATTGGGTTAACAATTTCGGGGGTTTGTAATAAATATCAGTGTCGTGTTATATTAAGTAATGTATTGCTTTACTTCTTGTTACTTTTACTTTGTATAAATTTCGTCTCATCACTTCACCGCCTCTTACTGGCGGTCTTCAATCCTTCTCGCTTTGCCGCAATGTTGTTTCAATCTCTCTTTATTGTCGCTGTTATAATGGACATTGCTTTTCTAAACTCTCTAACTGCGTGCCTCCTCCTTCAAGGAAAGCACGCAGTACCAGACTTTCAATACATTCTCATCCTTTTTCTGTCCAATTCTTTAACGCAAGGATTAATAGGGAATCTCAATCTTTCATCCAGTCAACCGATCAACTCTGGAACAACCTTCCTCGCTCCTTCTTTTCCCTTGTTCATGACCTTCAATCTTTCAAACACATACCTAGCGTCCAGGTATCTCAAAATCTCTGGACCTTGATTTCAGTTCTCTCCTTCTCCTTC
This sequence comes from Bathynomus jamesi, assembly GCA_023014485.1. Lineage (NCBI taxonomy): Eukaryota > Metazoa > Arthropoda > Malacostraca > Isopoda > Cirolanidae > Bathynomus > Bathynomus jamesi. Next base: position 139,470 of record JAJOZX010001672.1, on the reverse strand, counting down.
TATGGAAGATGGGAGTATTTCTGCGGACCTTGACCCCTCCCTCTTGTATCTTAAAAAATGTATACGAGTATATATACATTTGATACATTTGCAATGGAAAGGCATAGTTCCTCTGTGTCCTAACTTATAGGAGAGCCTCATATTGTAAAATCACTAATATTAGGCCTTAAATTTAAATTTAATAGCTCCAAAGCGCGTTATAGAGAATATGTTTAACGAAAATTAAAGAATTTTTATCACACTTAATACATTATTTCTCTATTAAAAAAATACGTTTAACGAAAATTAACGAATTTTTATCACACTTTATCACATTATTTCTCTATTAAAAATACGTTTAACGAAAATTAACGAATTTTTATCACACTTAATACATTATTTCTCTATTAAAAAAAATGTTTAACGAAAATTAACGAATTTTTATCACACTTAATACATTATTTCGCTATTAAAAAATACGTTTAACGAAAATTAACGAATTTTTGTCACACTTAATACATTATTTCTCTATTAAAAAAGAATGTTTAACGAAAATTAACGAATTTTTATCACACTCAATATACATTTTTATATTACAAATAATGATAATACGATAATTAACGGTTTTATCACACTTAATACATATTTCTCTATTAAAAAAGAATATCTTTAACGAAAATTAATGAATTTTTATCACACTCAATGCATATTTTTATCACACTCAATTATATTCATGATTATTCCTACGCCGTAGACGTAGCTCTCGAATCACGAAACGCTATCATAATGCTATAATACATAAAGATAAATATCGAAGTAACAATACTCATCCAAGAGGAGAAAATGCTTGCGTGGAGGGCACATTTTTGCCTACTTTAGCCCCATAATATCCGCTTGTTCATACCCTTTCTTCCTTCATATCATACTCAAATTTTCTCTAATCTCAGAAATAGATCCCTTTAACCCTGTGTTTGCAGTTTCAGGGGATTCCCCCAAGGTTTGCTGCCTTTTTCTCGAGTTTATTCTGGTCTTTGTTACAGATTCTGTTTTGACAAGAGGGAAAACTCTATATGTATTGGGGGAGACGGAGATGGGATCTTGAGTGAGTGTTTGGTGTGAGAGGATACTGTGAAAGTGAAGTGTAATAGAGAGTTGGAAAAAGAAAAGGAAATTGAGAGTGTGTTACAGAACGAGAGAGAGAGAGAGGGAGAGAGAGAGAGAGAGAGGGGGGGGGGGGACTTCAAATGAGAATTACGTTTCGATATCTTAAGAAATAAAGCGACAAACGTTTCTCTCTCTCTCTCTCTCTCTCTCTCTCTCTTTCTCTCTCTCTCTCTCTCTCTCTCTCTCTCTATACATATATATTCGACACTTAATCTATTATGTTCTTGGAGACACGCAGAACTTTGCTAGGGAGCCAAGTTCTTATACAGCGGATCTCTTAAGGAGTGTTTAGACTCATTTAAATGAGTATTAAAGCCATGTGGCACTCCCAATTGGCACTTGCGGTTATTTTCCCCTCTGGATGGGGGTTTTTAATGTACTGAATTCACACAATGAGGATAAATGCGTTTCGGTGGTATATTTTCTTTTTACTTTATATATATATATATATATATATATATATATATATATATATATATATATATATATATGCGCGGTTTTTATATGAAACAAAAATGACCTCACCATAATTCGAACTTCGAACCTGGGACTTTCTGCTCAGTAGGAATCGCGAGCTCTACCGTTAATCACAGTACAACGGGATAAAAGTTAACGCAACCTGTCCTATATTTAAACGACTGAGGAAACACGTAACGCTTTCGTATCTAGAGCTGTTTTACGATGTTAACTCCCGCCCAATCGAGGTATAATAGCTACAGATAATTAAAATTTCTCTGGTATAGCACTAGGGTCCTATAGATGCAATAAAACGTATGCGCACGCGTGGTTTTTTTTTGTAAGGATGTCTTATGCCAGAGAGATTTGAATAAAATGCTGATTAAATAGAGTAATATTATCTATCTACAGAAGGTTGACAAAAGTAAACAGACATCACGATAATTGTTCTCAAGAACAAATGGCAAAGCTGATCAATGGAATGACAGAACGTGTGTGTCACCTTTATATAACTGAAAAGGGAAAGCAGCACGATTCTAAATATATTGATTCAATAAATCTATTATTATTATCTATTGACTTTTATTATCAAATAAAAAAAAATATGGCCAAAAAAAAAAAGTGTCTATTTATTTCTGCCAACCCTCTGTACAACATAATCAATGAGCCATCTGCGCCCAAAAAATACAATTACGTTTCAACAATATTAATTTTATCTTTGTTGTACATTCATCTTTGACTTTTCCGAGAAACAAATGACATTTCAAATGCACTTTGCATGTAAAGAAAACTAATGAATTATTGATATGGAGTCTTTCATTAATTTAACTCGAAAGAATATATCTCTTTTATTGTCAAATATACGAGCAAAATGTGTGATAGATACGCTTTTCTATCTGGTCAAATTCACTATCTAAACCCGCTACTCTGGACTTATACTCATTTCGTCGACAAAACCAAAACGTTGATACTCTAAAAACAACTAATTTAATCTAACCTTACTTAACCTAATCTAACCTAGCGTCATCTATCTTAACCTAATCTAACTTAATAATAACTTGTCGTAGAATTTAAAGTCGATCAGATGTCGTAAGATCGGTTACTCTTAGTAGTCGAAAGTTACTCCAGATGCCTTGAAAAGTTAGTTAAAGTTAGGTAAAGTTAAATTAGGGTAGATTAGATTAACTGAATAAGGTTAGGTTAATTGGATAAGGTTAGGTTAGGTTAACTGGATAAGGTCAGGTTAGGTTAGATGGGTTATGTTCTGTATATACGTTCTGTGTATACATGTTAGCAGTTGAAAGTGTTTTCAGACGTTCATTAAAACTACATGTAGGTTAAATTAAGGTAGGCTAGGTTACCTGGATTACGTTAGATTAAGTTAAGTTGGTTAGGTTTTGCGATAAACTCTAAATTTGGTATTTTGCTACTACTTTAGGTAATACATGAAATCCTTTCTGTCTAACTGTACTCTTCGTACCTAAAGTACGCCCGTACACTGTACAGTTTATCGCTAAAGTACATATCTTTATATGTATTAACGTAAGATAATGGAAATGAAATAGGTGTACTGTCGATGCCAGGAGTACAATTAGAAAAAACGTTTACACGTATTATCTTAAGTGATCCAAAAGTACCAAGTTTAGAGTGTGGGTAAATTCGATCAAAAGGGTATATATATATATACACACGTGTATATACAGTACCCCAAAGTGTACCCAAGTCTTTATCATGTTATGTTGAACTTCAAAGGAAATCATATGAACGTCAGGTTTATCTAACAATTTAAAAGTTGACTGAGCCCGGGTATCTTTTAAAGCCCCTCCCTTTCGATTAATTTTATCTTGTCTCTCATCCTCATTCCTCCTTTTTACGCATTAGTCTCAAACAAATCAACGTGAAGGGGTTCTATCGTGACAGCCTGAGCGTATCGGGGCCAAACCTCACTTACAAAATCTTGTTATATATATATTTGCGGATGCCGGAAACCGTCTCAGGCGGAGATCAAATAAGATATTATGAATACAACTTAAAAAATACCATGTTGAAGTGTTTTTTGAAACGTGTCTTGAAATTAATTATGACTAAAAGTTTTTTTAAAAAGCGTATAATGATTCATAATTACGGTGTGTAAAATATATTATTAAAAACTTTCTTTTTTGATTTGGGGCGATATTAAAATTTTAACATTTTGAAAGTTGTGATATAAGTAAGCTTTAGATATAGTCATTCTTATATATATATATAATATATAATATATATATATATAATTATATATAGAGAGAGAGAGAGAGAGAGAGAGAGAGAGAGAGAGAGAGAGGATAGATAGATATTGTTAATGTAAATCCAAACTTTTGCACAATTAGAAAATCGCAAAAGGCTAATCAAACTGTTTAACTGGAAAGTAAACTTTATTTCCTGTGTATATTTGCCAATTCAGTTTAATACCCGCTTCGCTAATGTACCCGAATCCAATGAATGAATGTACCGTGAGCTCACTGTACCCAGAATCCCATTAACATTTGACCCGCTTCTGGCATGCACTAACTTAGAATGTTACGCATTATATATATATAATATATATTATATATTATATATATGTACAGGGTGGGCGGAAAGTAGCTCCCTATTTTGGATTGGTAAAAAAATACGTATATTATCCATTTATTTCAGAAGAAATAATATGAAAAGGTAGGCATACATGGTAGGTTTTCTCTAAAATTCAATGTGGGCTCCAACTCTTTCTACCAGCTTCTGGAGCCGCCCAGGAATGGCGTCCACTGACTTTAGCAGGAACTCCGGCGGGATGGAGGACATGACTTCCCGAATTCGGTCCTCCAGTTCTTCCAATGTCCTCGGTTTGGAGCGGTAGACTTCTTCCTTTACCCACCCCCAAAGAAAGAAGTCGCACGGTGTCAAGTCGGGGCTCCTGGCTGGCCATTGATGTGGACCACGACGACCCATCCAACGCCCAGGGAAGTGGGCATCCAGCCACTCACGGACAACAAGAGCGAAGTGCGGAGGGGCGCCATCTTGCATAAATATCAGATCGTCGATGTTCTCCCATGTGCTGACAACCGGCCAGACCTCTTTTCGCAACATAGCAAGGTACCGCTCAGCATTCATGGTGTTGCGCAGAAGGAACGGGCCCACAACCTGATCTGAGGTCATACCACCACACCGTTACACTGAACCGATTCTGCCGTTTTTCAGCGGTAACCATGGGATCCTCTCCTGCCAGTAGTGGCAATTGTGGCGGTTGACAAAGCCTCCGACGTGGAACACCGCCTCGTCGCTCCAGAGGATGTTGCGGAAGAGATGGGGCCAGTCTTCATGCCAAGCCAGCATGATTTCCCCGAACTCCATGCGAATGTCGCAGTCCTCGTCCGAGAGAGATTGGCAGTAATGCGGCTTCCACGCACGCCAGTTCAGCTCCTTCTTCAGCACAGTTCGCACTGAGTAGCGGGAGAGTCCACTTTCCGAGCTGCCTGGCGAGTTGACTTTCGTGGACTCAGTGCGAACATTTCCTGAACTGCCTGCACCGTCTCCTGGGCCCTGGATGTCGAAGGGCGACCACATCTTCGAACATCTGCCACAGACCCCGTGGTCATGAGCTTCGAGTGGCAGTTCTTGATTGTTTTCGGGTCCACTTGGGCACGTGGTCCGTGAATGGCCCGCCACCATCTTTGAACTCGAACGACAGAGTGCCAAACTTCGTACCGTGCCGCCAACTGGGCACGCTCCTGCAGTGTTAAACGCTCAGCCATGTTACCCTTCAATCTGAAATGAAAAAAAAAAAATGAACGTTACAATTGTACCACTTTAGAGAACACAAAGAAACACTTAGAGAAAAAAGATTACCGTTACAATTGTACCACTTTAGAGAACACACCATAACAATATACAATACAATCACAATTTATACATAATTTATATGTAATTTAAATTAGGGAGCTACTTTCCGCCCACCCGTACACGTACAGTATATATATAATTATATATATATATATATATATATATATATTATATATATATATATATATATATATATATATATAATATATATATAAGATTGCTTATTTTGAGTAAATTTGGCGTACTGACTTCAGTTTCAAAACGTGTCTGTATACAAATACTTTGAATTTTCATCGGAAATGTTTATTTTAAACATGCAATTCAGGTATTTTGACAATGTTTTGAAGTGTTTTGAAATGTTTTCTACATTTATTTGAAAGACTAAAGTTTCTAAGACAGATTTAAGATAAATAATTTATAATTACCAATTTCAAAATTAATTTTTAAACTTTTAATTAGATTTTTTGTTGAAATTCGAGAAATTCCCAATTTCTATAAGGTTCCGACGAGAACTATACGTTCAGAAATTATAGACCATTAATTATTTGAAATTATACAGTAGTTTTAAATTCAATATTTTTATAATTAACTCAGTTTATAATTGTAATTAAAATTTACATTTTACGTTCTACAATTTGCTATTGAATTTTGTAAAAATATTTACAAAGGCAAAAAATTATGAAGTTCTTCCTTTATTTAAGTAAATTAATATACAGAGTGTACACAAATTATCTTTACATCTTCTATCTCAAATAAAAATATTTGGAAACGAGCTACACATACCGTTTTTGCGCCATCTGTGAGAGAAAATAATAAAGTTTCACATAACCTCAAACACGTTCAATATGGGCACCATTTGTCACAGGTAAGACGTCCAAACGGTATTCTAACTCCATCCATGTACGCTGCAACATTTCAATGTCAACTCTTGCAAAAGCAGCAGCAATTCCGGTCTTTAAATCGTCGATGCTGGCCACTGGAGTTGTGTACACGAAGTCTTTTACATGACCCCATAGAAAAAAGTCACAGGGTGTTATGTCTGGTGATCTGGCCGGTCGACAGATGAACCACCCCCACGGCCAATCCACCGATTTGGGAAATGCATGTTAAGGGAATTTCGTACCAATTTCGTAGTTTGTGTACACCCTGTACAATAATCTGCCATCTGACAACTACCACGTGAAACTTTATTACTTTCTCTCACAGATGGCGCCAAATTTCCTAATATTTTTATTTGAGAGAGAAGTTATAAAGATAATTTGTGTACACCCTGTATATATATATATATATATATATATATATATATATATATATATATATATAATTATTTCCATGTTTTAAAAAAATTCTAGATATTATTAAACGAAGGTTGTATGAAAATTAATTTTTTTTATATCAAAGTAAGGAAATGCATATTTAATTGGTTAATAAAGAATCAGTAGGGTCAGAAACTGGCACAGCGATTAGGCCAGATAAATGCCGTCCATTGCGCTAACTTCTAGACTATTATTAACCAGTACCACTGAGAGTCGATCCCCCGACTTTAAAGTCTTCACTTAGTTTACAGGAAAAAATGTAAAGCGTTAACCCACTGTACCACGGGCTCTAGTGTTCTTTGGTTGATGGGTTCATCTTTTTACATCCTTGATCCACTAGAGGGCGCTCAGACAGAATACATTTAATGGATCAGTTTTTTGGTGATATTTTTTGTTAGTGTTTGTTATTTTCTGTTACCGGCATTTTTTGTTATTGTTATTGTTTGTTACATACAGGGTGTAACAAAAGTTCGTTGTCATAGGGAAATAAGATATAACAGAATTGATCGTGATGAGTGTGTATGTATGTATTACGTGGCAACACTGTTAGGCTACATGGAATGCAATTTGAGCATGGACTGGATTAATTGGTAAGTTGATTGTATTGTTTGTAATGTATAGTTAAAACTATTTTCTCCTTCAATTCTCTTATATCTTATTTCCAATGAGAACGGACTTTTGTTGCACCCTCTATATATATATATATATATATTATATATTATATATATATATATATATATATATGATGAATAAAACCACGAAGGAAAGGAAACACAAAATGGTGCTCAGCGCTTTCGTCTAATGACATCCTCAGGAACACTGAAGTACATAAAAAGGTTAAGCCTATATATAGGTTACAGAAAGAAAAAAAGAAAAAATAAATAACATACACACACACATATATATATATACATATATATATATACATACATATCTATATATACAAATACATACATACATACATACATACATATATATACAATAAACAGAGAAGTAAAAATAAAAAAAAATTAAAAATTAAAAACCTTAAAGGATTACCAGTGAGGCGTACAGATTTGTAAGGAAAATATCGATTTTTAGCACAAGATCAAATGGATTATAAAAATACAAATTTATACTGGAACTCTGCCCGGGTTTTAACACACTGCTGCCTATGGTCAGGTTTCGATATATATAAAAAAAAAATAAAATGCAAATTAAAAGTTAATCGATTTTTAGCACAAGATCAAATGGATCTTGTGCTAAAAATCGATTAACTTTTAATTTGCATTTTATTTTTTTTTATATATATATCGAAACCTGACCATAGGCAGCAGTGTGTTAAAACCCGGGCAGAGTTCAGTATAAATTTGTATTTTTATAATCCATTTGATCTTGTGCTAAAAATCGATATTTTTCCTTACAAATCTGTACGCCTCACTGGTAATCCTTTAAGGTTTTAATTTTTTATTTTTTTTTTTTTTACTTCTCTGTTTATTGTATATATATGTATGTATGTATGTATGTATGTATTTGTATATATAGATATGTATGTATATATATATGTATATATATATGTGTTGTGTATGTATGTTATTTATTTTTTCTTTTTTTCTTTCTGTAACCTATATATAGGCTTAACCTTTTTATGTACTTCAGTGTTCCTGAGGATGTCATTAGACGAAAGCGCTTGAGCACCATTTTGTGTTTCCTTTCCTTCGTGGTTTTATTCATCATAAATATTTTTCACGTGTTTACTTTCGTGAAATAATTTTCATATATATATATATATATATATATATATATAATAAGTTAAATTTGGACGATTCTTTTTCGGACACCCATATCTCTCTCTCTCTCTCTCTCTCTCTCTCTCTCTCTCTATATATATATATATATATATATATATATTTTTTTTTTACCGTGAATCTGATATCGAATTTTGGAGATTCTCAACCGTGTATTAATTAATGTTTACGTCAGTTCACATCAACTTAAGCTCAGATCTTCAATTTTTACTGCGTTTCCATAAAAACAGGTCTTGCGAACGACTTACCAATTTTCATTCATTTGAAACTAATAAAGAGATAACAAAGATAAGCTCTATGGAAAAGCTTTGACATTTTTCTTTCTTTGTTCGTGACAGTAATCGGGAAATATCGGAAAATATCGGGAAAAATATCGGGTGTTGAAGGACATCTCGTAAGAGAAGGCAGAATCTGTGTTTACGTACAAAAAGGAACTGAAGGAGAAGAAATAGTAAATTATAACTGAATTACACGTTTACGATCGTGTAATATATATATATATATATATATATATATATATATATATATATATATATATATATATAATATATATATAATATATATATATTAGATATGGAGAGAGAAAGAGAGAGAGATAATAGTTAGTTAAAATAACCAAGTACATTGTTATATATCTGTCAACCAAACCAAATGGTTAAGCCAACCATGTTATGTGGGTTGAGTTAACTATTTAATTTGTCACCAGAAATATGCACAAGGTAAGTAATGTGTGCGAAACTTAGTGTACAGTATTTGACAGTACTGTATTTATGTTTTATGTTTTTTTAGCGAGGAGAGTGTGGGGGTTTGGAGGCACCGGGAAAAACTTCCAACAGGCGACAGGCTCTGCACACATTAGTCCGGTATTCAGAGGTTTCACTATATATTATATATATATATATATATATATATAATATATATAAAAGCTATTAAAAATTCGATTGGACTCTTAATTCTTAATCAAGCAAGATATACAGGGTGTACCAAAAGTCCGTTCTCATAGGGAAATAAGATATAAGAGAATTGAAGGAGAAAATAGTTTTAACTATACATTACAAACAATACAATCAACTTACCAATTAATCCAGTCCATGCTCAAATTGCATTCCATGTAGCCGAACAGTGTTGCCACGTAGTACATACAAACTCATCACGCTCATGTTATATCTTATTTCCCTATGACAACGGACTTTTGTTACACCCTGTATGTATAGTATATATATACACCTTTATTTATTCTCAATAAACGTCTAGTATTTCTTCCTTTTTGGATTTGGGATTTGGAGTGTTTTTATTTGCATTTAAGAAAAGCTCTAATTGATAGTAAATAACGTAAGACCTTTGTTTCCAGTTGCGTTTCTACGCGTACGAATAATATTTACATTCGGTTTCAAGGAGACCATATAACGCACGAGGAATTTATTTCCCTCCATATATATATATACAGGGTGTCCCATAAGTCCGGTCTCATAGGAAAATTTATTTTAAATTAAATTTACAAAATTAATAATAAATTGGAACTACAAGAAATGTGCAAATTGAGGTCGCTTTGGGACGTGGAAGTGAATTACGCTGGTGAGGAAAAGGCCTCCGAAGGCCTTTTCCTCACCAGTGTAACTCACTTCCATACTAAACATAGCGTGTTATTCTACCTGCAACAAAAAATGGGTCCCAAAACAAGACATCAATTTGAGCATTTATTTTTAGTTCTAAAGTATTCCTTTTGTAAATTTAATTTAAAATAAATTTTCCTAGGACCGGACTTATGGGACACCCTATATATACGCTTTCTCTCTCTCTCTCTCTCTCTCTCTCTCTGATGTGTGTGTGTGTGTGTGTGTGTGTGTGTGTGTGTGTGTGTGTGCGTGTGCGGGAAGGTGGGCTTAAGTGTGGGTATAATGACACGTGTATGAATACTTGCATTTTTTTCCAAGACGTACTGCAATTGGATAATTCTGAAAATTAGGTATCGTAAAAAAGACAAGAATTAAAATAGAAGAAAATTTTCAGAAATTTTAATGTAATTTAATAACAGGTTTTGAAGTAACTTCAAAATTCGACTTTTAAGCATTCTTTTTTTATATATAGTTTTTCACAACTGTGAAAATCAGTAAAATTTTGTGGAATGAAATATAAAAAATTGAACAGAGATTTTCTATATATATATATATATATATATATATATATATATATATATATATATATATATATATAATTATACGGCATTCGAAAAATAGATGCCTTCTGTATAAAACAAGTTACTCCAACCTTGAGATTATCTTCAAAATAAAACTTAATAAAAAAAGCATGTTAATATATATATATATAGTGTGTGTATATAATTATGATAAAAATTTACTCTTTCATACTTCTTCCTTAGCATAAACATTACCCTAAATTTGCTTGAGGTTACAACCTTAAAATCTGACTTTTTAAGGGTCTCTCTTTTTTTTTTTTTTTTTTTTTTATCTCATTTACCCAGAGGTCGAAACCAAGTTTTTTGGTCTCTTTTTTTTTTTTTGTATAAAGCCTGAGGGCACTCATTGCCACCTGACTTTCGTCTGTTGCCAACATCCTGTTCCATTCTTCTAAGGTTTCATCATCACATACGCATTATTTTTTTTTTTTGTCTTAGAAAACGCCCCACTAATTTTAATTACTATAATAAGGTTAATTTTATATATATATATATATATATAATTATAATATATACTGTATATTTATGAGAGAGAGAGAGAGAGAGAGAGAGAGAGAGAGAGAGAGAGAGAGAGAGAGAGAGAGAGAGAGATTCAACAAAAATGTATCGTTAACTATTTGCCAATCAATTTCACTGATTAATTCAACCATGCTATGATGCTACAAACCATGCACATGGCTATTTTTCTGGTTAGTGCTAGAATAACATGGTCGGACTAACCATACATGGTGTAGTTTGGCAAAGAGTAAACCATACAATTTTCGTTGTTGTATAACTAAATATCTCTCTCTGTGAAATGTTAACGTCTGAAATGAAAATGCCAATAGCTAACAATAACAAACAAAGCTAATATCAAACAGTATCAAACAATGTCGATAACGGAAAATAACAAACACTAATAAAAAATACCACCAAAAAAAACTGAACTATCAAATGTATTCGGTCTGAGCACCCTCTACTGGAGTAAAAACGTTAATCGGATGAACCCATCAACCAAATAACACCAGCGCCCGTGGCACAGTCGGTTAACACTAAACATTTTTCCTCTATAAGCGAAGTGAAGGCGTTAAAGTCGGGGGATTGACTCTCAGTGGTACTGGTTAATAATAGTCTAGAAGTTAGCGCAATGGACGGCATTTATTTGGCCTAATATATATATATATATATATATATATATCGTAAAGAACGACGCTTGTATAGGAGATATTCCGCGCAAGACGAGAAAGAGAAAACAACAAATGAAAAAATGAAGTACCACCTGGGAATCGAACCGGGATCTTCCGATTGCCGGTCAGACGCGATACCACTACACCATGGTCTTCACTCTTCCAATGCCGTAATTCCTCTACATACTCGCAGAAACCAATGCCCCAAGGGGCACCTCCCGCATGCCGTAACATTATATACATTCAACTGCAAAGAACACGCAGTATAAATAACGTAAAGAACGACGCTTGTATAGGAGATATTCCGCGCAAGACGAGAAAGAGAAAACAACAAATGAAAAAATGAAGTACCACCTGGGAATCGAACCCGGGATCTTCCGATTGCCGGTCAGACGCGATACCACTACACATGGTCTTCACTCTTCCAAATGCCGTAATTCCTCTACATACTCGCAGAAACCAATGCCCCAAGGGGGCACCTCCCGCATGCCGTAACATTATATACATTCAACTGCAAAGAACACGCAGTATAAATAACGTAAAGAACGACGCTTGTATAGGAGATATTCCGCGCAAGACGAGAAAGAGAAAACAACAAATGAAAAAATGAAGTACCACCTGGGAATCGAACCCGGGATCTTCCGATTGCCGGTCAGACGCGATACCACTACACATGGTCTTCACTCTTCCAAATGCCGTAATTCCTCTACATACTCGCAGAAACCAATGCCCCAAGGGGCACCTCCCGCATGCCGTAACATTATATACATTCAACTGCAAAGAACACGCAGTATAAATAACGTAAAGAACGACGCTTGTATAGGAGATATTCCGCGCAAGACGAGAAAGAGAAAACAACAAATGAAAAAATGAAGTACCACCTGGGAATCGAACCCGGGATCTTCCGATTGCCGGTCAGACGCGATACCACTACACCATGGTCTTCACTCTTCCAAATGCCGTAATTCCTCTACATACTCGCAGAAACCAATGCCCCAAGGGGGCACCTCCCGCATGCCGTAACATTATATACATTCAACTGCAAAGAACACGCAGTATAAATAACGTAAAGAACGACGCTTGTATAGGAGATATTCCGCGCAAGACGAGAAAGAGAAAACAACAAATGAAAAAATGAAGTACCACCTGGGAATCGAACCCGGGATCTTCCGATTGCCGGTCAGACGCGATACCACTACACCATGATCTTCACTCTTCCAAATGCCGTAATTCCTCTACATACTCGCAGAAACCAATGCCCCAAGGGGCACCTCCCGCATGCCGTAACATTATATACATTCAACTGCAAAGAACACGCGTCGTTCTTTACGTTATTTATACTGCGTGTTCTTTGCAGTTGAATGTATAAATGTTACGGCATGCGGGAGGTGCCCCCTTGGGGCATTGGTTTCTGCGAGTATGTAGAGGAATTACGGCATTTGGAAGAGTGAAGACCATGGTGTAGTGGTATCGCGTCTGACCGGCAATCGGAAGATCCCGGGTTCGATTCCCAGGTGGTACTTCATTTTTCATTTGTTGTTTTCTCTTTCTCGTCTTGCGCGGGAATATCTCCTATACAAGCGTCGTTCTTTACGTTATTATACTGCGTGTTCTTTGCAGTTGAATGTATATAATGTTACGGCATGCGGGAGGTGCCCCCTTGGGGCATTGGTTTCTGCGAGTATGTAGAGGAATTACGGCATTTGGAAGAGTGAAGACCATGGTGTAGTGGTTATCGCGTCTGACCGGCAATCGGAAGATCCCGGGTTCGATTCCCAGGTGGTACTTCATTTTTTCATTTGTTGTTTTCTCTTTCTCGTCTTGCGCGGAATATCTCCTATACAAGCGTCGTTCTTTACGTTATTTATACTGCGTGTTCTTTGCAGTTGAATGTATATAATGTTACGGCATGCGGGAGGTGCCCCTTGGGGCATTGGTTTCTGCGAGTATGTAGAGGAATTACGGCATTTGGAAGAGTGAAGACCATGGTGTAGTGGTATCGCGTCTGACCGGCAATCGGAAGATCCCGGGTTCGATTCCCAGGTGGTACTTCATTTTTTCATTGTTGTTTTCTCTTTCTCGTCTTGCGCGGAATATCTCCTATACAAGCGTCGTTCTTTACGTTATTTATACTGCGTGTTCTTTGCAGTTGAATGTATATAATGTTACGGCATGCGGGAGGTGCCCCTTGGGGCATTGGTTTCTGCGAGTATGTAGAGGAATTACGGCATTTGGAAGAGTGAAGACCATGGTGTAGTGGTATCGCGTCTGACCGGCAATCGGAAGATCCCGGGTTCGATTCCCAGGTGGTACTTCATTTTTTCATTTGTTGTTTTCTCTTTCTCGTCTTGCGCGGAATATCTCCTATACAAGCGTCGTTCTTTACGTTATTTATACTGCGTGTTCTTTGCAGTTGAATGTATATAATGTTACGGCATGCGGGAGGTGCCCCCTTGGGGCATTGGTTTCTGCGAGTATGTAGAGGAATTACGGCATTTGGAAGAGTGAAGACCATGGTGTAGTGGTATCGCGTCTGACCGGCAATCGGAAGATCCCGGGTTCGATTCCCAGGTGGTACTTCATTTTTTCATTTGTTGTTTTCTCTTTCTCGTCTTGCGCGGAATATCTCCTATACAAGCGTCGTTCTTTACGTTATTATACTGCGTGTTCTTTGCAGTTGTATATATATATATATATATATATGCACTAAAATCACAAAATAACACGTGACCTTATTAATAAGCAAACAACCACAAGGCTCGGACTTTGTGTTTCCTTTTCCTTGTGGTTGTTTGCTTATATATATATATATATATATATATATATATATTACTGAACTAAAGGAAACTACATATGGAAAATGATCGAAAAACTGGTACCAAACCTAAAACTAAACCCAATTACGATTCAAACAACACTGGAAAATAGGAAAGGCAGAATGTGTAGTGTTCCCAAATTAAAAGGACGACAAGGGACCTCCTCAACCCTGAAGGAAAATAGCTTGGTTGTCAGGGGGCCAAGACTTTTCAACCAGCTTCCTAAGGACCTCAGAAACGTAACGGGGGTCAAAGTTGAAGTCTTCAAGAAAAGACTGGATGCCTGGCTCAGGACAGTACCAGATGAGCCGGGCGTGCCTGGCTATGTACGGTGGAGAGCGCAAGAAAGTAACTCGCTCCTCCACCAGGCCAGACCTAGAGGCGGGGCCACCAGCTTGACCTCCGTGTGAAGAGAGACCAACACACGAAACAACATAAGGTTCATGAGGTTCATAAGGTAAAGGAAGAACTTCAGAATTTTTTGCCTTTGTGAATATTTTTACAAAATTCAATAGCAAATTGTAGAACGTAAAATGTAAATCTTAATTACAATTATAAACTGAATTAGTTATAAAAATATTGAATTTAAAACTATAATGTCAAATAAATAATTAATGGTCTATAATTTTTCAACGTATAGTTCTCGTCGGAACGTTATAGAAATTGTAAATTTCCCGAATTTCAACAAAAAATCTAATTAAAAGTTTAAAAATGAATTTTGAAATCGGTAATTATAAATTATTTATCTTAAATCTGTCTTAGAAACTTTAGTCTTTCAAATAAATGTAGAAAACATTTCAAAACACTTCAAAACATTGTCAAAATACCTGAATTGCCTGTTTACAAATAAACATTTCCGATGAAAATTCAAAGTATTTGTATACAGACACGTTTTGATACTGAAGTCATTACGCAAAATGTACTCAAAATAAGCAATCTTTTCGTAGTTTTATATTTGAAGTTAGTGTAAGCATTAAATGAGAGAGGAGAGAGAGAGAGAGAGAGAAAGAGAGAGAGAGAGAGAGGAGAGAGAGAGAGAGAGAGAGAGAGAGAGAGAGAAAACAGATTTATTTCCAATATACGTTTTCTGGATTTCTGCTTATGTGTATACACAATATTCGTAAAATTCAAATAAAGCAAACATTGAATGTTTATTTTTTATTACATTCGTCTTCAGCAACTCCCCCCCTTATCCCCTCCCCCTCCACACACACACGCACACAAAAAAAAAATCCGGAGAAAAATATAAAAGAAAAACAACAACTAAAAATTCGAAAAGAAACAATGGAAATGAATAATTGAAGAAATATTTCTGGAAAAGGATTTAAATTTTAATAAATAAACCTTCAGTTTCTCCGATACCCATTATGGTCATCTTCGGGCATAGAATCGAATTACCATTTCTTGCATCTGCCCCACGGAAATACCTTTCAGTAATAAAAAACCAACCTCTATTACAAAAGAAAAATTACCTAAGCGAAACGCTTTTCAAAGAATACTTTATACTCTGTATACCCCTCTTTCATCTTAATTTGGAAGCCAAAGTTCATATGTGTGTGTATGTAATATATATATATATATATACACACACACACACAATTGATTCACCTCAAAAGTTCTGGTATAAAGTCCATGACCAGCTACGCGTAGCTAGAGGAGAGTTGAAAACGACTCTATCCCTCAGAAAATTCCCCATGTAAATGAGGTGGAATGGTGCCCAAAGGGTCAAACACAAGTCGATCCTGATCTTTATATCTACCGTTCGAAGCGAAGAAAGATTATCACTCCACCTTAGACCTACAGTTTAACGTGGAATCGGAACCACGCTCCACCAGCAACCCAGCATCTTAACCACTGCCTAGGCAACTTTTGTAAATTTAATTTAAAATAAATTTTCCCCATGAGACCGGACTTATGAGACACCCTATATAATATATATATATATGGGATGTTCATAATGAGTAGAAATAAGTGGTTAAAATTTTACTATTCATGAGTCCAACTCGGTCTTATGATATTCATTTTTCAATTTGTGAATCTCTTTTATATGCAAATCACTCATCTGTGCTCATTCCTTTTTACTATTTTTAATTCTCCTTTTATGAGTTATCTATTCTTTTTATAATCTTCGTCTATTGATACTTATTTCTTTATATCTACCGCCCAGAATTGGGGCCGGCCCCGGGGCGATCTTACGTGCGGAGGAGAAGAGTTTCTCAACCTGTTTTAGACAGGAAGTCCCGATGATGGGTCGGTTGTGGCTCCCGAAAAGCTACCTTTTTTTTTTCTTTTAATTTTTTTGTAACAAAAAGAATAAAAGAAAAAAACAAAACTCTTAAATTATTTTTTTTTTTTATGGTTTTATTTTTTTATTTATTTATTTGTATCTCTTTTTGTATTATGTTCATTTTCTTTAGCTTTTTCATGGTTTTTGCTTAATTAATGGTTCACTATTTATTTGGAGCATAAGAACGCCTTTTTTTTTTTTTTCATTTTCCTTTTTAATGTCTAATTCATGTTGACTTCATATCAGTTTTCGAAACTTACATGTTTGAAAATAAGATAAGTAATTTTGCCCTACTACGAACTCCTCGCTTAGAATCTAACCCTAAGAAAGCTTTTTAAATGGTTAATATATATATATATATATATATATATATATATATATTATATATATATATACAGGGTGGGCGGAAAGTAGCTCCCTATTTTGGATTGGTAAAAAAATATGTATATTATCCATTTATTTCAGAAGAAATATAAGAAAAGGTAGGCATATATGGTAGGTTTTCTCTGAAATTCAATGTGGGCTCCAACTCTTTCCACCAGCTTCTGGAGCCGCCCAGGAATGGCGTCCACTGACTTTAGCAGGAACTCCGGCGGGATGGAGGACATGACTTCCCGAATTCGGTCCTCCAGTTCTTCAATGTCCTCGGTTTGGTGCGGTAGACTTCTTCCTTTACCCACCCCCAAAGAAAGAAGTCGCACGGTGTCAAGTCGGGGCTCCTGGCTGGCCATTGATGTGGACCACGACGACCCATCCAACGCCCAGGGAAGTGGGCATCCAGCCACTCACGGACAACAAGAGCGAAGTGCGGAGGGGCGCCATCTTGCATAAATATCAGATCGTCGATGTTCTCCAGTGTGCTGACAACCGGCCAGACCTCGTTTCGCAACATAGCAAGGTACCGCTCAGCATTCATGGTGTTGCGCAGAAGGAACGGGCCCACAACCTGATCTGAGGTCATACCACACCACACCGTTACACTGAACCGATTCTGCCGTTTTCAGCGGTAACCGTGCGACTTCTTTCTTTGGGGGTGGTAAAGGAAGAAGTCTACCGCACCAAACCGAGGACATTGGAAGAACTGGAGGACCGAATTCGGGAAGTCATGTCCTCCATCCCGCCGGAGTTCCTGCTAAAGTCAGTGGACGCCATTCCTGGGCGGTTCCAGAAGCTGGTGGAAAGAGTTGGAGCCCACATTGAATTTTAGAGAAAACCTACCATGTATGCCTACCTTTTCATATTATTTCTTCTGAAATAAATGGATAATATACGTATTTTTTTACCAATCCAAAATAGGGAGCTACTTTCCGCCCACCCTGTATATATATATCATCAATTATACACTAATTATAGACTTAGGAAATTCGAATATAATTTTAGCTATGAAATTTTGTATGTAGTTTAAATGCCTTTCAGAATTCTTTTTCCTACTTAAGACTAAAAAGATTTCGTCCTTCGAATGATGGATTCTGATAATTTCTTTTAACATTGATCGATAACACCATTTTCAAACAACACGAAACAAAATATTACTATTTCACGAACTTATTTTAAGTGTGTACATGACAGTTTTTGTTGATGCTGCTTATGTGTGTGTGTGTGTGTGTGTGTGTGTGTGTGTGTGTGTGTGCATATAAAGACGCGTGCATGCGTGTCTAGGTGCATATGGGTGCGTGTAAACCACCTTTGTGTGTATATACATGTGTACATGTATGTCTGTATTTATGAGCAGGCAGTTTTTTTTGTTTGTGTGTGTGTGTGTGTGTGTGTGTGTGTGTGTGCGCGTAAAGACTATAAACATATGTGTTTTTCAGGTTTAAAAACCTACATACAAATTAGAGAATGAATTGTAATTCAGTCGAATTTGGTTCCAAGCTATACTGTTTATTTACTACAAGGAAAATGACTTTCAGTTTCACGTTTAATTCACACATATATCACGAAACGGCGACTGCCAGAATTTAAAAAAATAGGACAAAACCAATATTTCAGAATTTCTTCCCAAAAATGAAAATACCACTGAAAAATTTCTTTTATAAATTCATATCTAAAAAACAACTGACGTTCAAACAAACTTAGTCAAAATTTCGAAGTTACAAAGTAAAAACGCTTATCTTAATCAAGCGAGCATAGCTAATCGATTATGTATACACTATGTACAGAAAAAGCTTGTCAGACCGACGGACTTCACGAGATTTCTCCGCCCAATCAAACTGTGCATGGGCTTGGATATTTTAAAAACGATTGGGGTGGAGTCAACCAAAACTGACTGCTTTAATGGTGGGCTTTCCCCTCGTTTTAACCATTCACCAGCTAACCGGATAGCTACATAAATAGGGATTGGTTTCCCCTTGAAGAGGGTTGGTTCTCGATAAACCAGCAAAGATTCCGAAGAGGGTATAGTTTTACAAGAAATCTTAAATCAGATAAGGAATCAGTGGTTGGACAAAGCAAATTACGGAAGGATTATAGGATTATTTGTAAAAACAATAAAATCGTAGGGGTACAACTTATGTGAGAGAAAGGACTCATGTGTTATGTAGACGTTTGTGTTTGTGGTGGTCACATGACTTGTGTGCTAGCACGTGAAAGGAGGAGATCTAGAAAGCATTCTGGATTGAGGTCTTTTTTATTAACGTTTTAAACGTTTAATATTTGGAGTTATTGAAGAATAGGGACCCCAGCCTTCTTTAGTTAGGCTTATAAGGCTAACTAACGAAAATATCACGCTAACCTAACCAATCGTTAGGTTAACTGTACGCCCTTGACGATTGGTTAGGTTAGGTCATGATATTTTCGTTAGTTAGCCTTATGAAGCTAACTAAAGAAGGCTGGGGTCCCTGTTCTTCAATAGCTCCTAATATTTTTATCCATTTTATTTAAATGGATTTCCTTACGTTCGACCTATCGGGAGGACACAGAGGATTGACAAAAGTAAATAGATACGACGATCCTCAAGAACAAATGGCAAGACTCATTAATGGAATGCCAGAACGTGGGTATGTCAGTTTTACATAATTGAAAGGGGAAAGCAACGCGAGCCTAAATATATAGGCCTACATTCAATAAATTTGTAATTATTTATTGACTTTTATGTTCAAATAAAAAAAAAACCGAAAGTGTTTATTTACCTTTGTCAACCTCTCTGTAAGTTTTAATGCAAGTATAAATTAAATAGTTAAAATAAGATCCGGTAAATATTGCAACTGATAGAGACTATATACTTAATATACGAACTGGTATAGAGTTCCACATACAAAAATGGTCTAGTACATAAAATAAAATTAATTGAAATTTGCTCTTTGCATATACAATGGCGCTCATAAGTATTCGTACAGAGAAATTTTTCACTTATATTCGTCCTCCTTATCTTTTGTACAATGCATAGGATAGTTATGAAAATTTCATCGTTCGTTTGGAAAATGTAACAAATAAAAAAATATAGTTCATACCTAACATATGAAGTAAAACATCAAAGAATTTGAGGAAAATAAAAAGTTAAAATGCAAAAGTTTTCGTACATTTACAAAATTATTTAATACTTTGTATGTCCACCTTTTGCTTGAATTACTTCAATGCTTCGTTCTGGGTATTTTTCTACATGGTTTCTTCATCTCCCAGTTGAAATTTTAGCCCATTCTTCTAAAGAAAATTGTTGCCATTCATTCAGATTCGAAGGTTTTCTGTTGCGGAGAGCATTTTTGAAATCAAACCATAAGTTATCGATTAAACTGAGATCTGGGCTTTGACTGGGACACTCGAGAAACTTTAAATTCTTTTGTTGAAGCCAATTCATGGTGCTCTTACTTTTATGTTTTGGATCATTATCTTGTTGCAATACCCAACTGCGAGTCTGCGACCCATTCGCAACTCCTGAAGTGAAGGAAATATATTTTCTTCCAAAATTTCCTGATATTTCCTCCAATTCAAAACCCCATTGATGACAAGTTTTCCTTAACCAGAAGCACTAAAACATCCCCCAAAGAAGCAAACTACCGCCAGCATGTTTAACCGTAAGAAGAATGATTTTTTACTCGAATACAGTATTTGATTTTCGCCGAACATACTGTTGCTCGTTATTTCCGAATAATTCAATTTTGGTCTTTCTTGTCTGTCCAAAGAACTTTCTTCCAAAATACAAATCTATCATTTTGATGATCCTTGGCGTACTTTAAACGAGTTTCTTTGTGCACTTTCGTAGTAGAGATTTTCTTCGTGTAACTTTTTCATGCAGACCATTCTTTCTCAATGTACGACGTACAGAAGAAGACAGACAGTCTTACTGTTTGACAAATATCACCTGCAGTCACTCGTAGATTCGTAAGAGCCAATCTTTCAATCCGTCTAGATGTACGTTCTGGAATCTTGCAAAGTCGTAAATAGAATTCGAAGTTCTTCTCCTATCTTCCTTTAACTCTTTCTAGACTCGTGTGCAGCAATAACACATCTCTTAAGACCTGTAGACAGCTCTTTATCACGACGACCAATTGCTTACTAATGGCTTGTATAATCGTCCTTCTTCATTGAAGATTCAAAGAAAAAATTCTAGAATTCAAAATTGCCAACAGTCCCTAATCAATAACCAGCCAACTACTGAAAAAATTAAATTCTCCCAGCCTGAGGTAGACACACAAACTATTAAATAGTTTTGTAAATAAACGTACGAAAACATTTGCATTTTAACCTTTTTTATTTTTTTCAAATTTTTTGATGTTTTACCTTATACATATATTGCAGTTAAACTAATTTTTTTTGGTTAAACTTTA
This sequence comes from Bathynomus jamesi, assembly GCA_023014485.1. NCBI lineage: Eukaryota > Metazoa > Arthropoda > Malacostraca > Isopoda > Cirolanidae > Bathynomus > Bathynomus jamesi. The sequence continues at coordinate 117,681 of JAJOZX010001672.1, read as the reverse complement.
CCAAAAGAACAGTAAACTTTTCATAACTATCCTACGTATGGTACAAAAGATAAAGACTAAAGACAAATATACCTAATATATTTCTCTGTACCTATGCTTATGAGCGCCACTGTAGGTATTGTGAGATTATATACAGTATATACTGTATATATATATATATATATATATAATATATATATATATATAATAATATATATATATATACAGGGTGGCCGTAAGTTTCCATACATAGGAAAAATAAACATTTTTTATGGACAACCATTTTTATTTATATAATATGCTCTACATGGTTGCCATTGTTTTGAAAACACATTTCAATACGTGTTCCCCACTGTTGATGAACACGCATTAGCACAGTTCACGTTATGCTTGTAATGGCGTTGGTGATACGTTCCTTTAGATGATTTATGTCTCGTATCTTTTCCTGATACACCATGGCCTTCAAGTGCCCCCAAAGATAGAAATCAAGGGGGGTGAGATCTGGGGATCTGGGAGGCTACTCCACAGGACCACGCCGACCAATCCAAGCATCCGGAAACTGCTGCTGATCCAAATACCGACGCACGTGAAGACCATAATGAGGTGGAGCTCCATCTTGCTGGAAGTAAACTGGGAAGTTACCTTCCTCGTTTAGCAGGGATGGGAAAATCTCTTCTTGCAACATGTTAAGATACCTTTCGGCATTAAGATTTCCACTGACAAAAATTGGTCCAATAATTCTGTCACCCCATATCCCGGCCCACACCATCACTTTACCGGCACCTTGCATCTTCGTCGGACTCAGCCAGTTAGGGTTAGCATTACTCCAATAACGTATGTTTTGCCGATTAACCTCTCCATTGACGTAAAAATTTGCTTCATCAGTAAACAAGATCTTAGTTGAAAAGTTTGCATCCTCGTTCACTTTGGTTAATGCCCATTCACAGAATTCCATCCGTCTATCCGGGTCGTCTTCACTCAAATGCTGTGCCATATGCAATTTGTATGGATGCCATTTGTTTGCTTTCAAAATGCGCCTGATACTCGATCTGCTGACACCACTTTCTGCAGACAACCGTCGTGTACTTTTTCTGGGACTCCGTGTAAGCGCTGTAAGTATCGTAGCTGTTGTGTCTTCATCGGTGGCTGTACGTCTTGGACCACTTCGCGGTTGATCTGCAACATTTCCAGTTTTCTGAAACTTGTTAATAAGTTTTGCCACAGTGTCGTGTGTGATGTTCGTTCCATGTTGTCTGTTAAAGTTCATTGCAACCATGCGACTGCTTCCCGACCCAGCCATCAGTATGATTTCAATTCGTTGCTCTTCGTCAAACGCATATTCTTAGGGTATCTGAAACATAAAAACAAACGTTTAATTTTTCCTATGTATGGAAACTTACGGCCCACCCTGTATATATATATAGGGGCCTATATTTTTTTTTTTCAGATAGCAAGAAAGCAACTCGCTCCTCCATCAGGCCAGGCCTAGAGTTGGGGTCACCAGCTTGACCTTCGTGTGAAGAGTGACCGGCGCACAGAACTTTTACCAGGTTTACCAGATATATATATATATATATATATATATATATATATATATATATATATATATATATAAAGCCTTGTGTAACATATACGTCAAATAAAATTTTCACTTGATTAAAATTGAATATTTTATACATTAGAGTATATGGCGACAAAAATAGAAATCTCTCTCTCTCTCTCTCTCTCTCTCTCTCTCCTCTCTTCTTAAAGAGGAAAAGACTTGAAGATAAATATCACTAACTTGATTATCGAAAAGACTAAAAAAAAAAAATTATTTATTTAATCCCGAATTAACCGCATTCAATCTCATTCATTACATTCATAAATTGGATAAGTAACCAATCATCAAACATCTACCTCAAATAATAAACCCATCACAAACTATATACGGAATAGTGTACAGACTATCGTGTACAGGGTGTAACGAAAGTCCATTCTCATAGGAAAATAAGATATAACAGAATTGAATGAGAAAATAGTTTTAACTATACGTTACAAACAATACAATCAACTTACCAATTAATCCAGTACATACTCAAATTGCATTCCATGTGGCCTTTCACACATTTTTACTCGTTTTTCTCGTTCAATTCTGTTACACCTTATTTCCCTATGAGAACGGACTTTTGTTACACCCTGTATATTAAGAACAGTTGAACGCAATCAAGTCCAAGTATGTGGTAAGTTTATAAGTATTTTCCATAAATCATTTCTCTCTTTTTAGAGTGAATGACCGAGATTCGGAGTAGGGGCGGGGGGGGGGGGGGGGGGTATGCCAATATTAAGCTAGCGCCCAAATAGCTCAGTGGGTAACACAGTTTCTGTTTAAACGAAGCGAAGACACTGAGATCGAGGGTTCGATTCCCGATGGTGCTGGTTAATAGTTGTGTTCGTCAAGTGCTGTGCCAGTTTCTGCTACACTGACTGATTATTTTATCAATATTTGACAACACCAAAAAATTAAAACAACAAAAAATGGATATATATATATATATATATATATATATATATAATATATATATAATATATACACACACACGAAAATATATATATATTTGACATATATATATATATATATATATATATATATATATATATATATATATATATTTGACAAAAGATATGAAATGTTTCGTTTGGTAACGAATAATTCATGTCTGAATATTTTAAATATGACATATACTGATTCATCTCTCAAAATTTTACCAAGTGTGGATATGAACGTTATTGAATAAAAAAAAAAAAAATTGTAATATTTATTCATACGTCAGAGAACATCCAGGATAAGATAATGTTAAATATATATTATGTTAAGTATAGGTATACCATAATATATATATATATATATATTATATATATATATATATATATAATAAACAAAATAATAAAAAATAAAAAATTAAGCATTAGTAAAACTTAAAGAATAATTGGAGTAATTAATATAATTTGAAATAATTAACATAATTAAAGTTAATTAACAAAGTTTCTCGCAGTTTACGAGAATTATAGAAATGAAAAGTGAGAATATCATATTTCTTTGAAATAATAAATATAATTTTTTTTATATAATTTATACCACAAAAAAATAGGTTTAAGAAAAAAATAATTCAATTCAAAATGAAAGTTGAAAGATGACGCGGATTAAAATGTCATTTTAATAATAATAATAATAATAATTAATTAATTAGTTAATTAATTAAATTTCGGAGCAAGTGTAATTTACGTCCCTTTGTGGTGGCTAGTGTAATTTACGTTCCCCTACATTATTCTAGTGTAGTTTGCGTTCCCCAACTTTGTCCGCGTATACCTAGTCAAATAAAACGTTAAAACTAACGAAAATATTATGACTTAACCTAACCTAGGTTAAGTCGTAATATTTTCGTTAGTTTTAACGTTTTATTTGATGGATTCATTTAAAAAAATGTCGGATCACCTGAAGCTCAGGTCCCCCAGCCTTCTTTAGTTAGCTTTATAAGGCTAACTAACGAAAATATAACGACCTAACCTAACCAATCGTCAAGGATGTACAGTTCACCTAACGATTTAGGTTGAGTCGTGATATTTTCGTTAGTTAGCCTTATAAGGCTAACTAAAGAAAGATGGGGGCCCTGATCTTCAGGTGATCCAAAATGTCTCCTAAAGATCCAAGTGTAGTTCACGTTCCCCAACTTTGACCTAGTGTAGTTTGTGTCCCCCTTTGCTTCAGGGGAACGTAAACTACACTTGTTCCTAAATTTCTTCTCTTATTAAGCAACAACCCCTGATGTGTGTATATATATATATATATATAATATATATATATATATATATGATACACACAAATCGATGAATCGGTGCAGAATTTAAATTCTGTACCGATTCATCGATTTGTTGTACCTGGTATTCCATACATTAAAACCAAGATCACCCTCTCGTCTATTGTCAATTTCGTAATCATCCCTCCCTTAAAGAAAAAAAATAATATATAATCAACATTGAAAATTCCTATGATGCGCGACTTTTGCGCCATTCTGTATATATATATATATATATATATATATATATATATATATATATATATATACCTTACAACCTTACAACCTTACAAAGGTTCCGCGTGATGATTTCTCATTTCGCGAAGGTCAAGCTTGTCGCCCTCCCCTCCTCTATATATATATTATATATATATACACTGTTATATCGAATTACTGCATCTTTTACATCAATTTTTTTTACATCAGTTCAGTTTGAATTACATTCTTATTACAATAATTTATTATTTATCTTACGCCATAACAAGTTCATAATATATATATATATATATATATATATACACACGAGTATATTATCAATTTATTTAAATATATTTTTGAACACATCCTTGAAACATCAATTACGAGAAGTCTAATACTAATACTGATGATAAAAAGGTCTTAAAATTAAAATAATAACTATGATATTAAAAAAAACAACCTAAAAACCTAAAATCAAAATAAAAACTACTCTCCCCACACCCCGCCAAAAAAAAAAAAAAAACGACAACCTAAAAACAAGAGAACTTTAATTACAGGAAACGCGTCGCTGCTACATGCTGTCTTACGCGTGGATATCATTATCCAAAACCGCGTTCTAGTCTCCTCCTCTAATCCCCCAAACCCCACCCCGTTTTTTCCTCAAGCCCCGCCCACTTCTTTTTTAAACTAGCCTAGCCTCCCCCCCTTCTCCTCCTCCTCCTCTTTCCACCATCTCCCCCCCCCACCTCCTCCCTTTCTGCACTGTTTCCCTTCCCCCCAAATTGATCTCGAGTATTATTGGCTCCCCCGAGAATAAAGTGAATTGCCATCCGGCATGATTTTAAAATGATTTTCGATGTATAACATTATTAGTGGAATTCCCTTCGTACGTTTCCATCTCGGCTTTAATTCGATTATACACATAATAACAGATGTACCAAATGATTTACATACACACACACACACACGGAGGTTGATAAAGTCCTGATGGACACTATAAGATAAATTTTGATTGGCCTTGAATACTTTCTACTGGACTCACTATATTATATATATATGATACACACAGACAGTGCATGGAACAAGGAACTCTTCTGGGATAATTAAATCCACTATAGTCCGAATAAGTAATGGTAAATGACAAATACCATAGTTTCTTTTTCATGATGCTAGCCCGACGCGGGCAACGGGTCACTCGCAAAGAGGTCCCATAAATATAGCTTCCCTCACCAGCTATCTGCAAAGCAGACAGGATCCAGCTTTGGGACATGGATCTAGGGTTTAAAGCAGCCTAGCCCTGCTACATTTAGAACCTCAATATAAGCAAAAGAGTCTTTTGCTTATATTGAGGTTCTAAATGTAGCAGGGCTAGGCTGCTTTAAACCCTAGATCCATGTCCCAAAGCTGGATCCTGTCTGCTTTGCAGATAGCTGGTGAGGGAAGCTATATTTATGGGACCTCTTTGCGAGTGACCCGTTGCCCGCGTCGGGCTAGCATCATGAAAAAAAAAACTATGGTATTTGTCATTTACCATTACTTATTCGGACTATAGTGGATTAATTATCCCAGAAGAGTTCCTTGTTCCATGCACTGTCTGTGTGTATCATAAAAAACTCAGGGGACCATTCTGAGTTCATTCCCATATATATATATATATATATATATATATATATATATATATATATATATATTTGAGGCCTCCTATTATCGTTTATGCATTGAGGATCAAAGCGAAAATGACCAGATTTTGCAACTGCTTTTTTTTAGCAAAAAGATGAAAGTTTTGCGAAGTTGGATAAACGACTGAGCAAACTTGGAATCATTCCTTAAAGACGGTACAATGACGACCCAAAAGAAGAAAAGATTTAATTTTAACTGACCTAACCTTTGACCTTCGAAATTCTATTCAGGGAGAAAATCTCACTTCAAAAGGCGAGGATGGAGGAATGTCGGAATTGTTTCAATTGTCTCAATTAATTGATCGTTCATAACAAAAATTATGGCACTAAAAAGGGGTTCGAAGGAAATAAAGAAGAAGCGAAAGAAAGATGTCGACCACAACGACAACAATATCGGATACGACAACAGTGGTAACTAAACAAAGTCATATATTCAATTTCCAGATTCACATTAAGACATCCCATGAATAGAAGATATTCAATATGTTGGATACAAGTGTCTGCAGATGTTGGATACAAGGTTCTACAAATGCTAGATACAAGGTTCTACAAATGCTGGATACAGGTGTTTAGAAATGTTGGATACGGGTGCTCAGAGATGTTGAATAAAGTTTCGACAAATGTTGGATGCAAGTTTCTAGAGATATTGGATACAAGTTTCTACAAATGTTGGATACAGGTGTTTATAAATGTTGGATACGGGTGTTCAGAGATGTTGAATAAAGTTTCTACAAATGTTGGATACAAGTTTCTAGAGATAGTGGATACAAGTTTCTACAAATGTTGGATACAAGTTTCTAGAAAAGCTGGATAAAGTTTCTAAAAACTTTGGATACAAGAGTCTACAGATGTTGGATAAAAGTGTTCGGAAATGCTGCATACAAGTTTCTAGAAATATTAAATGCAAGTGTCCAGAGATGTCACCTACAAGTGTTAAGAGACGATAGATACCAGTGTCTAGCGACAAGTGTCACCAACAAACGCATACTATGAACAGCATTGATGCGAAACTTCACCATCTCCTCATCTTAAGAACATCCTACAAGAAAACGGTAACAGATGTTTAATTATTTCTGTCACAAAAACGTTTACTTGAAAATTCAAAATTTTACATGCGTTACATCCCTAGAGTGACCTTCGTACCACGAAGGCACACTATATACAAAGTGTTCCATAAGCCATTGTACAGTAATGGCCAGAATGGATAAGGTAAAATGGTAATTTTTATTATTTTGGCTAAACAATTGGTTTTAAACAGCCATATGACACAGTCTAAATAACTAGACACAACCGAATGCAAAAATGTCATATACACCTAGTATTTTGTATGTTTGCCTTTATTTTCGATCACTGCAGCAATTTTGCGAGGCATTCATAAACACAGTCTTTCGCAAAAGTCTACAGTAATTTCTTCTACCCAAACTGCTTTAATGGATTCTTTTAAGGCAGTTTTGATGTAGGATTCCTAGCTACTTTCCTTTTCGACAATACCCAACAGTTCTCAATGGGGTTGAGATCCGGTGAATTACCTGGCCAAGGACCAAGTATCCGTACACCATTCTGGTTTAGCCATCCTTTGGCAGTTTTCGTTTGGTTGCATGGGGCTCTATCATATGGTTCATGCCTGAAGGGACAACAATAAACGGGAAAGTTTACCTTGAAGTGCTACAAGAGAAGCTGTTACATTTCATGGAGATTCACAGTTGTGGTTGGTTCCAGCTTGATGGAGCCCCATTCCACCAAACGAAAGCTGCCAAAGGATGGCTAAACCAGAATGGTGTACGGATACTTGGTCCTTGGCCAGGTAATTCACCGGATCTCAACCCCATTGAGAACTGTTGGGTATTGTCGAAAGGAAAGTAGATGCTAGGAATCCTACATCAAAAACTGCCTTAAAAGAAGCCATTAAAGCAGTTTGGGTAGAAGAAATTACTGTAGACTTTTGCGAAAGACTGTGTTTATGAATGCCTCGCAGAATTGCTGCAGTGATCGAAAACAAAGGCAAACACACAAAATACTAGGTGTATATGACATTTTTGCATTCGATTGTGTCTAGTTATTTAGAACTGCGTCATCTGTTTAAACCAATTGTTTAGCCAAAATAAAAAAAATTACCACTTTACCGTATTTCTGCCTCTGATGCATCCATTCTGGCCATTACTGTTGGTTTAAATGGAGAGATTAAATGAAGACCTACACTGACCAATATAATATCCTGTTCTTGCGCTATTTGCAAATTTCTGTCTATAATATTCAACTGATTGCATCCAATATTTAAAACTCATTATTACAAACACACACACACACACACACACACACACACACACACACGGTTAAATGCACTTTTAGACTAAATATTTTTCTATATAAACTCAAACTCTATTTAAGTGTGGTTCATATTTTTATGATCATTATATGAGCTTATAACTGAATGTGCATCAAGCATGTAACTATATATATATATATATATATATATATATATACAGTATATATATATATATAATGTATGATAAAAGTTATAAGGAAGTTTTGCCTTTTTATTATAAAATTGTATAATAAGATAGAAGGGCTCTTTTTGCTCGGCTCTATAAATCCTGCAGTGAAGCTGTGAAAGCATTATACGTGGGCAGAAGTGAGGGGGGGGGGGAAAGGGGAGAAATTGCGGTATGCCAGGATAGGGTCAGATATGATATGCCCTCAAAACCCATCTTAAGATCGATCACAAGTTCAGTAGCAACGGAGACAGGAAGAGGAGGAAGGAAGTAGGATGAAGCGAAGGAGAAGAGAAAGAATGAGTGAACGCTGGCTGGAAGTAGTTACCGGAAGTGGCTTAAATAGACTTCCTGCAACACCTGTGGACAGGAAAGAACAGCTTACCTCCTCTGCTCGTAATCAGGAGACTGGACTTCCACTCGCTGTACTGACAGGAAGAAATTAAAAAATGGCTCGTGCTCAACATTAATTTTTTTTGCGGTTATATATATATTCTCAACCGCGCTTCAGTGGAGGAAGAATATGGCGGGGAGAGCTTTCGTTCCAGAGAAATTGGTTTCGGAAATACTTTATTTTACAGGGTGGCGCTAAAGTCAGGAGTCAAAGGAGCCAGAGAGCATAAATCTTTTCCGTTCTATGGCCGTCACTATTTTTAAAAATATGACTTTTTTAGTTAAAGAATTTATAATTTATGCAATGTATGTATTTATGTATGTATAATTGTCTCAGGGAACCATTCTGAATTTGTATATATATATATATATATATATATAGGAGGGGCGACAAGCTTGACCTTCGCGAAATGAGAAATCATCGCGCGGAACCTTTGTAAGGTTATATTCATTCGTAAAGATTTAAGTGCATTTAATTTAGTAATGTTTCAAGTTTGCTTTTGGTCGTGTTTTATTTTATACGAAAATGTAAACAATGACAGAGATGTGATTGTTTCAAACAAGATTTTGAACATCCATTTTTATCGTATATTTTTCACCTAGCCTACTAGGCTTTAGTTGTAATGACGTCTCTTCAAGAAAAGCTAAGCTCGTAAGGTGGGTTCAGGAATATGGATCAATCATTACAGCTCAAAGACGAGTTACGCGCGAATTATATAAACCAGTACCATACAGAAATCTTATCCAAATGTGGGTACAGAAATTTACTGAGGAAGGAAGCGTCATAAAAAGGGACCCAGGTACAACCAAGCAATGCTCCAGAAACGATCATTGCTGTTTGGGAAGCATTTCTGAGAAGCACTAAGATGTAAATAAAGAGAGCAGCAGCCGAGTTAAACATTCCATACCCTTCTGAGCATAAAATCATAAACAAAATTTTAAAATTGAAGGTTCTGTAAGATACAGGGTGTTCACCAACTGCACCAAGAAGATTACGCTACAAGGATTAACACCCGTCAAAAATTTATCCAAAAGATTGAAAGTGGTGATCGCTTTTAGATCTTATTTTTAGCAACGGTAGATTAAACCGCTGTAACTGCAGGATCCGACTGGGTGGGGAGGGGGGAATGGTGGGGAATAAAATCCACACGGAACGTACGAACCTGAGAGACATTCGACAAAAATGAACGTTTGGTGTGCTTTGTCACGCGATCGCAGTTACGAATTTTTCCTATATTTTTTTTAGGATAAAACAGTTAATGGAGAATATTATCTCAGAATATTAAAAGAGCAAACACGGTTTTTTTGTTCCTCTCTGTACGACAAATGCCAGGTATAGCGCAACGTGTAGTGTTCCATCAGGATGGTGCACCGCCTCATTTTGCTCGTACTGGGCGTATGTTTCGAAACGAAACATTCCCAGGACAGTGGATTATAATAATAATAATAATAATAATAATAATAATAATAATATCTATTGAGAAAGAACACACTACATAAGATAGACATTACATTACTGGTTTACACAATGTTGGAATTAACGTTTAATTTTTGTAGTTTAATTACAGTATTATTATCTGAATATGCCATTGGGAAGTATGACA
>JAJOZX010001672.1:2500-102500 GCA_023014485.1 Bathynomus jamesi | reverse complement strand
AGCAGTTCGCTCATTTTTTTTCTGGATCATTTGCGTATTTGGTCACCGCATCTATCAACTGACCAATACTCTCTTTACACTACATTTTTCTTTTCGCAAACTTGTCGGAGTATTTTGGGTTATTTTTTAGGTTTTCTACTACCTTGTTTTCCTCTTTGGTTGTACGAGTATTATGGGTAGATGTCTGTTTTAGGTCCACTTCTATTTCGCATAGTTTTTTCTAGTTTGAGTCTCCTTACTGCAGTGCTGTACCTGTGGAGTTTTTTTTTACGGTTTGTGTTATATATATATATTATATATATATACAGGGTGTCCCAGAATTAACTATCTATTTCAATGAAATCGGACAAATTTTTTAAAAACACTTTATTTATGTTTATCATGTTTAATATGTGTTAAAAATGTATAAATTTCTAAATTTTTTTCATAATTTTATTTTCATAATTTTTTCATAGTTTTTCATAGTTTTATTTTCATTCTCTTTCAGAACCCTATTAATAATGAATACACAAGAACGCATCTTTGTTGTAACATCCCGTATCAAAGGAATGCAATGTAATGAAATCAGAGAAAAATTTACAAGAAGATTCCACAGAACCGGTCCTACAGACAAAGCGATTCGTGAACTTGTGAACAAATTTAAAAGAACTGGATCCGTACACGACGAGGTGGGAAGAGGACGCCCAAGGACAGCACGTAACAGTACCGAACAGGTACGACAATTGTTTGAGGATGAACCAACAACTTCGGTTAGGGAGGCCGGTCGAAGACTCAACATATCCAAGACAACAGTTCATAGAATCTTGCGTTCGACACTGATGAAAAAGGCTTAACACATTCAAGTACTGCATGCCCTAAATGAAGAGGATTATCCAAATCGAGCAGCAAGGTGTGCAGAAATTGTGGATCAAATCGAAAATGAAAGTTTATTGGATAACATTATTATCAGTGATGAGGCGACTTTCTACACGTGTGGTAAAGTCATCGACCGAACTGTCGTATCTGGTCCAATGAAAGACCGTCTGAAGTCATAGAATGGCAAAGAGACTCTCCAAAGTTAACGTGTGGCTTGGAATGACCAAATCCAAAATTTATGGCCCATTCTTCTTTGCGGTGGCAACTGTAACAGGTACCGTCTACCTTGATATGCTTCAGCAGTTTCTCGAACCACAGCTTCTTGATGATGGCATTCTTGATAATGTTGTGTTTCAACAAGATGGAGCACCATGTCATTATGCTTTAATTGTTCGAGAATACCTCAACAGACGCCTTCCGAATCGGTGGATTGGACGTGGAGGACCTCGACCTTGGCCTCCGCGTTCTCCGGATTTGACACCCTGGATTTCTTTGCATGGGGTTTCATAAAAACAAAGGTTTATCGCCAAAAGATCAATAGTTTAGCTGAACTTAAAGAACGCATCCAGTTGGCAGTGCGGGAGATAACACCTGAAATGCTTCAAAATGTGTTTCGCAGCGCTGAGGATAGATTTGAAATTTGCAGAGATACAGACGGTGCACATGTTGAAACTTCTCAATAAAGTTTGACTTATGATTTATAAATCTATTGTTTTTGTATCATAATTTAGTAATAAACACAAAATTATGTCAGTTTTTATTAAATTTGTCCGATTTCATTGAAATAGTTAATTCTGGGACACCCTGTATATAATCCATACATAGCAAGTTTGAAGTGAACCAATGATTAGACTTTCCTGTTCGGAATAAAAATTATCCAATTCAGGGGTGTTCGTTCGTATGGATTCAAAATTAAATCCAAAGAAAATCCTTCTGAATTGGGGGGGGAGGGTGAGACCAAGAACGATATACGCCTCGTCTTACATAGGATATTAAAGATGTAATTATCATAATAAAGGCGAGTAGTACACTTAAAAATTTATATATATATATATATATATATATATATATATATATATATATATATATATATATATATATATATATATATACACACGAGTGTGTATATACACATTCGCGTGTGTATCTCTCTCTCTCTCTCTCTCTCTCTCTCTCTCTCTCTCTCTCTCTCTATATATATATATATATATATATATATATATATATATATTATATATATTTGATAGTATGAAGGGTCCTATAAGCATAATTGGATTAATTAAACAAGTTATGTTTGTTTGAAAGGTCCCCGAAATAAATGTCATTGGAGGAAGGTGATCAACGAGCTTCGCTGGATTTTCCCTTAATAAAACAAAACAAAAAATGATAAAAAGTCAAAACAAAAACGTTACAATTGGTTGAATTAGATAAACAGTTAAAAATGTTGGTTAAGCTTAAGTTAATTCTGTAGAAAGAGTGGTCAGTTACAAATTACAAAAATGCCCACGAAATGAATTGGAATGTAGACGGTTAAAAAGGGAATGATAATTTTGCCCTGGAGAAGGGCCTGTTACATCTGAGTGTTACAATAGTTGTTACATGGCGGAAGACCAGCGTGTGACTAAAGAGGGATGCCAGGGTTTCGAGCCGAGGTACGATGTGATGCCATCATGGAACGAAGTACTGTCCTCGTCTGCTTGAAGTTATGTGGCAATGGGACAAAAAGGCCTTTTATGAAGTAGGAGAAACCGATTTTGTAAAGAACAAAGAACTCCTTGTGTAGGAGGAGGGAGAACGAGTGCCTGAAGGTGGCGCTGCAGAAATGCCTGAAGCGTGTCACTATAGTCTGAAGGTGTCGCTGAAGAAATGCCTGAAGCTTATCACGGGAGGGGGAACTGGGAGGGACGGATGTGTTATTTAAACCTTCCCTGGTCCTCCCTTAATGTGTATACTAAATTTGGCAAAGATTAACCTTGGCCTTTAGGCGTGATAAAATTGCATAGAACATCATCATCTTTGACATTATAATCATCATTCTATATGGAGAGAGAGAGAGAGAGAGAGAGAGAGAGAGAGAGAGAGAGAGAGAGAGAGAGAGAGAGAGAGAGATGTTTTACTCTGTTATATTAAATTACTACAGAAGTGAGTGTTAACCCTTAACTACGATCATTATTTCCCATGATAAAATAAACAAATGTACTCAGGGTCAGAACTGACCTAAAGATAGTAGCTGAGGATTAATGTTTATGTAAAAGGAAAAGAAATCATTCTCACTTCTCCCCATGCCCTCTTTCTGTACCCATTTCAAGAAAGAGTCCCGGATTTCTTACATGACCTTTTGGAAATACTTGAAAGAGGCCTGGAGACAATTTAGAGGTCTCCAAATATGTTAAAGACCATGAAGTACATTCGATGAGAAGAGATTCCAAGTTAATCTCGTCTTTTGATTGCCTGCATATATTTCCCATCCCAAATTAACTCAGTTCATCTTTCATTTCATTTCAGTCATTTTATTTGATTTTAAATGTTTAATTTGTTATTCATTTATTATTATTATTATTTATATATATATATATATAATATATATATATATATATATATATATATATATATATATATATACTAGGGGCACCCAATATATTTTGCCCCACCCTTTATTCTTAGCTAATAATAGGCCATGTTGCTGAAACGTCTTTTGGGCCGTAAGTTCGAACTTTCTGCGCTTCACATAACCAGATTTTTCCAATTTGAACCTCCCCTCCTTGTATAAAACCGCTTTTAAACTCCCTTGTATAAAACCGATGGTTAACGCAGTTTCGAAAATGGCATCTGACAGTGATGTGCGTCGTAAACAGAGAGCTGTTATCGAGTTCTTAACCGCAGAGAAGGAAACAGCTGGAAATATTCACAAACGTCTACGAAACGTTTACGGAGATGCTGTTCTTGATCGAAGCACAGTTGGACGCTGGTCTAAATGTGTGAGATCATCGGAGAGAGGGAGAGCCAGCCTCGATGATGAGCCACGCAGCGATCGCCCGGCATCGGCTGTGACATCTCACACTATGCAACGTGCTAACAGCATCATTCGATCAAATTGGGCGTCACATACAAGGAGCTATCACTGGAGCTAGGAATTAGTGAAGGAAGTGTGAATACGATAATTTAGCAACTGGGATACTCAAAAGTGTGTTCACGGTTTGTTTCTCGCGAACTGACTGAAGATCACAAAGCCAAGAAAAGAAATTGCTTCTGCGTCGTTCGATACGAGACAGAAGGGGATGACTGCCTTTCACGAATTGTGACGGGATGAGACTTGGGTACACCACTTTGAACCCGAAACAAAACGTCAGTCCATAGAGTGGCATCACGCAGACTCCCCACGCAAGAAAAAGTTCAAAATGGCTCCCTCTGCAGGAAAGGTTATGGCCACCATCTTCTGGGACATGAAAGGGGTGATTCTGGTAGACATTATGAAGAAAGGACAAACAATCAACTCAGAGGCATATATTGCTACCCTCCAGAGACGTATAAAGCGAGTTCGACCGGAGCGAAAACTGGAAGACGTCCTTCTTTTGCATGATAACGCAAGACCACACAACAGTTTGCAAACAAGAGAGGCCATCACAAAAATGCGCTTGACTGTGTTACCCCACCCTCCATACAGCCCGGATCTGGCACATTCAGACTTCCATTTGTTTGGGCCAATTCGTGGAAGAAAGTTTCAGAGTAACAATGAGGTTGTTGAGGAGGTTAAGAGGTGGCTCCAGCGGAACTCAGCCGACTTTTACCAGCAAGGAATAAAGGGTCTTGTTTCGAAGTGGAGGAAAGCCGTAAAAAAGGATGGAGACTATGTGCAAAAATAAAAACGTGTAAAAAAGGTATTGTTTGAATGGTAATTGGGTTTAGTTTGAGGTTTGGTAGCAGTTTTTCGATCATTTTTCATATATAGATTATGGTGTACCTCTCCCTTCTTCTTTCCAGGGAACACATGTTTAGTTTACGTAGTCTTTTCCAGTAGTTAAGTTATTTGCAGCCATCAATCTTGGCTGTGAAATGTCTCTGCGTTTTCCTAGTTTATTAATTTCTTCCTTTTTATATGGGGACGTCAAAACTGAGCAGTATTCAAGTTTTGATATGATCAGTGTTCTCAGCAGGGAAATCATTACTATCCTGTCCCTCCTTTTGAACGTTCTTAGTACCTGTCCCGCGACTCTTTTTGCTTTGTTTATCGCTATCTGATTTTGTGTCTCGAATTTGGCATCATCGGTCATTATTGCCCCCAAGTCAACCGCTTTCGTGCTTTCTGAATTTCTTCTCTATCTGGAGCATAATATGTAGTCTGTTTAAGTTCCTCAATTCTACCATATCTCAAGAGCTGAAATATATATATATATATATATATATATATATATATATAACGTAAAGAACGACGCTTGTATAGGAGACATTCCGCGCAAGATGAGGAGGGAGAACGAACAAATGAAAAAAATGAGGTAACCACCCGGGATCTTCCGATTGCCGGTCAGATATGATAACCACTACACCATGGTCCTCACTTCGATTCCCGGGTGGTTACCTCATTTTTTCATTTGTTCGTTCTCCCTCCTCATCTTGCGCGGAATGTCTCCTATACAAGCGTCGTTCTTTACGTTAATTATACTGCGTGTTCTTTGCAGTTGAAATGTGTATAATATATATATATTATATATATATATATGTATATATAAAACTTACGACCTTCAATGTTTATCTTTTGGAAATTTATATAATGTTTGTCTTCATGACGTTGTTTAACGTCCTTCGCAACATCTATAAAGGTCATATGAAGGAAGGGACCGACAGCTTTACGCGGGATCTGAACAGCGGGTCGTTACATAATCTGGACGTGGAGGACGTCCCCCATCCGATAAATACCCAGACCTAATGTCGCTTAATTTCGCTGTTGGATTGGCCAAGATAAACTCCTCAAAACGTATGTAACGTATCAATGTTAAAATTCTTAAAATTATAATATATATATATATATATATATATATATGGGCAGATTAATTATCGGCTTCAACATCGGTTTTGACAATTTATTGATATCGGGCGATATTCAAAACTTATCGGCGCGGATTGAACACGATTTAAAATCAGAAATTACTTGATTTTTTAATTTCCAAAATGAAATTTGACATTCGCACATGTTAAAAAAAAAAGAATGTTGAATATGCCGTTGCATTACAACCGAAATTCTTTTTGGATCTTCATCAATTAGTTGTTTCATCAATTAAGGCGTATAGAAACTTAATTATTTATTTATTATTATTTTTATTCTTTTTATTTTTATTAACTCATTATTGCTATCAATTTTTTTTAAACATTTTAACATTTAACATTTCACTCACAGCGAAAGACTTCACAATTTTTTTTTTATCTTTATCTTTATCAAGTGAATAATGGGTCATTGTAGTAATGAGGTACCCTCATATACGTGGTTCGTCACTATCAAAAGCAACCGTGCTTTCTGTTATTATAGTTTAACGAATATCTAAATCTGTATGCGTCGTTTATACTATGTTCGTCAGTTTGTATTACAGATACGCCCAGTTATTATTTGTCCCGCTGCACGACTCTTCAGGAGCAAGATGTACCATTAGCTTGTGTTTTCTCCCAAATATATATCCATATATATAACTTTCGGTTAACCTTTGGTTAGCTTCCGCCCGAATTGTTCATTCTGACGAAGGTCAAGCTTTTCACTCCACCTTAGACCTACAGTTTAACGTGGAATCCGAGCCACGCCCCACCAGCAGCCCAACGTCTTAACCACTAGGTTAGTGTAACCTAGGGTACCCATTTATATACCAACCGCTTTCTTTATTGTGTGGAAGGATGACCAGTTGGGTTTTGCTGCGCGCCGGCTGAAGTCATCGGGTCTCGATCCCGGAGCCGATGGATTCGCAGTCAACGACGCTAACCACTACACCACCGAGGCGCATTTTTATATATATATATGTATATATATATATATATATAATATATATATATATATATATATATTGTTATTGTTATTTGATACTCTTAATTTTTCTGATTACTTAAACGATAAATACCCTAATATTAGATTCACCATGGAAACCGAAACTGATACTTTTTCTCGATGTTCTGGTTACCAAGACAACCACTTGTTTTCCACTTTAGTTTACTGAAAAAAAGACATTTACATAACTAGGTTTAAATTTTCAAATTTTCTGTTCATATTTATTAAAGTTGAACAACATAAAACCCCTCTTTGATAGAGCTTAGAAAAATTTCTTCTCCCGACAGACTTGTGGATTTAGAGTTTTAATTCTTATTAAGTTATTTCTCTAATATAATCTGTATAAAAACATTTTATTTAAAAATCATATTTTTTAACTTTTTAAGTATTTTACATGATACTCCTTCTTTACTAATAATTGTCCTTAAAGATATAAAATACAGTACATTAAATTACCGTACTTGAACTACCGTATGCCTTTTATAAACTAGAAAAGAAAATTGAGTCGCTTTTTAATGGTCATTATCCTCGTGTTTTCTGAAAGTTTATATTTATGACTAATAAGACTATTGGATCCTTTTTTTAAACATAATCTGTTTTTTTA
The DNA here is from genome assembly GCA_023014485.1 of Bathynomus jamesi. Taxonomy (NCBI): domain Eukaryota; kingdom Metazoa; phylum Arthropoda; class Malacostraca; order Isopoda; family Cirolanidae; genus Bathynomus; species Bathynomus jamesi. The sequence continues at coordinate 95,016 of JAJOZX010001672.1, read as the reverse complement.
AACACGATCTGTGTTCTCGTGTTATTTATAAATATGTTTGCACTGCGTACAACGCTCGGTATATTGGCAGGACCGTCCGCCAATTTAGGACGCGAATGCACGAACATATGGGACTGGGCTTTCGTACCAACCGTCGTTTAGCTACACTTTCTCATTCGGGTACAATAACCCATTCGGTGAACACTGACAATGTCTTGCGTGCATCTGATTTTAAAATTTTCGACCGCGATTTCAGTAATGGAGACTCGAGTCTCCTTGAGTCATTGTATGTTTATAAGCATAAACCTGATCTTAACAACTACACTTGTACTGTGGATTTAAATATTGTAAGTTAAATTTCATTTCGCTTTCACCAACAACAATAGTATCAAATCTTACCTCAACCATAAAGAAAAAACACCCCAGCCACTTGCTTCGTCCACTATCTACGCTTTTAATTGTGTTCGCTGCAAAGCGAACTATATTGGCAGTACCATCCGCCAATATCAAACAAGAGTGGACGAGCATCGTGGGATTTCTACAAGAAATTCACAGCCCTTGAACAAACCCTCCAAATCAGCAATAAGGGATCACTGCCACCTTCACAACCACCGTTACTTTCCTCCAATTTCAAAATCATTAATTCAGCCAACCAACTAATCGACCTCCGCATACTTGAGTCCCTTTATATCCTCAGTATCCAGCCAACCCTCAACGATTACAGTTCCGCTTTCAATTTAAACATTGCCCAAAAACTCTCAAACTCAAAAGAAATCCACCATCACTCCGCCCGGTTCCATCTTTCTAATATGGAATTCTTTCAACAGGCAACCATTCCCAATCTTCTGTACAATTAGTCTCTCATTACGTTAACAATTTGGTAAGAACCCCTTCAATCTGTTTCACCTAAACCGGTTTATATTTTACTTATTGTCCACACTTTTATACTTTATATCATTTAATTTTTAATCTTCTAATTTAATATATATTGTAACTTACTATTAATTCTCGCTAATTGTTGCGCCATTTTAATTTATTGTTCGTTTTTATTTATTATACTTATTTATTTCTATTTTTTAAACTTTTTTGCACTGATCATGGAAATTGAATTTTTCCGAAACGTCTGTTAATAAACATGTACCATCTTTTCGTCTCCTATTCCTTGTATATATATATATATATATATATATGAAAGGTAGGTCATAGAGAGAAATAAATTATAATGTATTTTATTATTCCTATTGTTTCAACAATTCTTTTCTTTTCTTGGTTGAGTAAAGGTCATTTTTTTAATACATTTATATTATTAACAGTAATAGTATAATGCAAAAGATTGACATTTATGATAATAATAATAATAATAATAGAACAACCTTTCCCTGTGTGTGTACAGTATATATATATATATATATATATATATATATATATATATATACACGTTGGTAACCTTGGTTTTGCTTCTGCCCGAGTTGTTCATTCTGACGAAGGTCAAGCTTGTTGCCCCACCTTAGACCTAGAGCTTAACGTGGAATCTGAACTACGACCCATGACGAGTGGTCAGAGATTAAAAAGTCCTCGTCTGAACTCAATTTCACGACCTCCCGATAATATATATATATATACTGTATATATATATACACACACACACACACCTTTCCTTTCACCCTTTCAGGTGCTCCGTGCGGTGATTCCACATTTCACGGAAGTCAGGCTTCTCTCTCTCTCTCTCTCTCTCTCTCTCTCTCTCTCTCTCTCTCTCTCTCTCTCTTTCTTCTTATAGAAGCATCGTACATGTTAAAAGTTCTGTGGAATATATTGCATACTTGTAAATAATTTTAAACAATGTGAACAAATGTAGTAAGTACTGCGAACCATTTTATTCATGGGATGTTAGCTTCTCGGAGAGTAAATTTTCCATTGAGAGCCATATTGACTTTGGTAAGCTGTGCCAAGTAGATAATCATTCTTTATGATTGAACTAAGCATGTCCTCGAATTCAGAGTCCGTCCGACATATTTGGAATCTAATTCATCATTTTAGCTAATTCTCTTCCGACGCAATATTTTCGTCGATATCTTTCCATTGTGTAGATAGCGTTCATGTGCGCTAATAAAACTTGAAGTGTAGCGTCAGTATTTTGAAAAGCTTCTGAAATGAGCTGTAAATCAGTAGTAGGTTCAACCAAACAAGTTTTGTTGAATTTAGTCTTCTGTCCTGCATTGGCTCCTACAATTTCTGGAACATAATAAGCAATTTTAGTTGGAACTGGAGCGAACGTTGTTCCGGGAGTACGACTTGGAACCCCCATGGACACGCTTATGTAAGTCTTCATTTCCATTCTCTCCCCAGCATGCAAAGTTGCGTCAACAGTCAAATGAAAGGGATTGACTGTAACTCTTGATATTTTTTTTTTACAGATAATATAAATACAAATACAAAGGACACAAAACAGTAACAGACCAGCTGGTCCCAACAAGGCTGTCTGTTTAAGAAGGAAAGTTAAAAGAAAGAAGAAAATTTAAAGACAAGTGAAAATCTTGAAGCAAAGAAGGAAGGTTGAAATAAAGGAAGGATATATAAAGATAAATGAAAATTTTAAAGCGAAGAAGGCGAGAGACCCCGAGTGAAAATTGTACAATACTTTTATGCACTAATAATTGCTTCTAACTTGGGGATTTTGGGGCAAGATAAGCGTCTAATCCCTTTTAGAAGGATAAGACCGAATTACTTTGAACTATGGCTGACAATCCATTCCACAAATTAACCATACGATTGAAGAAAAACTGCTTATAGTTTCATTAGAATCAAAATGTTTACCCACTAATTTGACACCATTACCGCGAATTCTAAAGGTGAAATATTTTTTGGCGTCGACATTATCAAAATCTTTAATAATTTTAATAGATTAAATAATAAATAGAACAAAGGCATAACTGTTTTTTGCGAAGCATCACTCCCCCACACATTTATTCTGGGTACGAGCAACTGATAGCATCATTGCTAAGTATACTCTATATGGTTGGGGCTAACCAGTGTTGGGCACTAAAGCGTTAATCCGATAACAGTTAATTAACGAAGTTAACTTTTTTTAACGGACTATTAACGGAAGTTAATTTCCATTTATCGTTATCGGACCAGTTAACTTCCGATAACTCGATATCTAGTCTGTTAAAGTCCGTTAACACGTTAACTGCGAGGAGTCATTCACGGAAGATCACCGCTCCGCGAATGAATTCAAACCGCCACAACTTCAGTCTGCCAATTCCGTCCTCTGCCGCAGTGGAACGGCTCTTCTCTCTCGGCAAGGACATCCTGAGGCCCAAGAAGTCAAGACTGGCAGTTGGGCCTAACTTTGAGAAGTTGGTCTTTCTGAAGGGCAACCAGCACATTGTGTCATAGTCTTTAATAAATGTGCCTAAAATTTAATTTTACCTTTCAGTTCCCGCCATAATAATTCTCTGGTAAATTAAAATTTAGTTAATGGTTAGCGGTTACAAGGGTTTCAAAACATGTAATCAGTACATTTTTTATTAAAAATTAAAAAAAGTTATTAAGCAAAAAAGTTGCAAAACTTGATAAAAATACAGTTAAATACCTATTTATTGTTGGATTTTGCATAAATAAACATTTTCTATGGGTTTTAAAGCTTTTTTCCTTGATTTTTTTAAATGTTAGTAAAGAAATAGTTATCGTTAACGGATTATCGTTAACTTCCGTTAACTTTGTAGTAAAATTATCGGATTATCGTTATCGGAGTTAAAAATTGGGGTTAACGGATTATCGTTATCGAAGTTAACTTTTTGGTTAACGGTGCCCACCACTGGGGCTAACATACTAAAGAGATTTCCGTATACATGGTTCACCTCCACCGTAACCAACATTGCTTAGTGTTTTCATTATCCAGTGAGAGGTCATATTTATATTCCGTTTCATATATTAATTGACATCCTAAACTAATTAAAATTTACACCAATTTTAAATAGGTCAACCCCTTTTTCGACATTCTAGCTAAATACCAACAAAGCCGATTCTGTACATAAGCGATTACAAGATGGAATTTTTTATTTGGATTTGTAAGTTTGTTTATTAATTAACCCTCTAAGGCCTAGAGGTCTTTTCCGAGACTGAATAAAATCATCTGGCGTTAGCCAGAACAAAATAATTAAAGTAACACTGGGTGCTAGATTGCAGTGGTTCCCAACCTTTTTGAAGCGATGGCCCACTAGAGCTGATTCGAATAACTTATGGCCTACTTCCCATGTTGCTAAGCTGATATCATCGTGTTTATATAAGGTTTAAATTTCAGTGGTGAGCTGGAGCCGGTTCGTACCGGTTCGCACGAACCGGTTGTTAAAATTTTGAAGCATTTTACAACCGGTTGTTAAAAGTTGTTACGAAAACAAATATTGTTATAAAATGATCTTAAAACCGAATAATCTTATAAAACGGTGTACAAAATAAAACAGTGTTCAAAATAATAATCTTGAAGCTATTTTGTAATTACTACCAATTAGTAATAACTAATATACTTAAATATTCTTCATATTTTCTTCTTTTCAAATTTATTCTAAATTTTTTTTTTTTTTATTGTTAAGTACGAGTACAACTCCCAATGACAATGCATGGCCACTTCTTATGGGGAAAGGTACAAAAACTACATATTGTGGCACATCCTTTAAAATCAGAACTTTTTATATAGGGAACCGGTTGTTAAGATTTTGACAGCTCATCACTGGGTTTAATAAGCAACATTTCGTTATTAACATTTATTAACATGATGCTAAAAGACAAGCAAGTGGGCCATGGCCCACCGGTTGGGAACCAGTGCGCTAGAGGGTTAAGAGACGTTCGCTTAATCCTTTAAGGTCCAGAGGTCTTCTCCGAGACTGAATAAAACCGTCTGGTGTTAGCCAAAACAAGATCAGTAAAGTAACACTGGGCGCTATAGGATTAATTGTTCATATACCTAAAGAATATTCGCGATCATCTAGATTCTAGAGGAGAGGTAGAGATTAGTTTGGAAAAATGTGGAAACACGATTAGCGTGACGAAAAATATATATAGGCCTATACAAAAATCACACAATCATTAAATCAGACTAGTCATTATTTCGTCATTAAAATTCCTATATATACACACACACATACACACACACACACACACACACACTGTATATAGACTCTCTCTCTCTCTCTCTCTCTCTCTCTCTCTCTCTCTCTCTCTCTCTCTCTCTCTCTCTCTTCAAATATCTTTTCCCCTTTCATTCTTTGATATCTTTCCATTTCTTTTCTTAAAAAACATCTGAGGAAGTTCTCAATAAAAATATTAAAAAAGTCAAAGAAAATTGAACTGAAAAGTAAATTTATTTGCTTATAAAAAATCTCCTTTTTTCTCCTTTGAAGTCAAAGTAGCTGTTATTAGGGAATCATTTCAGATTACAAATAAACAACTAAATAAATAAGTAATAATTTGTAATAATAATAATAATAATAAATAACGGCTTTATTTTCATAAAAAAATACAAAACCCATAAGGTGTCTTTTATAACCTTAATATTAATTTGCTTGGGTGTAATCCAAGCTGGTGACCTCGCTGCCATACCTGTCACTTCCAATAGTATGGTGGACCTACTCAAATAGCCTTTCATTAATAAGCAATCAGTCATTGCATCAATTAATCACTAGCATACAATTAAATCATTATCACCTTAAACGGTTAAAACTAGGTCCTATATATATATATATATATATATATATATATATATATATGGGGGAAAAGGAAAATGTGTTAGAAGTAATAAAGGAAACCCCAAAATACCTCAATATCTATGCGAAAAGGAAAACAAGAACGCGTGCGACTATCGGACCCTTAAAGAAAGGAAATAATGAACTAACAGACGGCTTAGAAAGAAATATGTAAAACATTGAGAGCCCAGTACAAATCATTTTTCAGTACCCCAAAAGTGACAGTGGTACCTAATAGAGATGCATTTCTGAAGAGAAATTACAAGGAGAGTGTATAACATAATTTAGTTTTACCCCAGAAGATGTAGCGAGAGCTATAGGACAAATGAAATCAGATTCAACTGCATGTCCGGACAAATGGAACGCTTTACTGATTAAAAACTGTAAACATGAAATATCTACACCCCTGTACTGGATATGGAGACGATCCCTGGACTGGGTAAATACAGAGCATCCTGGAAAGAGCAAACATTGTCCCTATACACGAGAGTAAATCAAAAAGTATCCGCAATTTGTGTCTTTTTTTCCAGAATTGTCTACACTGCTGACCGTTGGTGGCGCTGTAGTCACTAAGCGTACAGATCGCGCTGTAAACATGGCTGCACCACTTTCAACTTGCACCAAAGAAGAGCAGTATGCTGTCATTCGTTTTTTGTAGGCTGAGGTTGTTAAAGGGGCTGAAATTCACAGAAGATTATCTGTCCAGTGTGGTGATCAAGTTTTGCCACAGCGGAGCGTGTACGAATGGATCGAAATGTTCAAAAATGGCCAAACAAGTGTCGACTTAGTGGTCGATGTGGACAGCCGTCCTGAACGTTCTGCGTCGGCAGAACGAGGGCAGATCAGACAGCAATTCCTTCCTTCACCAAATCCAGCAAATGAAGCGGGATGCTGCAGTGGGGTCGACCGATCCTGAACCGTCGTTCGAACTCACACACACAAACACACACACACACACACACAAAATTAAAATTGTTATATAATATATATATACGGACGTTTTCCAGTTTATGTACCGTTTTCTACAATGTTGGCTTTTATGCAACTTTCTAGTGTTTCTTTGCTTCTGTTAGGCACAGCATAGAGTAAAACAGAAGGTTAGGTTAGGTTACGTTAGGTTAGGTTAGGTTAGGTTATCAAGAACTTACCTCTCTTAAAAAGTTGTTATAATCGACGGCGGTTGTATGACCAATCAAAAATAAATTATATGAAAAACGGTACACAAACTGGAAAAGGTCCATATATACATATATTATAGGGGAAAGAACTCAGAATGGTCCCCTGAGGTTTTTTATGATGCACACAGACCGTGCATGGAATAAAGAACGCTTCTGGGAAAATTATATCCACTATAGTCGGAATAAGTAATGGTAAGTGACAAACACTATAGTTTTTCTTTTTCATGATGTTAGCCCGACGCGGGCAACGAGTCACTCGAAAAGAGGCCCCAGAAATATAGCTTCCATCACCAGCTATCTGCAAAACAGATAGGATCCAGCTTTGGGACAGGATCTAGGATTTAAAGCAGCCTAGCCTCACTATATTTTGAACCTCAATATAAGCCCACGTCGGGCTAACATCATGAAAAAGAAAAAGCTTCGTGTTTGTCATTTACCATTACTAATTCGGACTATAGTGGATTTCGTTTTCCCAGAAGAGTTCCTTGTTCCATTCACGGTCTGTGTGTATTATATATATATATATGAGAGAGAGAGAATAAGAAGATTGGATCACCTGAAGATCCGTCACCCCAGTATTTTTTAATTAGCCTTATAAGGCTAACTAACAAAAATATCACAACCTAACCTAACCAATCGTCAAGGGCGTACAGTTGACTTAACGATTGGTTAGGTTAAGTCGTGATATTTTCGTTAGTTAGCCTTATAAAGCTAACTAAAAAAGGCTGGGGTGACGGATCTTCAGGTGATCCAAAAGATTTATACGTTGCTAACTTACTATACAATTATAAGGTCTTGAAAGTGTGTGTTTTTCTCTCCCATTTTAACGCGAGAGAAAAATTTAGACCCTAACTGAATGCAGAGCGAACAATTTCGAGTTTTAACACACGGTAACGCCATACCCAGCGCTTCGGGCAGCCAATCAGAACTGCGCTTACCGCCTCTCTGTATCACGTGGTCACTTTGTGGAGCGTGTGCTGGAAGCATCTTCGTCGCGTCTTTACACCAGTACGCGTACATTTCTACGCCTTCTACTGCCGAGATATCATTATCTAAGAACCTTAACATGCTTCTTCCCGATGCCATTCAGCATTTTTTGGATTATTTAATATGTTTCCGTGTTTTAATCGTGTTAGAAATGATTATAAATGTTTATTTTATTTACTCTTTATACGTAATTTATGTTTAATATATTCTAATGTTTTGAACATTTCATTCTTAAATTTTTGGTTGGTGTGGAATGTAACCTATTTTTTCTTAATAAAGTTCGTAACAAAATCCAGCGCAAGCCATTTTGACGCGAAATTCTTTGGAACTTCTCCCGAATTTCTTAACACACACACACACACACACACACACACCACACACACATATATATATATATCATTACCTCACTTTCACTACACAATAAGATAAGATAAAGTTTACCAAACCTAATAAAACGAAGGTGTATATATATATATATATATATAATATAAGGATAGAAAAAAGAAAAAGAAAAAGAAAAAAAAAGAAAGGCTTCCTCTATGAAATATAAAAGTTAAAGCGAAATGAGGAAGGAGGATTGGGGTGAAGGGGAAGTCTTCAGTATTATATAGGATCAGAATCCCTTTATTCATCTCCTTAAGCAAAGTTAAGTTTGAGAAAAGGATTCGATTTTATTGCTAAAGATTTATTTACTGCGCCAAAATATTTTATATAGGCGTATATTATATATATATATATATATATATATATATATATATATATATATATATATATATATATATGGATCACCTGAAGATCAGGGCTCCCATGTATTCTCGTTTTTTGCTTTACAGTACCAAATATAATAATAAATTGAATTCCCGGTTAGGTCAACTGTACGCCCTTGACGATTGGTTAGGTTAAGTCGTGATATTTTCGTTAGTTTTAACGAAGATATCATTTGGTAATTGAGGCGGGGGAGGCCCCCTGATCTTCAGGTGATCCATATATATATATATATATATATATATATATATATATATATATATATATTATTATGTATTATATGAGAGAGGGGCCTTTTCCGTTCTATGGGCACCATTGAAATGAGAGAAATTAATATTTTTTAAACTTATTTTGACTTTTTATTAATAATTAATGATTACATTTTGAATAGGAGAAATGTAATTTATTTAATTTAACAGCTTTAATGAACATAAATAAGAACTAAAAATATTTGTCGTTTCTTCAATTTGACGATTTATTACATTACATTATCATTATTATTGGTCATACCTAACCTAACCCAATCCTAACCTAACCTAACTTAACCTAGCTTAACATAGCCTAACCTATCCTAACCTGCCCTAACCTTATCTAACCTCGTTCGTGCCCATAGAATGGAAAAGCCCCTGAGAGAGAGAGAGAGAGAGAGAGAGAGAGAGAGAGAGAGAGAGAGAGAGAAACTTTCTTCATAGAGCGAAAGAAGGTTTTGTGTACTGTAGATCGTGCAAGATGCTTCGTACCTCTGGTGCTCATGGTATATCACCAGTTACCACTTGTCGTGTGATCGGACAATCAGACTGCTGTACTCAAGGTCTGAAGCATACATATAACAACTCACATTAGTGATCTTCTTAATAACATAATTCATAATGGGAATTACGTAAATCTTTAATCTCAAAATGAATACAAAAAGCCCCTGCCCGACAGATGAGCTTAAATCGACGCATAAGGACTGTAGACTAGGGTGGACTGAAAAAAACTTTTTTTAGAATTCATTTTTGTAAGGGCACTCAAAAGTTAGTCTGTGGTACCAATAAGAAATCCGTAAAATATTAGCTACCTGCGACATCAACTTCATCGGCCCCAAGGAGGTCAAAGATTTTACTTTTCAGGTGCCCCCAAAAATTTAAGGAAAAATTCAAAGATTTAAGCGTATCTTCCGTTGTGTTTATGCTAGGAAGATCATTTTTCTTTCATTTGATTTGTCTATTTACGTTCTTTAAGTTTATTCTTATATACGTTTTTCCCATTTCCCACAGAAATTTGGAAAATTTGGTATTTCATGAAAAATGCTAACAAAAAATAGGAGTTTTTATTGCTTTCGTTAATTGGTTGATGTTAAGCGTCATTCAGTGATTCAGTTTTCTTTTAGAAGCTCATAAAATAGCCGCATGGCTTTAAATATATTGGTTTATTGGAGCGGCTCTCCGCTAATTTAAGCTGGATACGAGCCATGCGTATCTCGGGTTAAATTACCCAGAACTCACCACTTGGAGATGGCTGCTCTTTGAGTTCTACCCTAACCCACCCACCACAATAATTTAGAAAGCTTCTTACTCAGTTTTGCAGTCTCTCTCTTGATTTCAAATGATTTCATTATTGCTTTAGATGCAATTTTGGTTTTAACGTAGCCATCTTTCCTCTCACTTCCATAAACTGCTCTTGCCGCTTCTGTTACGAGTTTGATGCTCCTTTCTATTGCTTGTGTATGACAAGAGAATTGAAAGAGTTTTAATTTTTCTTCGCTAGTGTTCTCAGCCAATGATGTCAACTCCTCTTTGGTTAAGTGTTTTGTCAATGGTGGCTCAAGCCTGATGGGACTATCTGTCCAAAATATAATATCAGTGTCACGGAAATTTAGCTTCGGTACACTGAACTCGCGAATGCTTTTCATTTTTTCAGCTTGAGATCTTGCTACTTCGATCCTTCGTACTGCCAATTTTCGAATGTTTGGCCGGTTATCATTAAACATTGCAAGAAAAAGGTTCTCATTCTCATTCTCATTTTTTGAAGGTCCGGGATTAATTAATGGCTTTGTCGTGAGTTTAAACGGCTCACTGCTTTCGTCCGTTTCGCTGGAACTTCACGAAATAGTTGCAGCAGTATCAAATTCTTTCATTCCTTTCGAGATCCGTGCTGTATATTCCTCATACTTTTGGTGACCACTTTATCTACGGACCCAATCATCATTTTTCGAGACGTTCGTTGGTCATTAAGGAAATCCCTTTCCAGAACAGGAACTTTTCGGTCTTTCTCACAACGACATGTCAGGAAGTCTTCACATTTACGAGTAGCTATACCACAAAGCTTCAGTGAGTCAAATTTAAATTTGTGAAGCAATGCTTGATAGGATGCTTGGTCTTTCCGCCCTTTGAATTGTTTAAAGACATTTTGATATTTTTCGTACAAACCTTGGATGCGCTGCGTTATGGTCTTATGATGGCTAGTTGGAATAGAAGCACGATCCCATACAGTCTTTACTTTTTGAGCAACGACTGTAGCAACATCATAAATTTTTGGATTAGCTTCTCCTGACTTAATTCTTTCCTGTCTAACATAAAGGAAACACTGAAGTATATCTTCGGACGAAAGCAAATAAATCAGTGAGAGATCCTTTGGTGGCCCAAAGATTGGATTCAGCTGCTGAATATTCCTCGTCTTCCTTTTCGCTGATTCATTCGCGGCCATGGAAGCCATACCTAATTTTGCTTCGTGCGTCGGAATAGAATTAGACTATATTAGTGACTGTAAATGTTTTTAGCGAATCAGATTCAATATAAAAATTTATCAAAGCAATCAAATAATCTGAAAAAGAGATATAAATTATAATGTAATATAGTATAAATAACAAACCCTAAATAATATAATTATGAAATAATTTAAATCTGTGAAAATCTAAAAAAATTGAAACCTTAAAATGGTGCTAAAACATCTACTAAAGTTGAGAAACTCGACGAAAGATATAAAAATTCCTATTTTTTCTTAGTATTTTTCATGAAATAACAAATTTTCAAATTTCTGTGGGGATTGGGTATAAGGAAAAAGTTAAAGAACATAAATAGACAAATCAAATGAAATAAAAATGATCTTCCTAGCATAAACACAACGGAAGGTACGCTTAAATCTTCGAATTTTTCCTTAATTTTTTGGGGGGACCTGAAAGGCAAAATCTTTAACCTCCTTGGGGCCGGTGAAGTTGATGTCGCAGGTAGCTAATATTATACAGATTTCTTACTGGTACCACAGACTAACCTTTAGGTGCCCCTACAAAACTGAATTCTAAAAAAGGTTTTTCTCACTCCACCCTAACCTACTGTTGACATGTTAAAGAAGGCCAATTTGTGACATAGATCACCCGATTATATCTGGCATTGCAAAACGAAGATTAGTATTGGTCAAGTAGATGATACACAGAACTAAGATACTTTGGAGGTTTTCTTTGTTCTCAGCCAATTCTCCATTACACCAGTTGACATTGACTGGATGTACATGAATATGAACAATATCTAATACAACATTTCAGTACTTATGTTTGTAATCCACGGTTCAACAGAGTGGGTTTGGTTGCAATGGTATGGGCAGCGATTTGGGATGATGAAAAGAATGCCCTTAATGGTATCATGTAGGGACATCTTAAATACATATTACTTCTTGAGAATCATATCCTCTTCCATTACTCCAACATGTGGTTTAGCAGTTAAACACACACGTTTCAAGAGGAATGTGCCTCGTGTCATACCTCAAACACCACATCTCAATACAGGAAAGCAAATGATGTACAGGTTCTTTCCTAAGCACCTATGTAGAAACCTTGATATAAACCCTATTTAACACGTTTGGTGTCACCATTATGAACTATGAAATCGAAGACTCCGCTCCCACAGGTACCGCAGATATACAGGAGAATTTAAATGAGGTTTAATAAAAACATTTACCTTTCCATGAAACAAAAACTCGTTACTTTTACACTATGGCGTCCTTGGCCTTATTGGTACAACTTGTGGAAAAAGACATTATATAATTGAATGTCAACTAGAACTCATTCCCCCCCCCCCTTGCTCGGGTGAATGTGCTCCGAGGGACGCCTGAACCCGAGCATTAACAGGGTTGGTGGCCGTCCCAACCCAACCCAGGCGCTAGCATCCGAGAACGAACCCAGAGCCTCGCCTCCCAGAGTTTGATACCGAGACTATCGAGCTACCAGGAAGGGATGGAGAAAAAGCCCATACCTGAATTCCTTTCTCTTATTCCGTCTACGCTTTTTCGTACCATGTTGAAACATACACGCATACATGGATAGAGAAGTAAAGCGATAGAAAGATAATCTTATAAATAGATGATGTAAATTTATGTATAAATACATTAAGCGCTCTAATATAAATGTCTTTTATAGAATGAACTTTCAGAGGAAAGATGTATGAGTTAATTCACTTTCAAATTTCAAAGAAAGCTCTTCCAACATTTGAGAGTAAATATACTTTTCTTTTTACTCTTTTTGGAAAAACAGTAGTCGTAGTCTGATGCAATTTGTATTTCTTTGAAGTTTAATCTAACTAAACACACTAAAAATTTGTTTTATGATAGAAAACTGAATAAGTTATGCATTTATCATTGGTATCAAACGAAACCTAATACCTGATATTTAAAATTAACTACAATTTGACTATTTTGGCGGATAAAACAGAATGACATATGTTAAATATGAAATATGTCGGAGCACCACCGATGTCCCTGCCTATATTTGTGACCGTGACCACTGTGTGTGTGTGGAACAGTGTTTTCCACAGAAGATGAATTCCGGCTAGAATTTAATGTTAGTATTTTAGTAATGTAATTCTCTGATAGCTTTGTGGATACATTACCTAAATCCTGTTATTCTATGTAATGTATTTTAAAATTTTCTTGATCTTTTAATTTATAACAGTTTATAAAAATTTCCTTAATAGCTGCAGTAAAATCATATAGGTACCTATATATATAATATTCAGCCGCAGATATCTGGTAACTCTGCTTAGGGCTAAAAGGCCGCTGCTCCAGTGTTGCCAAATCTTTAATTTAAAAAAAAATGACACCTAAAAATCTAAATATTCTTATCAGTGAAGTTCAATTACATAAATGAATTAATTATAAAACTAAAATTTATAATTTATTTGATAGCACCGTTATTGGATTAAAAACTTGCAACTTTGACAATCCATCCTAATCGTAACACCTATGGATATCTCATCTGAGATGAAGCTTGGACTCTCTGCCAGAGAAAAAAGGGGGAAAAAGTCAGTTAGTCTTTGTGGTCTGGGAAATGTTATATGAGAGTTGTTGTCTCGGTCTTTTAAAAACCAGTGTAGTTAAAAAACAAATAAGATATTCAGTTGTGCGTGTGAGAATTGAAAAACACCACGTTCATGTTTATGTCTGTGTGACGTGGCACTTTTTAACCCTGATACGCAGAGTTATCATTCTGCCTTCTCATTCATTCTTGTGTGTGGTGTTTTTTTTTTTTTTTTTGTAAAATAAAACTGCATTCAACAATGTCGTCGTTCTTATCTTTCCACGGAATTGACACTTTCTCTTTTCAACGAATCGTGAAGAGAGGAAGCACCGACACAGCCAACCATTTTGTGGAATTGAGGGACATGCAATTGTTCGTGAAACACGCAGTCAGATGAAATCGGCCTCAAGTTAGAGAAAGAAGCTGTAATTAACGGTATAAACTTTTGTTGTCGGGGCGACGAAGCGACATACTGAGTCACCATACAAAAAGGAAGTTTCATTAATTTATGCTGAGCGGTTCAAAAGTTATGATCCGGACACGGCAAAAAAAACGGAAAAAAACTCCTTTTGACACTTGATCTCTATTTGTGACCATGACCTTTGATGCAAGGATCTGGTTCTTGCTCGCGACACATCGTCTTATGATGATACATATTATATGAGATTTTATCAATTTAAATTGTCTCAGAAGTTATGACTCGGACACGAAAGTATGACGAACAACGGACGGACGGACGGTCTAATAATAAGTGAAGAGGACCAGAAACTGAAACAGCGCTTAGGCGGCCCATAGCACTAACTCCCAGCAAATTATTACTGCCAGCACCAGAGAAACGGTATTATTCACTGAGCTATGGACGCTGGCAAGAATGACAGTATATTTAAACAACTATCATTCAAAATACTTTGCTTAGTACATTATGATAATTAAAAAATATGGGAGGGTCCCTCGCAATAACTGTTCTTGCAATATGAACAATGAACATTCCTCTCACTCACCCCGCCTCCCACCCCCAACACCATTAATATTTTAGTTAATAATATATTCTTTTCTAATTCCAGTAAACAATTTAATATAGATAAATTTCCCCTATACAGAAGGGTAATTTTAATTCTAGTTTTACCTTAACCCTGTTAAGCATGCGCAGTCTTCTATGAGCGAGTCTGATTAAAATCGTCTGGCGTGATAGGTACATCATATGTTCAAGGTTTAACTTACGCACTTAAAGTTTTTGATATATGGCACCCTAATAATTTTAACTTCATTGCCTGATCGATTATTATGGCTAATATAAATTGCTGCTACAACGTGAACAAATTTGACTTAATTCGTTACTGCTGCCACCTGTTGGAGAAATTTCTAACCATTTCTTTAATGAAACATTTATTTATATATATATATTCCCTGTACTACATATATTATGTAATGTATAACAATATTCAGTTAAGAGGTCACTAGCTTAACCACTCAGGTCAGACTAATGCGGTTCATTACGATAACTCTGGATTATTATTATTATTATTAACACCAACATTGGGAGTCGAACTCCGATTTGTGTCTTCACTCGTTTATGGCCTAACCCAATGAGCTATATGAACGTTGGCCATAATGGATATTAGTCTGGCATTATGCAATAAGGAAATATCACTTTTGAGGGTCGTAACGAAGTTGAAACACGTCATTATATCACCAGAAGAAAAAAGAGATTAAACAAAACAGTTTTATTACCAAAATAACCCATCGGGGGTTGTGTCTTATGAGTTTATTGATCGTGACCTGTACTATAGGTTATCGATCATGTTTAGCCAATAAAACCGTTGCTTTTGCACTGAAACGTGCCTTCACGAACGATGCTGAACAGAACTAATATATATATATATATATATATATATATATATATATATATATATATATAACACATATGTAACAAATATATATATATATATATATATATATATATATATGAAAATTATTTCACGAAAGCAACACGTGAATAATATTTATGATGAAAATAACCACGAAGGAACATAAAACAAAAGCAACACTATTGGAAGTGATTTGTGTTACCGACCTGCTTTATTGGGATCTTGTCTCAACAAAGGCAAAACGAGCTTTTTAGCGTGTGAATAATAATAACCCTCGCACTTTGTCAAAGAATATTTTAGTACTTCCATTTTCCCCAGGCTTTGTAGCCATTCCTAATTTACTTAAATTTTTTAACATTAATTAATGTAGTATTTTCATATGACACTATTGTGAGAAATGGCGTAATAAAGAAAAGTCCTACCAGTAATTCAGGCATTATCTATAAAATTGGTTGTAAGCAATGTGACCTCTTTTATATTGGACAGACGGAAAAAGACTTGAACACGCGTGTAAAACAGCATCAATATTCCGTTAGAACGACCCAGTCGTCCAATGCCCTTTTTGTCCATTTGTCAGAGTTATCACATTGTACTGGTTGGAATAATTCTCCAATTTTGTTTTACTTAAGCAACATTGTTAATACGAGTAGAAACATTCTTGAGTCTGTCATTATTCAACTTACGAACAATTTCAACCTTAGCCAGGGCCTTTTTTCGCTCGATCCTGTTATTTTGAATTCATTCAGAACAGATTTAGATAAGAAGGGCAAGGCGCTAAAACTCTAGTAGTTGTTCCACGTGAATTGTATGCTCCTTCTATATATTTTCTGCACCAATCATATTATTTTTTCTATGATCTATATACAGTATAGTCTCAATCTTGTGATTAATTTCAGTGTTCCTGAGGATGTCATAATTAGACAAAAGCGCTTGAGTACTATTTGATGTTTCATTTTCCTTCGTGGTTATTGTCATCATATATATAGTATCCAACAGACTTTTTGTTTGTTTTTTGTGTAAACAAAAATGTAGGGGATCTGTGTGTTAGTGTTCAACAATGTAGGGCATCTTAAATTCACTATAATTTAGTAAAAGCTCTCTCTCTCTCTCTCTCTCTCTCTCTCTCTCTCTCTCTCTCTCTCTCTCTCTCTCTCTTGAATAGGTTATAAACCAAAACCAAGTTACAATCTCTATTTCTCATAACAATTAATAAATAAAAACAACGTAGGCATAAATATTAATTTTCAATGCCCTGATCCCTTAAGTGATTACGTTAGTCCGTATAAAAAACCTCTCAAAGAAGATTAAATAAAATAAAACCAACATATGAGGACCTTCATTAAAGACTAACGAATAAACGAACTTTTATAACAATATCACGACACAAATTCAAGAACATAAATCAAAGCGGGTTAAAAACTGCTTTTGCTGTGAAATCGAAGCTTCTGCCAAACTCCAATACGTCATAGGTCATCTCGAAGTTAGGACGGTTTGACATTTATCGCTTTCCTATATATTATAACTCCCTCAACTGACGATTAAGTCATATAAATAACCTTTTTCGGTCCATTGTGGCACTTTAATTAAGAAAAACTCCACACAACTAGTTATTATTCAGTATTTGACAAAATGTATCAGACGCGCAGCAATTCGAAAGACGAATATAATTGAAAATAGAGTTATAAGGACAAATATTAGTTATTTTTTTTCAAAAATACTGCTTGAAATGTTTTTTAAGAAATATATATATATATGATTAGAACTCAGAATGGTCCCCTGAGGTTTTTGTATGATACAAAGAGACAAATTTTCTCAGAAGAGTTCCTTGTTTCATGCACGCTTTGTGTGTATCATATATATATATATATATATATATATACATATACAGTGTATATTTTTTCTTCTCTTTTTTAGCTATGAATGGTTGAAAAAGTTTCAATATGTATAGAAATAGTTGTAACATATAACAGAAAAATAGCAAAAATATATAGAGCGATATAGCACCGGACAGGATCTTCAAAGAGTGCCTTGAAAATCTTACCCATTAAATTTGGTCAGTTTCTTTGAATTTTCTTTTGATATTCCGGCCCACATCACGTGATGGTAATTTGAAAACTTCTGTAAAGAATGATTTTCTTATCATTACATAGACCATCAGAGGTACAGTAGGATGTACAGTTGCGGGAAAAAGTCCGTCTATTAATATAAAATTTCTGAAAACAAAAATATTCCTAATTGGTAATATTTTGTGTTTTCGGTAATCTTTTAGTTTAGTCGCAAATTAGTGAGATAAAAAAACAACAACAATAAAACGAATTTTATTAACTAAGTCATTTACGTTAGGTTAGGTTAGGTTAGGTTAAGTTAGTTTAGGTTAGGTTAGGTTAAGTTAGTTTAGGTTAGGTTAGGTTAAGTGTACGTTTGTGTACTACACAACTTAAAAGTACATCTAACCTAACCTAACCTAACTTGACCTAACCTAACCTGCTATGTTTAAAACAACTTCTACAATAAAAATAAAAACAAAATTAATTTGCGGAGTCTAAACACAACTTAAAAAGTACACCTAACCTAATTTAACTTGACCTAACCTAACTTAACCTAACCTAACTTTCCAAGTTTAAAACAAACTTTACAATAAAAATAAAAACAAAATTAATTTGCAAAGTCTAAACACAACTTAAAAGCACACCTAACCTAACCTAACCTAACCTAAACTAACCTGATTTGTGACGTTAAACTACAAGATTACCGTTTTTTCTTTGGGTATTTCCCCCCTTTTGGTGACTAATAAAATTTCAAGAACCAAATACAATCACAACTGATTATTTTTCATTTTTTAATTATAGTTAGAAATTTTAGGGGGTTTGGCGAACTTTTTTCCCCGACACTGTATATGATAAATTAGACCTACACCCATTTGGTTGACAAGGTTTCGTTGACACTCTAAAAAACTAACTTTACCTAACCTAACCTAGGTTAACTTAATGTAACCCACAGTAACTTGTCGATTTTATGTCACGTCGATCAGTTGTCGTTAGCGAACATGAATTCGCACTACGACTTTTTGAATCGAGTGTATACTCAACAAAATATTAAAAGTGGTTTGGTGGTGTACTGGTGTAGTGGTTCGTCCTTCCACACAATAAAAATTGGTTGGTAGATAAATGGGTACCCTGAGTAGCCTAGAGGTTAAGGCCCTGGGCTGCTGATCGGGAGGTCGTGAAATCTAGTCCGGTCAAAGACTTTGTAATTTCTGACTACCCGTGGTGCGTCGTGATTCGGATTCCACGTTAAGCTATAGGTCTAAGGTGGAGCAACAAGCTTGACCTTTGTCAGAATGAACAATTCGGGCAGAAGCAAAACCAAGGTTATTAATCAAGGTATTATACAAAAGGTTGACAAAAGTAAATAGACACCTTTAATTGACCTTTGTCGTGTTGCTTTCCCCTTTCCATTATGTAAAGGTAACACACACACACACACCCCACACCCACACACACACACACACACACACACACACACACGTTCTGGCATTCCATTGACGAACTTTGCCATTTATTCTTGAAGACAATTATCGGGGTGTCCATTTACGATTAATGTAATTTTGTTTAGAAACAATACAATCAACCAAACTTGGTTGCATCAACCCAAATACATGGTTACTTATTTTGGCAGCTAATCCAAATTGCTGATTCAACCACGCAATGATTGTACCAACCACTGACGTGTATTGCCAGGAATATAATTACTGTCAGAGTAATCATTGTATGGTTGAATGAACCATGTGGGAATGGTTGTCAAACATTAAAATATGCGACCATGGTATGTCTTCTTATTGTATCTTAAGGTTGACTCTAAGGTATAAAATTTAACACAACAGAAAACCAATTGGTCAGAACGACCGGACAAAATATTTGGTTGGTTATTTGCCAACCAATTCAAATGGTTAACCTAATTCTGGTAACAAGCTTAAAAAGGACCTATAATCCATTTGGTTAACAAGATGTAAAACATTGACACTCTAAAACCTAAGTTAATTTAACTTCACCTAATCTAACCTAACGTAATCCACAAAAACGTGTCAATTTTATATGAAGTCGATCAGAAGTCGTTAGCCGGATTAACCACCTGGTTGGTTTGCAAATAACTGAATTGCTGCTGCGTAGATAACCATAACATACGAAGTACATACAGATAAACAGCATATATATATATATATATATATATATATATATATGATGGATTCAGGACCTGAAAACAATGAAAAAAGATTATATAAACATATGCCCGAAATCACTTTGTTTCCGAGTTACAGCCCGTTTTGTGTTCCAGCAATTCTTTCCGCAAACTGTTTACAAACACTGCTTGCCGACAATGTTTGTGGGTGCGTACAAGACTTATTTCATGTATGGCCTTGCCGATTGTAATGTTTCGTACACTCCATGACATGTTTCAATATCGTTGAGTGTAGAGCTATCAGTCAGTCAGAGATGCATCGCGGTGTTTCACTGTTCGTATTCGTAACTTCTTACCATCAATAAGTGCAGTCCAGTGAAAAATAAAAAACCTCAAAAGTTTTTGTGCTATTCAGTGATGGTGTGCATTTGAAGTAAGAATGGAGGTTTATTCAAACAGAGAAATGGCAGACATGCATCTCATATACGGACTTGCCGAGTGTAATGCGGCTGCAGCAAGACATCTGTATGCGGAAAGGTTTCCGAATCGCCGTCTGCCAGCTAAGAAGACCTTTCAGAGAATAGACCAGCGTCTTGGTGATACAGAATCATTCAACAAGCGAGTTTCAGATGGTGGTAGACCAATCAGCGCCAGAACTGTTGAGTTGGAGGAGCGGGTCTTGAATCGCTTGGAGGAACAGCCTGGCGTCAGCACCCGAAGGATAGCAGCAGCAGAGGGTGTAAGATACACAACTGTGTGGAAAATTTTACGGGAACAACAGCTTTACTCATATCACATTCAGAGAATACAAGGCCTTACTGAAGCTGATTTCCCACCACGAGAGGCTTTTTGTACTTGGTTCCTTCAACAGTGTGCTCGCGATCTGCTTTTTCTATCCTCCGTGTTGTTTTCTGATGAAACTGCCTTCACAACAAATGGCGTGATCAATTTTCACAACACTCATCACTGGGCCGAAGAGAATCCGCATGCCATCATCCAATCAAGGCACCAACAGCAATTTAGCATCACTGTATGGGCATGACTTATTGCCGACAACTTAATCGGTCCTTTTGTTTTGCCTGGAAGATTAACAGGATAATCCTATTCCAATTTTTTAAGGAATGATTTAAGCGATTTACTAGCTGAAGTTTCTCTTGGTGTCCGACGTCGTATGTGGCTTATGCATGACGGCGCTCCGCCTCATTTTAGTCGAGTAGCCAGAGACTAATTGGATGACCATTTCCCCTGATAAATGAATAGGCCGTAAAGGACCCATTGCGTGGCCTGCTCGCTCCAGGACCTGAATCCACTCGATTTTTACCTGTGGGGTCATCTGAAATCCATCGTTTACGTGACACTCATTGACACCGTTGAAATGCTTCGCCAACGTGTAGAACAAGGATGCCAGAAAATCCGAGCAATACCTGGAATGTTTGAACGCGTGAGGCAGTCTATGACGAGGCGTCTTCACGTGTGTATTCAAACGCAAGGCGGTCATTTTGAGCACTTCCTTTAAAGGTAAGGCGGATACTTGCTGGAACACATAACGGGCTGTAACTCGGAAACAAAGCGATTTCGGGCATATGTTTATATAAGCTTTTTGCATTGTTTTCAGGGCCTGAATCCATCCTGAAAGTGCGCCCCACATGTTATGAAACACCCTGTGTGTGTGTATATATACAGGGTGGGCCGAAAGTCTGGATCCATAGGAAAATATTTATTTTAATACATAAATTACAACAAATGGTAAATAATTAAAATGAATATCAACTTTAACTCGTAAATGCGTATCCGTGATACTGTAGAGTAGTTCGTACTCCAGTATAAATACTCAAATACTTTTTTATTTCAGCCCAGAAATGGCTTCGAATCTAACAACAGAAGACCGGGTAGAACTTGTGCTCATGTACGCAAGACAGGGCGCTCGCTACACACAGAGAAGTTGCTACCGAATTCAATAGAAATCATCCTGATAAGCATCCAGTAACACATGCGACTGTTGGCAAGTTGTTTAAACGTTTCAAAGAAACAGGAAGTGTACATGATCGACGGCGTTCTGGTCGTCCAAAAACTGCAACTGATGAAAATACCTCTGCAATGGTATGTGAAACTTTAACGAATAGTCCAGTAAAGTCAACAAGAAGATTATCAAATGAAACACGCATGTCGAGAACGTCAATTCGAAGAATTATTAAAAATCACGATGTCAGAGGCCGCCAATTTGAGCATTTGTTATAATTTGTTGTTTATACTGGAGTACGAACCACTGTACAGTATCACGGATACGCATTTACGAGTTAAAGTTGATATTCATTTTAAGTATTTACCATTTGTTGTAATTTATGTATTAAAATAAATATTTTCCTATGGATCCAGACTTTCGGCCCACCCTGTGTGTATATATATATATATATATATATATATATATATATATATAAATAATCCAATTTATAAACAAAGTAAAATCTAATTAAAAAAAAAACCATCTATATCGATTACAACATCGAAACAATATGGAAATTTTATACCATTTTCTGCAACAAGCAAA
The DNA here is from genome assembly GCA_023014485.1 of Bathynomus jamesi. Taxonomy (NCBI): domain Eukaryota; kingdom Metazoa; phylum Arthropoda; class Malacostraca; order Isopoda; family Cirolanidae; genus Bathynomus; species Bathynomus jamesi. The sequence goes on along the minus strand of JAJOZX010001672.1, from coordinate 72,499 downwards.
CAAACGTTTCAAATATTTAATCAAACAGAATCAAACTATCTTTTGGAATTCAGAATCTCGAAAGCATAGAATAGTTTTGGTTCTAAAAGAAAAAATTTGCTCCAAAGAGGATCCCAAAAACCTTTGAAATCTGAGAAACAATGGTCAAAGGCCTCAAGTGTCAAAGTAGAAATATTTGCCAGTTTTATTTTAGTTTCACCTGGAGTTGTCTTTCAAAGTGATTCACGTGTTCTGTAAATATTCTTGCGTACATGCAGGTTACAGGTTACAGGGAACAATTCTCTCTTTCGTCAATATCTTCGAATATATATCTTTTATCAGTGGCGAGTCCTGCACTCGGTCTTCTCTGGCTGAGCCCGAGAGGCAAGGGGCAAGGAGAAGCATGAGAGATAAAATTGTGTATTTATAGATTTAAGTTTTAAAAAAAGTTTTAAATACAAATTGTAAAAATGGTTTTTGGCTGGTAGTATGTTACTATTTTTCTGTCTAGCCTTCGTCACGCAAGCAAATTTTGAGCGCATTTAGATACCCTTACTACCTATAAAAAAAACTATATTGACACATTAAGTTTTCGTGTAATCTTTCAAGATCCTTTACTCGGGCGCAAGACATTACGCCCGAGAAAGTATAAGTAATATCATATATTTAAAGTTCTTTTAATGAATAATTATTTGCTCGCATACGGTTACATAATAGCCCTTCTTCTAATTTTCATTAAATAAAATACGTTTTTCCTCCTATTAATTTTTTTTATAAAGAAAAAAACATTTCAACTCGGGCTTATATCCTTCGGCCTTGTAGAGGCACAATTTTTAATTCTGGCGATACATGGTAACTTTTTACGTTTCGATAAGCGTGCTTTCAACTGCCTTGGGCGGCGGTGCAGTTTGATTTTTGCCGCAATGTGAGGTTGTTCGCTTTTCTTAAATAATCTGATTTATTTTTAATATTATAAGTATTCTTAATGCTTTACAAACTAAATATCCAAATGTAATTGACTCCAAATCCTTAGTTAACGAATTGAAATATCTTTATCGTGACAGTGACTTTAGAAAATGCAAATCTGCAAATGAAATTTTAGAAGTCTTTCACGAACTAGGATTATTGTCTGCGCTGTCGGAAACCACAAAGCTGATTCAGCTCCTTCTTACCATACCTGTAACTTCTGTTTCAAATGAAAGAAGTTTCTCTGTTCTTGATCGAATTAGATCATAGTTAAGAAACACAATGGCTCAAGAACGGCTCTCGTCCCTGGCTAGGATTTCAATTGAAAAAGAAATACTTATTGATTTAGAAAGCAAAAAGGAATTACATGACCGAATATTAAAGGAATTTGCTTTAAAAGCAAGACGCTTGGTTTATAATTTTTTTTATCGAGGTATATATTTATTTATTTTATTGATAATCTTAAGTTATTGTCATGCATTTAAATGTCGGCTCATATGTAGACTTGAAAATTTAAAAAGAGCCCGAGTAGTCTTGAAGAGCTGGAGTCGCCACTGTCTTTTATAAATATAAATTAACCGCAATGTAATTCTAACATTAATAACGGTTTCAATGCACTTGACATGTTGCAAAAGCCATTAAAATCAGTTTTTTTTTAACTTGGTTGAAAATCAAATTAAGGAAAGCAAAATAAATAAATTCCATTTTGAATTAAGTATCGAAAACAATTAAAAGGAAATACGAATGGAATTTTATTCATTGATATATATATATATATTATATATTAACGTAAAGAACGACGCTTGTATAGAAGAACATTCCGCGCAAGATGAGGAGGGAGAACGAACAAATGAAAAAATGAGGTAACCACCCGGGAATCGAACCCGGGATCTTCCGATTGCCGGTCAGATATGATAACCACTGCGCGTATGTAGGAGAATTACGACTTCTGATCGAGTGAGGCCCATGGTGTAGTGGTTATCATATCTGACCGCAATCGGAAGATCCCGGGTTCGATTCCCGGGTGGTTACCTCATTTTTTCATTTGTTCGTTCTCCCTCCTCATCTTGCGCGGAATGTTCTTCTATACAAGCGTCGTTCTTTACGTTAATTATACTGTGTGTTGTTTGCAGTTGAAATATATATATATATATATATGCATATAACTGCAATGACCGCGCAGTATATAAATGAATAGAAACGACATAAGTGTTAAGGAACGTTTCTGCACACGAGGAGGAGAGATAACAAATAATGAAAAATGAGGCGAACCGCCCAGGAATCGAACCCAGGGCCTTCCAATTGCCGGTTGGATGCTCTACCATTATGCTACGGACCTCACTCAATCACAAATCGAAATTCTCCCACATAGGGCAGAAACCAATGCCCTCTCAGGGCATTGGTTTCTGCCCTATGTGGGAGAATTTCGATTTGTGATTGAGTGAGGTCCGTAGCATAATGGTAGAGCATCCAACCGGCAATTGGAAGGCCCTGGGTTCGATTCCTGGGCGGTTCGCCTCATTTTTCATTATTTGTTATCTCTCCTCCTCGTGTGCAGAAACGTTCCTTAACACTTATGTCGTTTCTATTCATATATATATATATATATATATATACAGGGCGTCCCAAAAAAAGTATACACACTTTAAATAATTATAAAGGCAGTGTTTATTAAAATACATTTCATTTTCAAAATGTAATAGAATCTACAGACATTATTTAATTGTTTTGTCAACGCCTGTTTTCAAACTGACGTCCGTTCTGGTCCAGGCACTGCTCATAACGCGAAGCAATGGAATCGCAAACATCACGAAACATTTCGTTTGGTATTTGTGTGCATTCTCGTTCAATGGCTGCTCTCAATTCAGCGACTGTTGCAGGTTTTATAGCGTAGACTTTGTCTTTTAAGTGTCCCCATAAAAAAAAGTCTAGTGGTGTGAGGTCTGGTGAACGCGGAGGGTATTCTACGAAACCCCTTCGTCCAATCCACATCCACATCGTGCCAAGTACCACTCGCAATACTCCACTCTTCGGTCCGGATCATCATCTTCATTAATAGCATGGACTAATCTTGGAATGTAACTTTTCCATTGACAGCGCTTCAAAATGCGTTGGACAGACGATTCTGAAATTCCTACCTCACGACTCGCTTGCCGCACAGATTTTCTTGGACTTTGGTGATACGTTTCCAGTACTCTTTCTTGCTCTGTGGGGCTTGTCGATGTCCGTGGTCTTCCGGAACGCTTCTTGTGGACATTCTGAACAGTTCCATCGGCTTCAAACTTATCTCTAATTCGAGTGATGGTAAGTCGCGTTGGTGGATCTGTTTGAAACTCCCTCCTAAACTGTCTTTGCACTTCAACTGCGTTTTCACACTTCCAGTAGCATTTTAGAATGAATTTCCTTTGTTCAAAGCTTAGTCTGACTGCCATTATTAATTCTAATGGGTTTAACTTGGAAAGAAAGAAACATCAATTGAGCTATCAGCTGTTAAAGTGTGTATACATTTTTTTGGGACGCCCGTATATATATATATATATATATATATATATATATATATATATATTATATATATATATATATATAATATATATATGTAGGTTACGCAAAGAAAAATCTGCCGTTACTTAAAACAAAACACGTTTAGTTGATCACTTTTCTTTGACTCCAAGAAAGCAGTAGTTAATGATATAGTTTATTTAGTGTTATCCTATATATTTTATTTTTGTTTAATTTTGTTATAACAAAATACAAATCATATCTTTAAAAAAAACAAAGCGTTTAATTAACCACAATTTGTTTGAATTAAATAAAGCAATGGCCAATATATAATAATTGCTTTAATTAATTACTACAGCATTTCTGGGTGGTTTCCCTTATTGTAGAATTTTTATCTTGAAGATCGTATAAACAGAAAGTATATTTCCGAACGGAACGGCAACCCACAGCAGCAATATAGTCGTTTTAGTTCCTAAAAGTGCATTTGTAACTTAAAAAATTTATATAATAGCATTCTATGGTCGAGTAAAACTATATATATATATATATATATATACCCAGTTTGTTAGCCTTCTCGAACACGAAATGACGTAATGAGAAGGAGACTCTCTCCGTTGCGTGAAAGATGTCAGGAAAAGTGGTTCTAACCCAATTAAGGTGAAATTGTTTACGGATTTGTTTCTGTATAAACTGTATAATGTGCGCATAAGGTAATATTTAGTAGTTAAGTAAATAAATTTTGATATATAAAAATTAGAAAGATAATTAACGACTTATGTTTACTTTAAACAAATTGTTGTTTGAAACAAACATACGCAAGATTTTTTTCGATCAACTAAATATTTGTTTACTGCTCCAAATTAATTATTATTAACAACAAAATTCTTTTTGTAACACGAAGCAAAAATTTGGGTGTCTAAAAATAAAATAAAAGTTGTTGCCACGCATTTATTTTTGTTCGAATCAAGAGAAAAGTAGAATAATTTTATTAAAATATGTCTACACTGTAAAATACAGACCATTAAAATGTCTTCACTGTAAAATACAGACCATTAAAATATGTCCACACTGTAAAATACAGACAATTAAAATATGTCTTCACTGTAAAATACAGACCATTAAAATATGTCCACACTGTAAAATACAGACCATTAAAATATGTCTACACTGTAAAATACAGACCATTAAACTATGTCTACACTGTAAAATACAGACCATTAAAATATGTCTACACTGTAAAGTACAGACCATTAAAATATGTCTACATTGTAAAATACAGACCATTAAAATATATCTACACTGTAAAATACAGACCATTAAAATGTCTACACTGTAAAATACAGACCATTAAAATATGTCTACACTGTAAAATACAGACCATTAAAATATGTCTACACTGTAAAATACAGACCATTAAAATATGTCTACACTGTAAAATACAGACCATTAAAATATGTCTACACTGTAAAATACAGACCATTAAAATATGTCTACACTGTAAAATACAGATCATTGAACTATGTCTACACTGTAAAATACAGACCATTAAAATATGTCTACACTGTAAAATACAGACCATTAAAATATGTCTACACTGTAAAATACAGACCATTAAAATATGTCTACACTGTAAAATACAGACCATTAAAATATGTCTACACTGTAAAATACAGACCATTAAAATATGTCTACACTGTAAAATACAGACCATTAAAATATGTCTACACTGTAAAATACAGACCATTAAAATATGTCTACACTGTAAAATACAGACCATTAAAATATGTCTACACTGTAAAATACAGACCATTAAAATATGTCTACACTGTAAAATACAGACCATTAAAATATGTCTACACTGTAAAATACAGACCATTAAAATATGTCTACACTGTAAAATACAGACCATTAAAATATGTCTACACTGTAAACTACAGACCATTAAAATATGTTACACTGTAAAATACAGACCATTAAAATATGTCTACACTGTAAAATACAGACCATTAAAATATATCTACACTGTAAAATACAGACCATTAAAATATGTCCACACTGTAAAGTACAGACCATTAAAATATGTCCACACTGTAAAATACAGACCATCAAAATATGTCTACACTGTAAAATACAGACCATTAAAATATGTCTACACTGTAAAATATAGACCATTAAAATATGTCCACACTGTAAAGTACAGACCATTAAAATATGTCTACACTGTAAAATACAGACCATTAAAATATGTCTACACTGTAAACTACAGACCATTAAAATATGTCTACACTGTAAAATACAGACCATTAAAATATGTCTACACTGTAAAATACAGACCATTAAAATATGTCTACACTGTAAAATACAGACCATTAAAATATGTCCACACTGTAAAGTACAGACCATTAAAATATGTCCACACTGTAAAATACAGACCATCAAAATATGTCTACACTGTAAAATACAGACCACCGTTTATAAAAATTTTATTATTTCATTTGGACGGAATACTGAATGATTCTGAATAAATTTAATTTTGTAATAGCGATATTATTGGTTCAAAATCAATCCAGAAAGGGAAGCTGTTCCAGCGGTTTCAATGTAGATCCTTTGTTTTACAGGGAAGTCGCCCCATAATCGTCTCATGCAGCAATTGTTACAATTAAATTTAAAGTGAAATTTCCTCCAATAGATGGCGCCTTTCATTCAATATTTATGACCTATATTTTTAACAAGCTTCGTTTTGTTAATCAGGTAAACTGAATTTTAACAATGCAGACAATGAAAACTTTTACTCGTAGGAAATGTTAGTTTAACAAAACCTTGAGTCTTATATTAAGAGATAGACATGTGTAAGAGAATTGACAAAAATGGCTTTGTCAGCTAACATAGGCCTATAACCATGCCACCCTTTTCAAAAATGCTAATTTCGTTATGAAAATAACAATATTGTTTTCTGAGTTTAGCGTCGCTGGCTACGAATCCCGGTGCACCCGGTGTACCAACTTCTGTTGGACTAAAGTCACACTACACAGCTTTACCTGCTGACGAAGGTACCGGGAAATCACCCCAGTTATTTCTTCCCCCCCCCCCCCCCAACACACACACACATTTTTCACCCGATCATATGACTAAATCTTCCACCAATCAGCATCTCAAACTTCATTAACGAGCTTCCAACACATACATACATATTATACGTAACCATCTAAGCACACCGACAAACTTTCTTCTATAACTGTACACTATAACAAAAAAAATCTTCTAAATTATCTCTTAAAAAGGGGGGAAATCCCCCTGTTCCATATTAGTAATCCTTCTTTTCTAGAACTACAGTATATTCCCGGTCACTTTTCAGATTAAAAATTAATCCTGTTCCATCCTCCGGCTCCCTCCACCACTCTAAATTCCCCCCCCCCCCTCCCTCGCACCAGAATTAAAAAAAAATAGATAAAAAAAAAGTTCGTTTAAATGAATCTAATTTGGGGAAATTTTAATTCCTTATTGGAGCTCTGTAATAAACCTTAATTAAAATTCGGTGAGAAACTGCGTAAAAGTAGGACCTGTTCTTGAGCATTAATCACAGGTGTACTCCAGTGAAAGGAGTGTTATTAATTAACAGACTTTAACTTCTTTACTCTTTTCAAAATGATGTTAACACGCAGAGGAAAAATTAGGTAAGGGTTAAATTTGTAAATTGTGTAGGAATAATAGATATAGATATAGAGTGTAACATATTTGTGGATAGTAGTCTATTTTGACTTGATCCTCTGGATCCAGAGATTCTATCTTTAGTTTTAAATCGATAATTAATTAGTTTTAAATTGATAATTATTTAGTTTTGCAAAAATTGGTCGTTGCGAATGTACAGGCAGTTGTTACAGAAATTTCTTATGTTCTTGTGGTTCGGAACCCACGTAAAATTGTAGGTCCCCTCCGCCACCACGGAGGACATATACAATACACAATTACGAACACAGTTAGGTAGACCAGCCACGAGTGGATCCTAGGGTCTTTGTTGGTCTGAAACATTATAACATTATATAACATTATAACATATACTGTGTGTGTAATATATATATATATATATATATATATATATAGTTTTGAGGTACAGCAAATAGTTACCGTATATAGTGGGATGCGAAAGTGTGAGCGTGAGGGAGTGGACGGTGAGTGGGGTTGAATCGGGCAAAGGAGGGTGAAAGTTCAGCAGTTTGAAGGCTAAATTGAGTGGGAGCAACTCCTCTGTCTAAAATTGATAATAAAAATAACATTAATAGCTGTATTGGTAAAAATAACAACAATATTAATGATGGGGATAATGGAGGGGATAGAGGTGAAAAAAACACTCAATGCTATTTGCAGGAATGAGGACGAAAGGACTAAACTAGATTTTTATATATATATATATATATATATATATATATATATATATATATATAAATCGCGACTGCAAAACAAAGAAAAGGTAAGGTATTAAAAGTTTGTCAGAATTAGACTCTGAGGTTGGTTTTTGGAAACCATAAGACGCAGTCTTCTTTAAATTCTCTTCAGTTTGAGTTTACAAAGAAAATTTTTACGTGTTGAATCTACAGATATATATATATAAAATATTATTCTAAACGAAATACAGGCCTGTATATGGACGGTTTGCGATTGCGGATACTTATGGTTTTTGTCCCATTTTGTGTAGAGCAAGCCTAAGGTAGTAGGAGTGTGACTCTGATTGATGGGGATAAAGTTGTGCTGCCTTGGGGAGGAAACGCAAATTTGCGGCGCATCTTTCTCCTGAAGAATAATGGACCAGGGCTGATAATAACTAGGGGGTGTCTGCAATACAAACTAACGAAAATTGCGATCAATTGAATATGATTACGGATGGTCTTGGAACGAGACAAACACGGAGCATTGTTGCTTTCAGTGGTGATGAACCACGTACGAAAATTTCGCTATGCCCCCCTACCCTATTTGCTTGGCAATACTGTTGCGAACTGCTCGTACCCTGAAATTGGCGTATGGGCGGAATAGTGCTTTGTGTAAAACGATGTTTGACTCTTCATACTTCCACTTAAACTGTGAATATATATATATATATATATATATATATATTTCATAAAAAATTAAGTTTCATTTGCAAGACCACTTAAAACGGCTATAATTGCTAATCCTTTCTAATTATTTGAGCACTTTACATTGTGAAGCATATCTAATCTCTTTCTTCCAATGGAAACAAACGAGAAATGAGGGTTTAGCCTTTCAAAATCTCAGATTCAGCTCCCAAAACTCTTTCAGACCTTAAAAGAAAAGTTTCAACAAGACCTGAATATATACTAAATTCAACCAGACAAAGGCGAGAGAGAGAGAGAGAGAGAGAGAGAGAGAGAGAGAGAGAGAGAGAGAGAGAAGGGCAAAAGAGGAATTGATGTTTCCTATTAAAACAGCTTCTATTTTGCCCCCGGGGTTACGATCTCCATTAACCCTGGGGGCAAACCCCAGCTACTTATCTACTCAAATTTAAACCCTTCTCCCACCTTCCACCCTCTCAAGAGGCCCCCACCTAATTACGATCTGATTCAGACGTTGTTAGACTGTAATTTTGTACATCTCTTGGCTGTGTGTCTTCTTTTCAGCTCAAACACATCTTTGTGCGTGCGTGCGGAACCATATATATATATATATATATATATATATATATATATATATATATATATATATATATATATATATATAGTTATCACTATTATGTAATCATCTATTATTTCATTTTAAATTAAACTGCACAACTGACGTCGCTTCGGACAACAAATTTTCACTTGCATATCTTCTCTAATAATATTTTCCATTATCTATCTATCTCTCTCTCTCTCTCTCTCTCTCTCTCTCTCTCTATATATATATATATATATATATATATATATATATGATGCAAACCCACAAGGAAAAAGAAAAAATTATTCCAAGGTCTTTTGTGTATTCAGCAGTACACCTCGTCAGGGAATGTGGGTTTACATCATTCACTCATTTCATGTGTGAAATTCATCTGATATATATTATATATATATATAGCTGTCCGTCTGTCTGTCTGCTTGTCTGATTCTTCTCTCTCTCGTGCTTTACCCCGACTCAAAGCTAAAATTGTCTTTTTTGAAAAGGGGGATAGAATGATGTCTTTACCACATTTCCTGAAGGCAGCTCACTGACACTGACGTCGTACAAGGGTTTCGATAGCATTTCCTTCTGTGATGTCAGTCAGCTTATAATAACACCATTGAGCTTTCTTCTGTAATGACTTCACTTGTTTTCACTTGTTTATTTTTACAGTGACGTATACATCACTTGTCTTTTTTTATAATGACATCAATGAACTTCTCCTTTTAATGACGTCACTATAACTCCTCCTATACATTGACGCCATTGTGTTTCCTCGTATAGCGCCACTGCATGGGTTTCCTCCTACAGTGACACTTTTACGTTTTCTATAATAATAATGCTCTTGAGTTCCTCTACTGATACCGCCACTTTGGTTCTCCCCTACAGTGACGCTTCTGGACTTCATTTTATAACGACATCACTGGGTTTCACCCTACAATCATACCAGAAGCATCACCTTATGATAACGTTATTGGATTTCCTCCTCTTATGACACCATTATTACTATGTAATGACGTCACTGGACTTCACCCTACAATGACGCCACTGGACTTCACCCTACAATGACGCCACTGGACTTTTCCTCTAAAGACGCCACTGGACTTTTTCCTCTAAAGACGCCACTGGAACTGACTCATAGTAATGTCAATGAACTTTCTTCCATAATGACGTCCATAGGTCCCCCTTGAATAGGGAGCTGAGGCAAATCGCTTTTGGTCGATTTCGCAAAAGAGTTAAGGGAACAGAGAAAAATTTTATTTTGCACATAATTGGTTAATTTCTTCAGTTTTGCCAACTTTGCATTTTGGAATTTGCATTTTGAAAAATAAAAGAGTTTTCTATTTGTAAAAATGTTAAATTTATACGCCATTCAAAAGATTTTTTTCTTTTTCTTTTCGTTGTTAAAAAAAAATGGATCAAAGAAATGTTAATCATGTTATGTTCATTTGTTTTTATTATTATGTGTGTGTGTGTGTGTGTGTGTGTGTGTGCGTGTGTGCGTGCGTATTCACTCTTTTAAAAACTTCTCACGATTATAACAACAAGCTGAATAAGTTAACCAAATATTCGTGGAATAGTTAGTGAAGAATTTTGGATAACTTCGCGATGGAGTCGTGAAATGTATATGTAATTTCATGTCTGACAATAGGTCTACATCAGTATGCGAAATATCACGACAAAAATTAACTTTTTTTTTCTTTTAAAGAATATGATTTCGGAAAAAGTATATAATTTTTTAGAAATATCTAAATTCATAATAATGTACTTAATAATATAATTTTATATTATTCTTTTAATAAAAAAATAAATCAAATAATTATACCTGAAAATATAATTACGTAATACGTAACCTTCAAATTTTGAAAGTTGGTAAATTATAGGCCCTATAAATTAAAAAATTATGGTATGTCACTCTTCAAAAAAATTTCACGAATAAACTCGGAATAAACTAAGACGCGTATTCGTAAAATATTCGTAAAAATATTCGTAAAAAATCGCAATATTTAATACGTTGACGATTTTCTAAAAAAAAAATAACAAAATTTTCTGTATCTACAAAACACCAAAAGTACCCATTTATGAAATGTAGCTGTAATGATTGTAGTATATTTAGCAATATTTCACGAATATTGCAAAATAGCGAAAAGATACCAGGAAGTATTCACGAATACCTCTTGATAGGCTTATTTCAAAAAACTCAAGTATTCATGAGCCAAAAATTGAAAAAATCTGAATTGTTAATTTGCTCAGTCCTTAATTCTTTAAGTAAGTGTTTGATGATACAATACAAACTAATAGGGAAGAAGAACTATTACGTATTTGTATATACACACAAATGATTGACAAAAGTAAATAGACACCTTCGTGGGGGGGGGGGGGGTCTATAGTTTTTCATTTGATAAAAAAATGAATAAAAGATAACAAATATACAGTATATATATATATATAATTTTAAACTACTTAGATATGATATTATTTTTAATAATAATAATAATAATAAAAATAATAATAATAATACAAAGGAATACAAAGGATGCCAAAGAGCAATAGACCGGCTAGTCCCTACGAGGTTGTCTGTTTAAGAAGAAAGGTTAAAAGAAAGGTTAAAAGGAAGGAGTGAGAACATTTAAAGAGGAGTGAAAGTTTTAAAGCAAACCAAAGAAGAGAACTTTAAAGGAAGGAAATACATTTAAAGATAATGTGAAAATTTCAAAGAAGAGGTAATAATTTGAAATTATGATGTAGCGACCCTTAGTTCGAGTCCCAAGTAAAGCTGTATGTCCCCCTCCGTCATATGACGTTTGCCGTTATATGAAGGGAGGTTAACCCCCCCCCATATCCCCCTGATACAGCATTTTCAAAGTTTATACCCATTTTGTGGTTAAAGTTATTGCATTATTTTTCATTTAGACGTACAGTAATCCCCCCGCAATTCGGAATAATAGGGGCTCAAGCCTTTCCGAATTCGGGAGGATTCCGAATTAGGGAGAATTTTGCGAATATCTCGTAATATTTCGAAATATTCCGAATTACATATTCCATTCTGAAAAATTGGAATATTAACGCAATTCGTAATGATTCCGAAATGTAATTCGTAATAAATATACTAAATTTTATGCCCATTTCTGTTTGAATTAATGAATATGAAATGTAATTTTGATTGCTGTAATTTCTATCACACGATAACTACACTAATAAAAATTACATCATTTATAGATTACGAATTACAGAATTAACATTCGGAATGGTTACGAATTGAGCAGAATTATCCGGTTACTTTTCAGAATATATCTCCCAATTCGGAATATTACGAATTATTATAAGTGATTCCAATACTAGATTTAGGAACCACTAAAATGTCCCGAATTAGGAGGCATTTCGAATTGTGGAAGGATTACCGTAGTTTATTATTTATACTTAATTAACTCTTTATAAAGAAGTGTGGTTGTTGTTGTTGGTTAGCCGATCAGCCCACCCTGATCGAGCAAGCCGGCGGCACGCGGGTAACCGATCGCCCTCTTCGGAGTGGACCAGAGGTTCAGCGCACTAGTGATGTTGTGTTGTGTTCTATGTTGTGCTAGAGCGGTACAGTCTGTCATAATGTGTTCAATTGTTTGTGGTGTGTCCTGGCACAGGTGGCAGGTGTCGTCTATGGAGTTGTCTAGTCTGTGTTTATATGTCTGTAAGTTGGGGATGATGTCCACATCGGAATCGTGCTAAGTTAACTCGATCCGATCTCCTCAGACTGGTCTCTGACCTGTCAATGGATGGCGGCTTCGCACCTAGGACCGCATTCGGACCGAGTTGTTTCAGTGCTTTTGGGTTAGGTGTATGTGTGTGTGTGTGTGGGTGTTCCCCTCATGTCTAAATGTTCCCTAACTTTCAGTATTTTTGTTTCTGCGTGCAGGTGTTCTATTGGTGTTGTTTGAGTACAGTCTGTAATGATACGAAGTGCGTTGTTTTGTAGTCTGTTAGGTGTTTATGTGTGTGTTTGAGATAATAGGTGCCCAGCATGGGCTAGCATAGTCCATAACTGAGCGAATATATTGTTTGTATATGAGTGATGTTGTTTCTTGCTGGTGTCCAAAGTTTGTGCCTGTTCTCCAATAGTGAATAAAATAGACTGGAGTGAAGTTACGTACAACAAAATTTTCATTTTTCAATCCACGAAGAAGGAAATCTCAGGAAAGAAATCAAACTCAGAATTAAACTTAGTTTGAAAGCCATTTCTTATGCAATAACCGAATCAATAATGATGTCTCCACATTATTACATCATCATTTCTACTTGCAACTTAATAACCTTTTAATCTTATATCTTGATACATGATGCAAATCCGATCTCTGCTTATGATGACTTTAAAATTTTGTATTAATGGGTGTATCTTGATGATGTAATAATCTCTTGGATATATAGGCGACAGTGTGTTTATATATATATATATAGTTTTCCTACGTTTATAATGATTTTGTATCGTGTTCTGTTCATAATGCGGATAATGATTAAATTATGTACTATTATTCTATGTATCGTACAGTTTTAGTAAAAAAGTTCGCCAAGAAATCAAAATTTCCTAAAAAGCTCCCCCCCCCCCCCCGCACACACACCAAAATAAAAAATAATACTAATCAGTACAAGTAGGTTTTGTTTTCGGACTTTTATTCGGTCTTCAAAAAGGATAAAATATTCAAACAAAAAACACAATATTTACCAACTAGTATTTTCTTCTTTCAGAAAATCTTATGTTCATAGGCGAACATTTTTCCAAAACTGTACATACAATTTAGCACTTTGAATAAACGGATGATATATATATACACGGTGAACCAAAAGTAGGTGGACAGTAGGTTGAATACGGTTTGTGTTATATTATATTATAACTATGGTGTTTGTGTTTTATTATATTAAATATTATAACTAAATTTATTTAAATTTTATTTTGTATTATAGTATACAAAAAAATTAAATATGTATTCTCAAAATAAACGTTATCATTTACTGTCCACCTACATTTGGTTCACCCTATATATATATATATATATATATATATATATATATATAACTTTAGAAACTTACATAAATTAACCAATTTTATTCTCTCTCTCTCTCTATTTTTTTTTTTTTTACAAAGAACTTCCTTCTTCAGACGGTATAAATATTATACAAAAAAACTCATAAAGAGATATTATAAGTAAGACGTAAATGAAAGTTTTAGAAAATAAATATACAATAAACAGAATATGTTTTTGTATTTGCCAGAATTGCAGTATCTGGCAATAAGCATATAAAGTTTCTGCTATATGATTAAACACATCAGAAAAATATCGAAAGAAATTACTTCAACATTTACAGTTAATAATATAAAATGATACTACTACTACTACTACTACTACTACTACTACTACTGATAATAATAATAATAAAAATAATAATAATAATAACAAAAGTATTGTTGGAAAAGGCAATAAGGTGTTCAAGTAAGAACTAATTGGATTCGAACCGGCGTCGTCGCGTGGTTTCAGAGAGAAAAGAAAAAATCTTGATGGCAACAACCAACCAGTTCAGTAGACAACACTTTCCCTTTAAATAAAGTGAAGACAGTGAAATCGGGGTTTGACTCCTGATGGTGCTGGCTAAATCCAGGAGTTAGCGCAATGGGCAGCATTCATGGTCTGAACGCTGTGCCGGTTTCCTTCCTTCCTCAATAATAATAATAATTATTATTATTATTATTATTATTACATCAACCAAATACATTATAAAGTATCTGACTTCCAATTTAAAAAGGTAAAGCAACCATGCGAATGATAACTAACCATTTAAGTTTGTTACCAGAACCATACAACTGTCTGGTTGTCATAGTTTTATCATGAAGTTTGGGTGCTGTGAACACCGGCTTTCCTATATATTTAATTACAAATATTAAACATTTAAGCTATAAAGGTTAAACAACACCATACTAATTTTAAAAATAAAAAATTTTAAATTATGGAATTTTAAAATTAAAAACTTTAAAATTCCATAATTAAAATTTTTATTTTTAAAATTCCATAATTTAAATTTTTTATTTTTAAAATTTTTATTTTTAAAATTCTATAATTTAAAAAATGTATTTTTAAAATTCTAAAATTTAAAAATAAAAATTTTAAATTATGGAATTTTAAAAATAAAAATTTTAAATTATAGAATTTTAAAAATAAAAATCACAAATTTAAAAAAAAATCATATTTTATAAATATTAAAAATAAAAACTAGAAATTTTAAAATAAAACTAAATTATAAAATTTTAATTAAGATTTAAAAATTAAAAACAAAAATTATAAATTTGAAATTATAATTAAAAAAAAATGACAAATTATAAATTATAAATTTTTAAATATAATTTTTTTTAAAGAGTGGAACCATTAATCGGAGAAGATACGACAACTATTTTATAATTACAAATCACTTTTTAAAATCCAAATTGAAATTTCTTTTAGAGAAAATCTTCAACCAAAACTTTAAACTAATTTTCTTTGAGATTTTAATCTCCACGAGCAAAAATTTCAATGAAACAATCCCGAAAATTTAGGAAATTTTGCTAAAAATAATATCCTTAGACAATTCTTTATCATATAAAATTTAAAATGAATTTGTGCCCCCGAAAAAATTTGGAGAAAAAGAAATGTTGTAGATTTTAATGAAATTCCAACTATAAATATATATATATATTGTTTTTTATTGTATTAATTATATTAATTGATTTTAATATCAATTATTAATTATTGGTTCTAATTTAATTTTATTCTGAAATTCTAAACAAATAAACGAATCCACTGATTCAACTTTTTCCATTGTTGAATTGTGTTTGTTTATCTTGGAGAAGTTCGTTCTCAATTGCTTATAACTTCTCTTATAAACTTCACCTGCATTCCCCTACTTCCCCCACAAACTTCCTCCAACTTTTCCTACCCTCCCCGTTTTCTTCCTTACTCTTTGAACAAGTGCTCAACCCCGAAGGCTCATCCTCAAGGGCATGTGCCGACGATTAGTCAAGGTATTTCGGCTTGAGGCCACGAATTAAGTGGGTCGAAAGGTGTTACCTTTGACCCCCGTTTCCGAGTTGCTGTATCCGGTCTCTCTCTCTCTCTCTCTCTCTCTCTCTCTCTCTCTCTCTCTCTCTCTCTCTCTCTCTCTCTCTCTTCTCTCTCACTTATTCATCTATCATTTTATCCAATATTTTATACTTATCCATCTACTTCCCTCTTTCCCCTCTATTTCTACAACCGAATATATATATATATATATATATATATATATATATATATATACACATGCGTTTCGGATTTTACTAATACCATTCTCATTACTTTCCATATTTTCCCTCTTTCTCTATACAACACCGCAAGATTTTGTGAATTTCCCCTTTTTCATGCGAACTATACTACTTTGTTTCCTTATCATTAATCATTTGTTTCATTAATATATTTCATTATTTCCTCTTGTTATAACGTATTTTTACTTCGTTATATAACTCACGGAAGCTTTACATGTATAAAAGTTTTTGCGATAAATGATGTAAAGGTTTTATCTATTCTTCTTACTGTATATATATATATATATATATATATATATGTATGTATAAAACTGTTGGGTTTGTGTGTTACTAATTTTTCGAGTTTGAAGACAGGGAATTATTTGTTTCGGTGAATATTACTAAGAAATAGTAATTTTATTAGTAGTAAATATTCGTATAATGATGATGATAAAAATATTGGACCTCTTCTTTTTAAAGATTTAGTAATAAGGCAAGCATGTGTTTGAAAAGCTTTGAATGTAGTCGTAAATAATAATAATAATAATAATAATAATAAATAATAATATTAATAATAATAATTATCAGAACTAAGGCTTTTAACATATTTTAATAACTTACAGCAGACATTTCCGAATGTTCCATCATCGGTGCAACCTTGAAACTAACTATTTTTTTTTTAAATATACAGGGTGTTTCAGGTCGACCCTAGAAATACCAAAATACCAAACTATAAAAATATCAAATACCAAAATATCAAAATATCAAATACAAACTACAAATTCCACCAATTTCCATATTTCTAGGGTCGACCTGAAACACCCTGTATATGAAAAAAATATAGTTCAAATTAAGCTACCGTTTTATTATTTCGTAAAATTAAAATTATTCATTTATGTGGTGTTACACTTATACGTAAAAGTTCATATATGAATGGAAAAGTTGAAAGAGGAAGTGTAGTCTTTTAGGGTGTTTTTTTTACCCTGATATGTTTAGCGATTCTAAAATATGTAATTCCCTCAATAGACTCTCAATACCAACCAATTGATATCTTAAACCACTACATTTTTTTCTTTCAAATTTTCGATTCAGAAATGAACTTTTTACTCGTAATTGTAACACCACAAAAATGAATAATTTTAATTGTACAAAATGATATAACAAAATAGGTTAATTTTTCACTACATCTTTATATATATATATATTTACAAAAAGTTACATTCAAGATTGCACCAATGATGGGACATATTCCGAAAAGGGTAAATTTTTACAAGTGTACATTACAGGCTTTGTAAATCAAAACTATGTTTTTCTGATGGTTTTTGATGCGGTTTGAACGAAGGTTAATTTCGTTCAACCAACATCAAAAACAATCGGAAAAACATAGTTTTAATATATAACCTAACCTAACCTAACCTAAAATTCCAAAATTCCTCAAAAGCCTGTAATGTACTCTTGTAAAAAATACCCCGTAAAAGTCTGCAGTAATTTATTCAAATACTCTAAGAACAAAATATAAAACGAAATTTTATATATATATATGTGTGTGTGTGTTTGTCTGTGGGTGTGGGTGTGTATGTGAGAGTTACAAAGCATTATAAAGACAAAAAGAAGCCTCAAAGACCTTTCGGTCCACTCTGGGAGGTTCCTGTTATTAAACTAATGCAGTTTTTAATTATTCTAGCGATAGTAGAAAACTGGATAGGAAAGCATAAGGCTCTCTCCCCACCTTCCCCGCCAGAGGCTGGTACGGAAAAAGGTTGAAGAAAATACCTTGACCCTGGAAAAGTAGCCAAGGAAATTTTACGGGAAAGAGGAGAATATATCGTATAAACTAGCTCGACAATTACCTTATGCACGCATAGAAACCGTACAATAGAGAGCATGGTTGTAAACTAACATAATAATATCAACTACTTGGTATAGTCACAAAATCCTCGAACCTTTGTTTTGATTTTATACAAAATATTTACAGCTCTATTTACCTAGAATAGGTCCAACGACGACCCATGGCCCACTGCAAGCTATCCTCAAAAGGATTAACCAAATTTTCCATGTCTACACCCATGTACGCGCAAAGCCATCACGCTGGCAAGGTGATGAAATGCTTCCACAGGAAAGGGGTTGAAACAGGAATTGAGAAAGGAAATCAAAGAGAGAGGGAGAGACAGACAAACAGACAGACAGACAGACAGACAGACAGACAGACAGACAAAGTTACAAAATAAGTATATTTTATAATGCATTAATAATAATAATAATAATAATACAATTTTCTTTTCTATTTATTGCAACAAAATTAAGCCACTCTGTACTGCAGAACTTCACATCGAAAGATGCTCGGGAAATCTTACTTTCGACACAACCAGTGTCAACATATTGGTAATATACAAACCACCTAATGTAAGCGCAAATACCCAAATAAGCACCATGCAGGATCTAATCAGACATTAATCCTTAAAGAGATCACGCTCTTTCATCGTCGGGGACTTTAACACAGACTGAATTAAAATAGGGACGGACTGCAGTGTCGTCGCTTCGTTATGGAACACAATGATTAGCCAAGGCTAAAGACCTATGTAACCAAACTATGTAACCAAACTATGTAACCAAACTAACACCAACATTACATACACGACATTCGGATACTCCTTGCAGGCACAACTGACCACCTCCCAAATTACGTCACACTCAAAACAATCGTAGATATTATATATACAGGGTAGCCAAAATGTCAAGCCACATGGGACTCGTACAAAACAAAGTTACGCGCAGTAAGTTTCGACTTCATTCATGACTCACACATCGATATAATAAACCCCAATTCTGAAAAATTCCAGGAAATACTGTGGACTGTTTTCACTGAATCTTGACCTAGCATAAACAAAAAATATTCCTACTATTACAATCAACAACCCCCCCGCCCCCGGTTGACCCCAGGTCTAAAAACATCCACTAAACAAAACAAAAAAAGGAGTAAAATTTACGAATATTGTTAAGGAAGGTTTACCCCTAAGAGAAGTATATATACACTCTCTATCCAAAGAAACTTAACTCATTAATGCTCCAAACAAAAGCTATGTCTATAAATATAAATTCGAAGAATACAAGGCCAATCCCAAACAATATTGGAACCTTATTAACAAAGCAATTAATATATACAGTATGTATATATATAATAATAATAATAATAATAATAATAATAATAAAAAAATTGTCTGAACTTATATGATAAATTAGAAGAAAAACAAGCAAAGAAACGCGGTAGTGAAGTTGTAGGCCACAGCCGAAGGTAATCCGTCACGACTTCTGAGAGAAGTGTTTACGGAAAAACAAAGTAGCTCATTAGAAGTGTAGCAAATTAAATTAAGTTACTAATGGGAACACCAACAAGAAAAACTGGACCTTTGGTCTCTCACTTCCTCTCGCACAGTCGCTCTCCCCTCTTTTTTTTTCCTCTCTCCTTTTTTTTCTTTCTCACAGTCGCTCTCCCCTTTTTTTTCTCTCTTTCTCTCTCACAGTCGCTCTCCCCTCTTTTTTTTTCTCTCTCTTTTTTTTCTTTCTCACAGTCGCTTTCCCCTCTTTTTTCTCTCTTTCTCTTTCACAAACGCTCTCCCCTCTCTCTCTTTCTCTTTCACCTCTCTCACAACCACTCTCCCCTCTCTCTCTTTCACCCCTTCTCACATCCTTTTATTCGCATTTTCTCTTTTCTTTTTGTCTCAACTTTCCACTCCTATTTCCAGATAATTTCTTTATGAATCGTCTTTGAGTCGAGTAACTTATCCCATTTTCCCCTCTTCCCTCTGCCATTTCCCCTCTTTTCTTTCCATATGATATTTCCCCTCTTTTCTTTTATTCTTCTATTTCCCTTTTTTTCTCCCTCTGCTATTTCCCCTCTTTTCTCTCCCTCTGCTATTTCCCCTCTTTTCTTTCCCTCTCCCATATACCTTTTACCCCTTTCTCTACTCTCTATTTTCTGCTCTCCCAAATTTTACATTCCATCTTTCCTCTTTTCCCTTTACTTTCCCCTCTTTTCCATCTATTCTTTCTCGCCTCTTCCCTCTGGTCTGATTAGCGTCTCGCGTGAGGTAGAGAGCGAAGTCAAAAACCGCTGCGAAGGAATCGCCGAGCGAACCTTTCCATCAGACGCTTTCTGCGTCAACACAAAACATTCCGCTCCAAAACTACAAAATAAACCATCATTGCATTACAGTATATATATATATATATATATATATATATATATATAAGGCCAAGTCAATAAATTTGCGAAATTGTTTTACTAAGAAGTACAACAAGGGAGATTCTGCGAATTTATTAAGTGGACGTCGTATATATATATATATATATATATATATATATATTATATTATATATATATATATTATATATATATACTAAAAAGTAATTAAAAATAAATCTATTTAGTATTTTCGCCCTCATAAATTTGCTTGAAAGTCTTATTAAGTAATTAACTATACAGTACTTATTGCAATTGGATATAAAGTTAATGTATATACAGGGTAATCCAAAAGGTGTTCCCAAAAATATTTATGTAACAAGTTGTTTTGGGAGAAAAACCTTGTTGAATTACCCTGTATAATAAGGGATCCTCTATATTTTAAAGGTTTTATATGTCCATTGTTTCATATACAGTATATTTATATACGCTTAAATTTTTCTAGAATTAATATGGTGTGTGTATATATATATATATACGGTATAAAAATAAATAATATTAGGTATTATCCGCAAATAGTTATATTATTATAGATTTTTTACACCTAATCCTGCGTGACCTTATTCGAATTTATACAAACAAAAAGGTCAGGAGGTCGCAAAGGTAAAAAACACACACATTTTATATATACAGTATATATATATATATATATATATATATATATATATATATATATATATATATATATATATATATATATATATATATATATATATACAGTATATAGTATAATAACCCATAATATGAAAATCTGTCTGTTCTATCGAAAATTATGAGATTTCTATTACTCAATTATTGAGGTTTCGCCCTGTGGTGGCCATTTGAATGTGATGTGAGGACAATGGAATTGCCCATTTACACGTCTGTTAACATCTAAAACCTAAAGGAGGACGCAGAGCGCCAATTTTCGCCCTTAACCAATAACAGAACTCGAAGAACCAACCACACACATACATCTTCACATCTTCACTTACACACATTTTCACATCCACACACACACACACATACACACACACACATCTTCGCATCCTCACACAAACACGCATACACAGTTCCACATCCACACACACACACACACACATACACACACATCTTCGCATCCTCACACACACGATTACACAGTTCCACATCCACACACACACACACACACACATACACACACTTTCAGTACGACCTACTACCCTTAAATTACAATAGGGAAGGAAAAAAATATTACGCTCCGTTCTTTAACATCAGGGAAAAATCTATCTTACGCATTCGCATCATAAGAATGATTTTAGATAATTCTTTTGGTTTAGGAGGATCCCCTCTGGCTATAACATGCAATAGCTGCCGAAAGTGTCTGAATTACAGTTCTCAGTCTCGGTGTACGTACGCTCTTGCGGCGGTTGAGGTTCGCGCAAGAACCACGACGCATTTATGATTTCAATATCTTCTATTTCCGGTGTGTTCCCTGGAAACCCTCCTTTCTTTTAGGATTGGATTACATTTAGGACTGACGATGGTTCTTAAAGTGCGTGCATGGATAATGGCTTAATTTTTTATAATGTTTAGTTAGAATTCTCTCTCTCTCTCTCTCTCTCTCTCTCTCTCTCTCTCTCTCTCTCTCTCTCTGTAAATTGTAATTATATATATACATATCTACGTATGTATCCGAATTCCTTTTATATACAAAAGGCTGATAACTGAAAAAAATTTTACACTTTCATTCCTCTCAGAAAAATACTGCCCTTTTAATACATTAATTTTACAAACTCAAATGGTATTTGATGTTTTTTTGTTTTTAATACGTTAATACTTGCGATATTTTAATATATTTTATAGATTTCAGCAAATCTATTTTAAGATTTGATATTAAAATTCTTTAAAAAATGGTTTGTTGTAACTTAATTTTTTTTTTAATAATGTCAACGGAATTCAGAAAAGATATTTTTTATTAAAGTAAATTTTTTTTTTGGGTTTATATGAAAAATATATTTGAATAATTCACAAATAAAAATGTCTCAGCTCCGATAACTCTTTGCTATTAATTTTGGTTTAAAAATATTTTTAAAATTAGAAATGAAACTGAATTTTTATTACTTAAAATTTTAATAAAAACTGTAACATTTAAAAAATGTAATATTTAAATGTGATTTTTTTTTTTTTAACCCAGGAGAGCCAGCGTGGCTTATTATTACAATAAAATTAAATGTTTTTCTGGAAATGATGGTGTCTGTTATTGTAAGCAAGTTAATTTTTATTATTGTTTCGTAACGATAAATTGTTAATTTAACTTGTAAATATAATTTTCATTATGGGGTTACGTAGACTCAACACTAGTCGCTATATGTGTGGTCCCACAATGGCCTTCTACTGTAGAATTAAAAAAAATGTTTAAACTGAACAAATTTTGCTTAGTTTGGAAATTGTCATGTTCATAATTAACAAATGAATTGTAACCAAATTTTTTAAAATTTTACTTTTACATCCGAAATTTTAATTTAACTCTTTTAATTTCACTGTCAATATATTTAGTCAGTTACATTTCGTCAATTGCGTACATTATAAATACAAAGCTACAATCTTTTTGTACTCCTACCGGGTTCGAATCGCTGCCCCTGACTTTCACCACGCAACGTATACAGTCTTTTTCTCACTACGCCACTCGGCATTCGGAATTGTTGATGCATTAGACAAATTGGGTATTAAAAGTCTTTCTTAAAATTAAATTTTGGTAAATTCTTTATAGTAAATTTTTTTATATCTAAATTTAAATTCTACATATTTTAAACTAAAGTAATTAAAAAAATTAAAAATTAAAAATTTAAAAATTTAATTTTAATTAAAATTTAATTAAAAATAATTAAAATCTTATTAAAATTTTATTAAAATTATTTAAAATTTAATTAAAATGTAATTAAAATTTAAAATTTAAAAAAATTTAATTTTTAAAAAATTAATATTTGGTATGGAAGCTATTAATCAAAGAAAAACTATTTATTAAAATAATGAACAATTTTTTCAAAATTTTGCTTTTAGGATAAATAAAGTCATGTTTGCATCAAAAAAGATTTTTTTTAAATAAAATATTTTTTCCCAAAATCGTATTTTATTTATTAAAAATTTTAGCCAATGAACATAAATAAGCTCTTTTTTTCCTTTTATGCAGAATTTTTTTTATCTCTGTAACGTTCAATTTTTTTAATACCTTATTTGCTGTAATCTATGAAAAAAAATTAAGCCTTCATTATCGTTATTATTATTATTGACTTGGGGTGTGTATATATATATATATATATTATATATATAGTTTTTTTGTCCAGTGAATCGGTAACACGTGTTTCAGTCATACTCCGAATAAAAGTTAAAATGCAATAAAAATCCCGTAATTAAAGAAATTGAAGGCGTGCCAGTAGTTGTGTTAATATTTAGTTCACACAAAATGTCGTTCTTTGCATTATATATACTGTGTGTCGTTTGCAGTTAATATATATATATATATATATGGCATGAGAAGGTGCCCCTCAAAAGGCATTTCATTCCGCTCGCGTGGAGGCTCTTGGTATAATGGTTAGCATATCTGATCGGCAATCGAATGATTCCGGGTTCAATTCCTGGGAGGTGCCTCGTTTTACATTGCTTGTTTTCTCCTCTCCCCTATGCGAACACTCTTCTAAAAAAGCGTCGTTCTTTGCTATATATATATATATATGTTACAGTCAATGTGGGGAACCAGTCATTTTACGTAATTATGCCCTACTAACTTAACGTGGTTGTTTCGATTAGTAATGCATAATTATTTGAAATGACTGGTTTCTCCCAATGACTGTAACACACACACACACACACACACATATATTATATATATATATATATATATATATATATATATATATATATATATATATACAGGGTGTCCAGGAAGTCCCTGTTTATATATATATATATATATATATATATATAGTGGCGCTCATAAATATTCATAAAAAGAAAACATTTAATTATATTCGTCTTTATCTTTTGTACTATGCATATGATAGTTATGAAAAGCTTACCGTTCGTTTGGAAAAATTTAACAAATAAAAATACTAGTTTAACTTCAACATAGGGTGTACATAAAGTCAGGATCTATTTTTGTGAAGCACTTGGAAATTATATGGAATTCAATCATAAAATGATAAAGTGGTAACATTTATTAAATAATTAAGAGTAGGATTCGACGTGACGCCCATCAGTATCCCTGCACAGTAGGGTGGATCGATTTTACATTTCTTTCGATTTCCATATTCTAATAGAGACAAAAGCTTGCGCATGCATGAGAAAATAGCCTCTGCAAAATCTTAGCTTAATAGGTAATCATCTTCTGCCCCCAGCAGAGCGATGAAAATCATATTTTAGTAGTCAAAAACGTATTTTTAAACCCTAGCCTAGAGTCATAAAATTTTGCGTGTGTTATTTCATGCCTAAGCAACGATATAAATGCTATGGAAATATATAAATGCATTATTTAAGACAAAGAGCCGATCTGAAAATATGTATATTATACATATTTTCAGATCGGCTCTTTGTCTTAAATAATGCATTTATATATTTCCCATAGCATTTATATCGTTGCTTAGGCATGAAATAACACACACGCAAAATTTTATGACTCTAGGCTAGGGTTTAAAAATACGTTTTTGACTACTAAAATATGATTTTCATCGCTCTGCCGGGGGCAGAAGATGATTACCTATTAAGCTAAGATTTTGCAGAGGCTATTTTCTCATGCATGCGCAAGTGTTTGTTTCTATTAGAATATGGAAATCGAAAAAAATGTAAAATCGATCCACCCTACTGCACAGCTCAAATCGTTCCGCAACATTTCTAAACACATTTTGGAGCATTTGCGGGGTTATGTTATCTGCAGCAGTTCGTATACGTGGACGTAAGTTTTCAAGACTCGTAATCTTCGTCTGATAGACGTGCGATTTGATAAAGCCCCATGCAAAGAAATCTAAAGGGGTTAAATCTGGTGATCTCGCTGGCCAAGGTCTGTTGCTTCCGCGTCCGATCCAACAATTTGGAAAACGTCCATTTAGATAATCCTGAACAATTTTGGCATAGTGACAAGGAGCACCATCATGTTGATAGACGACGGTACTAACAATCCTATCCCCAATCAGCTGAGGTTCAAGGAATTGCTGCAACATGTCCAGATAAATAAGCCCCGTAACTGTAGCTTCAGCAAAGAAAAAAGGACCATAAACCTTAGATTTTGTTAAACCCATCCAGACATTAACTTTAGGCGAGTCTCTTTCCCAATTTTGGGCGAAATCATTCGGTCTTTCATCTGCCCAAATTCGACAGTTATGGCGATTTACTTTTCCCCACGTATGGAAAGTGGCTTCATCACTAAAGAGAATGTTGTCCATTAAATTATCACTCCAGATTTGTTCTACGAGATCAGCACACACAGCACTTCGTCGAGGGAAATCTTCTCATGTAAATCATGTAAAACCTGCAAATGATAGCTTTTCTTCTGCAAATTAACTTTCAGAATTTTGTGCACAGATGACGTCGGGAGGCCGAGTCTGTGTGATGCAGCACGAACGGACGTACGTGGCTCCTCAGTGATAATTCCGCGTACTGCATTCACGGTAAGATCTGACATACACGGTCGTCCTGATCTTGCTTCATCATTTACAGATCCCGTTCGTTTAAATTTGTTCACCAATTTTCGTATTGTCTTGTCTATTGGCCCCGGCTTATGAAATCTCCTTCTAAACTTCTCTCTGATGTCATTGTATTTCTTTCCCTCGATTCGCCAAATTACTATTGCCACACGCTCTTCTGTATTCATTCTAAGGGCTTCTGAAAAGAAAAATAGAAAAAAATAATTATTTCACAAAAATAGATCCTGACTTTATGTACACCCTATATAATGTAAAACAAAGAAAAAGCTAGAATGCAAAAGTTTTCGTACATTTACTTATAAAATTATTTAATACTTTGTATATCCACATTTTGCTTGAAGAATTTAAAAGTTTTATCAGTAGTTGGCTGTTTATTGATTAGAGACTGTTGACAATTCTGAATTCTAGAATTTTCCCTGTGAATCTTCATGGAAGATGAATGACTGTACAAACCATTAGTAAGCAATAAGTCGTCATGGTAAAGGGCAATCTTCAGATCTTAAGAGATCTGTTATTGTTGCACATGAGTCTGGAAAGAGTTATAGGAAGATAGGAGAAGAACTTCGAATTCCACTTGCTAAGGTTGCTACAGTTATAAAGAAATGGATAGACTTTGGAACAATCAAAATTCTACCAAGGTGTGGACGACCTTGTAACATTTTAGAACGTACAGCTAGACGGATTGAAAGAATGGCTGCTGTGAATCCACAAATGACTGCGGGTAATATTTGCCAAACATTAAGACTGTGTAAGATCGGTGTCCATCTCTCTACTGCACGTGTCATACCTTGAGAAAGAATAGTTTGCATGGAAGAAAACCTCTGCTACGAAAAGCGAACAAAAAAGCTCGTTTAAATTACGCCAAGGGTCATCAAATTGGTGGATTTGCATTCTGGAAGAATGTTCTCTGGACAGACGAGAGACCAAAATTGAACTATTTGGGAAGAACGAGCAAAGTTATGTTTGGCGAAAATCAAATATTGCGCACGAGTTAAAAAAAGTCCTTCCTACGATTTAACATGGTGGTGGTAGTTTGCTTCTTTGGGGATACTTTAGTGCTTCTAGTCAGGAAAAGCTTGTTGTCATCAATGGAATCTTGAATTCGAAGAAATATCAGGTAATTTTAGAAGAAAATGTATTGCCTTCAGTTCGGGAGTTGCGAATGGTTCGCAAATGGGTACTGCAACAAGATAATGATCCAAAACGTAAAAGTAAGATCACCATGAAGTGGCTTCAACAAAAGAATTTCAACCTTCTCGAGCGGCCCAGTCAAAGCCCAGATCTCAGTTTGACCGAGAATTTATGGTTTGATTTGAAAAAAGCTGTCCGCAAGAGAACCGTTCGAATCCGACTAAATTGCAACAGTTTTCTTTAGAAGAGAAAGAGATGTCGAAACCTTGTAGAAATATATTTAAAACGAATCATTGAAGTAATTCAAGCAAAAGTTGGACACACAAGATATGAAATAATTTCTTAAATAAGTGTACGAAAATCTTTGCATGTTAACTTCTTTTTTTTTATTTTCCCCAAATATTTTTTTATGTTATGTTGGAATTAAACGAATTTTTGTTATTTGTTAACTTTTTCCAAACAAGCTGTAAACTTTTCATAACTATCGTATGCAGGGTACAAAAGATAAAGACGAATATAACGGAAATATTTCTCTGTACGAATACTTATGAGCACCACTGTACATATATGAAACGTTCGTCTATGACTATATATATATATATGTGTATGTATATGCATTTTGCATATCCACATATATATGTGTATTACATATGCGCATATTTTTTTATGCATGAAGCAGGGGCCAAGGGCGAATGCCCGGAAGAGCGCCCCCTCCCCCAATAGGAGAAGAGAGCCAAAATCAAGGTCCAGGGTTTTGGAGATGCATGAACACTAGGGTGGCCCAAAAATATAAAAGTCAGAAATGTTTATTTCCACAAGTTTGTCCTTGTTACATATAAAAAAACTAATGAAGCGTGCAAAAGATTAGGCATATCGGAGAATATCTAAAGGTCGTTCACTTTTGCTGCATTTTTGGTGCTTGAAACAAAACTGTAAAAAATTAACTTTTACTTTTTCATAATCCCTTATTAAGTTATTTGTATAATAACAATGAAATGAAAAACAATAATAAATTAATAACAACACTTGTATCACATCGGATAATACAGAGGAACTTCAATCTCGTTCATGAGATATAAAACATCTCAAACAACCTGTTTCTTGACATTCAGTACCGCCTTCGTTGAGACCAGTAAGGTCTTGCGGTGACTATTGATGAGCCGCAACAAGTATTGTCTCTGAGTTTCGTCTTTCGTCAGTGCGGCGTTGTATGATGTGATAAGAGAAACAGCACGTTCAGCACTATCATTAACGACCTTGAGGAGTTTGACTTTAGCCTTCAGTGCCTGATACATTGGGTCCGTTGGCCAGAGGGCTGGTGGCTTCGATAAGAACGCCTTAGCTTCTTCTTGGCCATTCACGGAGAGAAGGTTGAACAATTTCAACGAACGGCTTGTGATGTACGCTTCTAAAGGAGTGCGATGGTCGAACTCCTTCCCATCCACCCGCTTGGGAGCTTTAGGATTCGGAGGAAGTGAGAAGTTGTCGACCATGGCTGCTTTAGTCTTCTCTTTAACGCAATCGTCGAAGAGGGCGAGGTGTTCAGAAAAGTACCATAAGTGGCGGCAGAACGTCTTGACCGCCGCGTCCTTGACGGAACGCACAGGGTACTTGTGCAGGAGGGTGAGTAAGTTAATGTCACTGAAGGGTGCTTTTTCTGGGACTGGGGCCTCATGCCAGTAGCGGGCGTAGAAGAGAGAGACAAAAACAAATGTCTGTTATGCCAGCCCTCTCATCCGCCGTTAGCTTTGTCTGGTCCTTGAATAGGAAGATCTTCAGTGAGTAGATGACCTTGGCCATCCACCGCGCGTGGTACATCGCGCCGGATGCGCGGAAGCATGGTCTTCTGTTGGAGGACCCCCGAGGAAAACGTGACAGAGCTGAAGCAGCTCTCTATAGTCCTCTCGAGGGACCTGGCTCTTCATCGCTTCTGTAAAAAATTATATCATATCCTGTCGCAGGCCATCCGGCTTGTCAAGGAAGAACTCACCACCGGCGGATCGGAAAGCAGCCTTGTTAATGTTGGGCCAACTCTTCTGGAAGAGTTTGAAAAGCTCTACTTTGGGTCCACGGTCTTCTCCTATAGTGACAAAAAATACATTCGACAACATAATCTCGAACACGTGGTGGCGGCACGCGATCCAAACAAGCTTCTAAAATATTTTCTAACGATCATGTTATTTAAAACTAAAATTTGTTATTGAAATTATATAGGCTTCACCTAACTTAAAGATGAAATTACTATTTGTACAAATACAAGCAAACATAAAATCCATGTAAATATAGAATTTTGGTTCAACAATTACTCGACTCAAACAGCGGCAATATATAATATTATATATATATATATATATATATATATATATATATATATATATATATATATATATATATGATGCGAATCCACAAGGAAAAAGAAAAATGATTCCATGTTAAAATTTCTGTTAAAATACCTTTTGCTTTTAATTAACGCTTGTTAATCATGTGCTAATCTTTTTATTTTCTGTCCCGCTGTACATAGGTATATATTTTTGTCATCTCGCCTTTTCCCTTCATTCCCTGACAAGGGGTACTTCTGAATACACGAAAGACCTTGGAATCATTTTTCTTTTTCTTTTTTTTTCACGTGTTTAAGTGTAAAATTCACCCCCTATATATATATATATATATATATATATATATATATATATATTATATATATATATATAATTATTAAGTTTGAGTTCGTGCATTATGAAACTTTCCTCGGGTGAAAACACGACAGCGTTTAGCGACCACCTATACGGGTCCTATGCTCCGAAAGGGCAAAGAAACCCTTACATCCAAGAAAGATGCATTCCCCCATTCGCCGCAGAGGGACACGACCTTCAGCTCCGAATTACTGTATGTTATAATGTTATAATGTTTCAGACTAACAAAGACCCTAGGATCCACTCATGGCTGGTCTACCTAACTGTGTTCGTAATTGTGTATTGTGCATGTTCTCCGTGGTGGCGGAGGGGACCTACAATTTTACGTGGGTTCCGAACCACAAAGCCTTAATTTTACTACCTTAAACTATACCCAATCTATCAACATATGCGTCTAATCGATTTTTAAACATGTTTACAGACGTGCTACTGATTACTTCTACCGGCAAACTATTCCACCTACGGTATTTACTATTCTATGCGTAAAAACGTTTTTGGCAACTGCTGTCTCGAACCTTCTACTTATCAACTTACACCCGTTATTTCTAGTCCTATTATATTGAGATATTTCGAAAAAGCTATCTCTATCTACGTTATCGAACCCATTCATAATTTTGAAAAAGTGGATTAGATCACCCCTTAGCCTCCTAGTCTCGAGTGTAGTCAATTTTAACTCCTTAAGCTTATCCTCGTACGACTTCGACCTAAGCGACGGAATCATCTTAGTTCCTCGTCTTTGAACTCTTTCGATTTTGCCTATATCTTTTCGCATATGCGGGTTCCAAAATTGGATCGCGTACTCCAAATGAGGTCTAACTAATGACTTATAAAGTGGAACAATAATATCGCGCGATTTGTACTCAAAATTCCGAGCTATAAAACCTAACACTTTGTTCGTTTTATTGACCGCTGCTGTACTTTGTTTCACTACTTTTAAATCACCAGTGACTATAACTCCTAAATTTTTTTCCTGCTCTACGCTTGCTAACTCCTTCCCTGACATACTATACGCAAAATTACCGTTACGCGAACCTATATGTAAAATTTTGCACTTATCGACGTTAAATCTCATTTGCCATGTGACTGACCAATCAACGATTTTATTCAGATCTTCCTGGATTTTACCTCTATCTCCGTCATTAATCGCCCTACCACCCAGCTTCGTGTCATCCGCAAACTTTGAAACTGTACTGACTAGGCCGACATCTAAATCGTTAATATATGTAAGAAAAAGCAAGGGGCCCAACACAGAACCCTGAGGAACGCCGCTTGCTACATTAGCCCAAGACGACTCTGCTCCATCGATGACCACCCTCTGTTTTCTACTTCGCAACCACTCTTGTATCCAATTTATTACTACACCCCCTGATTCAATGACCCTTAGTTTTCTCAATGAGTCTTTTGTGCGGTATGGTGTCAAACGCTTTTTGAAAATCTAAATACACTACATCAACCGCCCGATGACTATCGTAAACTTCAACCACTCTTTGAAAAAATTCTAAAAGATTAGTTAAGCAAGATTTGTTTTGCCTAAAACCGTGCTGCGTATTTCTAACCAAGTTATGCAAATCTAAGTGTTCGACTATACTATCCCTAATTATTTACCTACAACAGACGTTAAACTGATTGGCCTATAATTTCCCGCCGCACCTTTATCGCCTTTCTTAAAGATAGGCGTTACATTTGCTAACTTGAAATTATCTGGTACGCACCCCTCAGAAATAGACGCATTAAAAATCTTTGTTAGCGGCACAACAATGCTATCTTTTAATTCTTTCAGTTGTATGGGATATATGGAATCCGGCCCCGGTGATTTACGCATTTTTATTTTATCATATAGCGCATTACCTCCCCTTCACTAACCACAATATTATCCAAAATATTACCATTATCAAAAGGTATTATGTCTATGACCGTAGGGATATTCGTTACATCTTCTATAGTAAAACCTGACGTAAAAAATTTGTTTAGCAAGGTAGCCATTTCCTTGTTTTCAGAAATTAGATCTCCGTTAACATTTTTCAACGGCCCCAAGATATTTTTTACTGCATTTCTATTGTTGATGTATTGAAAGAATCGCTTCGGGTTTTCTTTACCGTCACGAGCTATGGAGATTTCAAATTCGCGCTTGGACTTTTTTATTACACTTTTCGCTTCACGCCTTAGAGATATGTAGTTGCTTCGTAACCACAAATTGTCTTTATCGCACTTATGTAGCCTAAAAGCTCTATCTCTACCCTTTATAATGTCTCCTACTCTAGAAGTAAACCACAAGGGTTTGTTGTTTACTTTCGCACGCTTAATTTTGTACGGTACACATTCCTCATTTATAGTCCTAAATACTGTTTCAAACGATTCCCACATTAGATCCCCATTACGTTTTCCCAATTGACGTGTGACAATTCATTTCGAAATTTACAAAAGTCTGCGTGCTGGAAGTTAAGAATTTTAGTCGAGTTAGGCTAAAGCTCCTGTTTTCTTTTACCGCCTCTTCGTTCTGATTTTTTCAGATGTTTCGCATATGCATTAACAATAATCTTGACGAGGAAAATACAGTAACTAATTAGAGTATGTATGACATGCAAGGTGTAACATGAACACACCTATTATACACAGTAACTGTCTGGCGATACTCACATTACGAAAGAATCGAAAGAACTGAAGCAATGGGGACAGCTGACGGAGTTGGGTGGGTAGAGGCGAACCTTTCACCACGAGAGTAAACACGTTTATTCGTTTAATTATGTTTTCGCTAGAGTCCACGCGTTCTAATAGGCGCACTAATTTAATCCACGACTCAGGAAGTAGAGTATTTTTAATTAATGCCAATAAATGCAAAATGTAGCACAAACAAACCGATTTACAGTATATATGTAATAATTTACAACACAAGCACCTGTCCTGTACACAACAGCGAAATTTCATTGCTATACCAAAAAGTAGCAAAAAGTGAGCGACCTCTATATATACTCCTATCTACGTAATTTTTTGTATGCAGAGTTCTTTTGTCAATGAAACAGAAACAATCATGTGGAGCGATATATATCTGATATTTATTTTTACCTTATGTTTTTGGCCACCCTAATGGACACTCTGCGTTTGAAAGATTGGAGGTCATACACAGGGGGAAAAGATGAACTGAGGAATACTGTTCCAGAGTTGACTGGTTGAGTAGATGAAAGCTTGAAAATACCAGATTAACCCTTGCGTTAGAAAGTTGGACAGAAAAGGAATGAGAATGTGTAGAAAGTCTGGTACTGCGTGCTCTCCTTAAAGGAGGAGGCATACAGTTAGAGAGTTGAGGAGAGCAGTGCCCGTTATAATAGCGATAGTAAAGGGAGAGTGGTACAACATTACAACGAGCAGAGAGGGAATGAAGGCAGTGAGTAAAAAGCGGAGAAGTGATAAGACGAAAAGCCTTTGATTCCATCCGGTCAAGTACGGCTGTGTGGGTTGAGCCATCCAACACATGAGAAGCGTACTCCATACAGGGGCGGACAAGACTTCTATACAGAGACAGCATCTAAGCGAGGGTGAAGAAATTGCGGAGGCGATACAGAGTATAGAAAGAGAGTATATGTGATCTTTCCAGGAAAGATCACGAGAAAAGGAAACGCCAAGAATGTTAAGAGAAGAGACAGGATTGAGTTGTGTATTGTTGAAGGTAAGAGATAGTCGTGTGGAAGATTGTGATGAGTAGACAGATGGAGGAATTGAGTTTTTGAGGCATTGAAAGCCACAAGGTTTTCTCTGCCCCGATCAGAGATGGCAGAAAGATCAGAGGCAGGGCTACTTCTAAGACAAATTTAGTGGGCGAGTTAAAATTCTTTTTTTTATTTGTATTTGATCACAAATAACACAAATCAAATCAAATGTATATGTTGAGGCATATATACTCATATGTTCATATATACTCATATATGCTCTTATTTTATTTTAGTAGATGGGTGAAATCTTTCTGTCCACCCAGGTGGATAGGAGTAGCCCTGATTCAGAGGTCAGGTGTACCATAGCTGTCCTACGCGAAGCATTGAGTGACTGTTGAGAGGGACACTTTGGTAAGCAGGTGGAGAAGTGAAGGGTGGACTCATTGGCATAAGAATGGATAGGACAGGAAGTGCGACTTAACAGATCATTGATAAATAAAAGGAAAAGAGTTGGTGACAGGACAGAACCCTGAAGAACACCTCTGTTAATAGCTTTAGGAGAAGAGCAGTGACCATCTACAACGGCAGTTAGGATCAACCAGAAAGGAAATTAAAGAGGAAGGCACAGATAGAAGGATAGAAACCGAAGGAGGCAGTTTCGAAATTAAAGATTTGTGCCACACTCTATCAAAAGCTTTTGATATGTTAAGCGCAATAGCAAAAGTTTCACAGAAATCCCGAACGAAGGATGACCAAGAGTCAGGGAGATATGCGAGAAGATCACCAGTCAAGGGTCTCTTGCGAAACTCATACTGACAATCTGAAAGAAGATTGTGAGAAAAGAGGTGTTTAAGAATCTTCCTATTAACGATAGATTCAAAAACTTTGGAAAGGCAAGAAATCAAAGCAATTAGATGATAGTTGGAGCGTTGAGAGCGATCACCCTTCTTTGGGATATGCTGAATGAAAGCGAACTTCCAGCAGGAAGGAAAAGTACCAGATGAAAAACAGAGACGAAAGAGTTTGCCTAGGCAGGGTGTCAGCACAGAAGCACAGTTCTTGAGAACAACAGGAGGAACACCATCAGGACCGTACGCCTTCCTAGAGTTGAGCCTAGATAGGGCAGAAAGAATCGTCCAGAGTTGAATTGGAGGCGAAAGTTTAAGCGAAGAGTTCAGTTTTGTCAGGAGAAGAGACGGCAAATAAACCGTCTGAATGGAAAAGGGGAGGGAAAGAAGAGGAAGTAAGTTGTGGAGATGTTCTTAGTAAATGCCAGAAAGAGCGAGAACAATTAGAATTTGAGAAGTTTTCAAATTTTTGTCAGATGAAGGAATTTTTGGCGAGTGGAAGAACAAATTTTGCACGATTCCGGGCAGAAATATAAACTAAATGAGTGCCAGGAGTTGGATGGCGACGGTACCTTCTGAAAGCCTCCTCCCTGTTGCGGTTAGCATTAGAACAAGTAAAGTTAAACCAAGGTTTAACATGTATGCTTGTATGTGCACTTAAGTTTTTGTGAGCTAAATTAGATAATAATAATAATAATAATAATAATAATAATAATAATAATAATAATTTTTACAACGCTGAAAAATAATTTTTATTTGTGTGTAATTATAAAATAACAATTAATTTAGAATTTAAAATGTGACCTTTAGAATTAAAATGTGCCTCGGAATGAATGTTGATAGAATACATATCACACTTCCAAAATTTACATATCTTTTACCCCAATATATTGATAAGCCATCATAAAAATTTCAGACCTCTACATAAAATACTTTTTCCACAGCTGAGGGAACAATGAGTTATGGTGAAAAAAACGAATATCATAAACTGAAAAAAAATTTATTATTCACATCTTATCGATCAATATGTCCGCCGTCCTGCTTACAAACTAATCTTAACCTTTCTTCCACGACATGATACATTTTCTGATTTCTGTTAATGTTTTGTCCCAAGATTCGAGTATTTTTTCTTTAATTGCATTTCTGTAAACTTTTCTGTTTGGCCTTCATAAATCTTCTCTGCTAGAGTGTTCCATATGCAATAATCCATGGGATTGCAATCAGGTGATTGCGGGGCCAGTCATTTTTCCCAATGAAGTTGACTACATTCTGTTGTAGATAATCCTGTGTGAACTTGCTAGTATGAGCTGTAGCACCATCTTGTTGGAGTATGAAATCGTTTCCATAATACAGACGCCGACAATCAGGCAAAAGATTCTCCTCTAAGAGATTTACATAGGTTTCTGAATTAATTTTTTTTATTTTCTGAAATGTAATGAATTTTCGTCTTTCCATTCCACGATACATCTGCTAATACCATGATTATTTTTGGAGAACCGACTTGTCTGGTGGTAAAATCTCGATGGGGGAATGTCTTTTACGCCGACCATAAACAACATCGTTCCGGGAGTTTCGAGCAATCTCGATGGTGAAATCTTTTTCATCTGTAAAAACTATTTTTTTTAACATCATTCGATGAAAATCTATCAAGCAATTTTCTACAACGAATTTTTCTTTTAGCTCTTATATTGCTGTCACGTCTTGAAACACGGATCCTTTTAAATGCTTTAAGTCCTACCGTTTTCTGCTTTTTTTGTATGGAACTTCGACTGATGCCTAAATTTCTTGCAATTTTCCTTTGAGAGCAGTGTGACCCAGGTCGATCCTCTTGAGATAGGCTCATCATTTCGATCATTGCTATATTGTCTTGAGTGTAAACTGTCTTAGGCCGACCACTTCCACGCTTCCGGGCCGTCGAACCGGTTGCTTTAAGTTTTTAATTATTCTGTTCATAGACGTAACATTACAAGTTATTCCTGGAAATTCCCTCAAAATTCTTGCCCCGGTCCATCTTTTTTCCAAGAAACACTTTTTAATCACCGCTTTTTCACCGTTAGTTAGAACCATAATTTGATTTGAGGGGTAAGTTTAAAAAATAGTATTTAAGATGGGCGTAGCCTATATCATCTGACGTTTTTCAGAGACTAACAGATTATCCATAGGCTAAGGAAACTATTACAGTCTTAGAATAGTTGCCAGGTACAGCTATACACATTTAGGATTTAGGATATTCATTTTTTTCACCATACCATACCTCATTGTTCCCTCAACTGTGGAAAAAGTACTTTACAGTATGTAGAGGTCTGAAATTTTTATGATTGAGGTAAAAGTTTTGTAAATTTTGGAAGTGTGGACTGCATATTTTTGAAGTTATTGATGTTCAAATCTCAAGGCGGTTTTTTTTTTAGGGGGGCCACCTGATATATCTACAAATAATGCTCGGGACACACTTCAGGCATTCTTTATCGACACCGTCCGGCACTTCTGCAGACTTCTGCAGACATTCATTTGTTCTCATGCTGACAAACGTTCCCTCGATCGCATCTCTACTTCAAACAAAGCGCTTTATCGTTCTGGACCAGAGACAAGCGACTTTGAACGTCACATCCTCTTCCCATCCCGCTTAAAGAAAACCCTCACATCCTTCGTCAGTATGCTGGCACGCTTCCAAGGTACCAGACTTAATACAGCAGGCTCCGTCGCCTGGGCTATATTCATTCCTAAACCGAAGTAACTCAAAATTCATTCAATCGCGCAATCTTACTTTAGCTTCTTCATTAATTTACCATGAGCATTTTATCTTTCGTAATCACTGTTAATTTCACCAATCCAATCTTACACACTGCACAATAATTCAAGCATACATGATTTTTCATTCAGCGTTAATTGTAACGTTGACTTTTGCAATGATTTATATAGTGACTTTATAACTTATTATTTTGTTTTGTTAAAGGAAGAAGGTTCACTCTATAAAATACTGTAATCTCCTTATTTTAATGACATTCATTATTTTGCTCGAAAGATTAAATGGTGACCCATAAACAATCTTTAATTAATCTAATTACATTATTATAGGGCCTACCGTCAACAGACTACTATATAACTATTTAATGATATAAATAAGTACATATTTAAAGGGTATCAAATTATTTACATCAAAAGCGGAATCGGAAATATACGCATGAGATGAGTCATAATTAATTAAATTGATGATAATTTTATTTATTAAACACTTTAAACTAATTAACAGTGAAAAGAAATCATGAAATGTAACGCAATATTTTCCCTTTAAAATATAAACCTTATCTAGTACAGAGTGCCCCATAAGTCAGTGTAAGTTTTCATTTAATCGCTACATTTACTCCTACACTGATCGATGGAACACCCTGTATAACTCAGTGATGCTAAATGTCACAAGCCACATTTGCCTCTCTTCCTCCTTTTTTTTATTATCTCCACAATATTTATTCTTCTGAAATGGTTCTCAGTTCTACATTTTTATGGTTGATCTCATTTCCTCTAAAGATGGGACTTTTATCGTATTAATTGTTCAGTGAGAGACTCTTAGTCTCGTTCTTTAAATACTCTGATGAATATTTGTGCTTCAGAAAACAAGTGTTGGCGGCTGTTTGCAGGGGTCATTACACCTGTTGTTGGTTGGCGGCTATTTGAAGGGGTTATTACATCTGTTGTGGTTGGCGGCTATTTGAAGGGTTATTACATCTGTTGTTGGTTGGCGGCTATTTGAAGGGGTTATTACATCTGTTGTTGGTTGGCGGCTATTTGAAGGGGTTATTACATCTGTTGTTGGTTGTCGGCTATTTGAAGGGTTATTACATCTGTTATTGGTTTCGTACGCAAGAAGTCGAGTTATTAGGTTAAGTAGTTAACGAGATTCATTTGCTTATTAAATTTACCTTTTCCTATCAAAGGCCGTCACGATACTTTTATAGTCGTGATACGCATTCGTCCTGTTATTTGAAGTTAAGGTGACGTGACAGAGTGTCAATTATAGTATAAATTCTTTGAAAAATGACTTCAACTTTTATTGTTTCTTCTTCTTTTTTTTCTTCTTTATGGGTGAGAGGCGGTCCAAACAGAGAGGTTAACGAATCAACGCAAACATAGTCAGAAAAGATTCATAAGTCTGCTCATGTATTTTTCTTCAACACTCCTGAATATCTCACGGATAAAAATGAAATATATATCGTGAATTCGATATCTCTTATCGCAATTAAAGTAATTGGGATTTAGAGGTGAAATATGGGAAAAATCTAAGATACAAAAACTGATTATATTATCGGTGGCGCACGTGCTTTCATTCAGCCTAAAATATAACGCATACGCAAACCTGTTCGAGCCTCGGTGGTGTAGTGGTTAGCGTCGCTGACTACGAATCCATCGGCCCGGGATCGAGACCCGGTGACGGTAGGTGGCGCGCAGCAAAACCTAGCTGTTCATCCTTCCACACAATAAAGAAATGGGTTGGTAGATAAATGGGTACCCTCGATAGCCTAGTGGTTAAGACGCTGGGCTGCTGGTGGGGCGTGGTTCAGATTCCACATTGAACTGTAGGTCTAAGGTGGAGTGAAAAGCTTGAACTTCGTCAGAATGAACAATTCGGGCGGAAGCAAACCAAAGCTAGCTAGTTCATTCGTATTAACTGGCAATTGAATCTTCCTTAACTCCGATTTGGATTCTTGGCGATTAATGATCAGTGAGGAGGGCCAAAACCTGGACCACCGCTCAGCCCAACTAATACGGCCCATTGCGGTAACTCATGGATTAATACCATCACCGAGAGTCGAAGGCCACTCTCAGTGGCTTCGCTTCGCTTACAGGGAAACGGTTTATACCCACTGAACTACAGCGCTGGATTTCTGGGCAATTAAGATATTTCTAGGTCTTCCATAGTAGAATGTTAACTGAAGTTTTATAGATTTTCAACTTTAACTAGTCATTTGACGCCATGGCAAAATATCTGAAAATGAGGCGCCATCTGTTGCAGGAAATGCCAATTAAATTTCCAATCGGAAACCT
Organism: Bathynomus jamesi; assembly: GCA_023014485.1. Lineage (NCBI taxonomy): Eukaryota > Metazoa > Arthropoda > Malacostraca > Isopoda > Cirolanidae > Bathynomus > Bathynomus jamesi. The sequence goes on along the minus strand of JAJOZX010001672.1, from coordinate 32,857 downwards.
TCGTTTACAATATTTTATGTCAACCTACAACAACCTATTAGTAAATAATTACAACTTTTAACTCTAAATACACTGCAATACAAATTTCCAGTCTTACTCTTGGGTGGGATCTGAACCCCCATGACTTTATCCACTCATTTACACCAACGATTAAACGGGATAAGAACAAAATTTTGTATACTCTCTCATATTCTTTATAGATGTACAATAATTGGGATTTATTGGAGAAATAAAGAGGAATTTCCTCAAGATAACTAAAATTTAATCGGGAAATATAGCGGATTTTAAAATTCTTTGAGACATTAGATATTTGCCGATTTACACTATAAACTTCAAACATCCACCAAAAGCGTAAAAATAAAAATTTCACCGACAAATGAGATATTCCACGAATATAAAAAGTATATATCAAGGTTATTTTTGTGAAATATTTAAAAATTAATTTACAAACAATACGACAGTTGTGAAGTTGTACTACAAACCTAAAATACAGATCATATTATCTTATATCTATTGAAATATAAACCATTTTTCAGTACATATATATATATATATTATATATAAATAAAACCACTCTACGTAATGATGAAAGAGATCTCTCCATAGAGTCTCTCTGTCTCTCTCTTCCTATTCATAACTTAATTGATTTAATTTTCTGCATGACTTGGTCGTTTGCCCTGAATTCAGTTTAGGTTAATCATGTGATGATGCATGGACGCCGTATCACAGGAGCTACAGCTGCACATGAAGTATTTCATCTGTGTGGAATCTTCCATGATGCCCGAATTCAAAGTTAAGCTCATATATAATATATATATATATATATAGTGGTGGACCGGATATCCGCATCCGCATCATTTTTAACATCCGCATCCGCACTTCTGACTGCGGATGTTATGCGGATATTACCTCTAATAAATTATGCAATTTACAATTAAATTAGCTTATAAAGTAGCTTATAAGGCCCAGTCATGCACATTTCATGTAAAGTATTAATTATTAATGAACAAACAAATATTGAAAATTGAATGAAACTTGTTTCATTGAATTTTCTGAGGCTGAAACTTTTGAAAGTTATTATTTTTATCATAATGAAAACATTAATATTAATTTTAATTCTTATGCATTGCCTGCCATAATAGTAACATCACGAAATTTGAAAAATTATGTCATATATTCATAATTCTATATTATATTGATGAATTAACTAAATATCCGCATCCGCGGATATCGAAATTAAAGATCCGCATCCGCATCCGCAGATGTTGAAAAACTGACATCCGGTCCACCACTAATATATATATATATATGGTATGCTAATACTTTTATGTCTTTTAATTGTAATTCCTTGAAAAGAAATTAATTTTTTTTTTTCCAAATATTCGTGAATTCTCACATTTTTCCATTTTACAAAAATTTGTTTTCAAGATATGTTGCTTGTGGATGGTGAGGATTTAGAATTTTCGAGTCTAATTAAATTCTTTTAAGATGAAAATATTCTATCGTAGGTCCCAATATATCTCTCTCTCTCTCTTTATATATATATATAGGGTGAAATATAAATCAGCGTCTGATTAAATGAAACCTTTTCACTGGCTTATCGGTTGCCCTAACACCTGATAGGAAGGAGGGGCCAAGGGAAAACGCCCGCAAAAGCGCCCTTCCCATAAAAGAAGAAGAGAGCCAAAATCAAGGTTCAAGGTTTTCGAGATGCCTAGACACTCTGCGTTTGAAAGATGGAGGCCATAGACAGGAGGAAAGATGGATTGAGGAAGATTATTGCAGAGTTGACCGGTTGAGTAGATGAAAGACTGAAAATACCAATTAACCCTTGCATTAGTTAGTTGGACAGAAAAGGAATGACAAAGAGTAGAAAGTCTGGTACTGCGTGCTCTCTTTAAAGGAAGAGGCATGCAGTTAGAGAGTTCAGAAGAGCAATGTCCGTTATAATAGCGAGAGTAAAGAGAGAGTGAGGCAACATTGCGGCGAAGAGAGATAGATTGAAGACAATCAGTACGAGGCGAGGAATTGATGCGACGAAAAGCCTTTGATTCCACCCGGTCAAGTACGGCTGCGTGGGTTGAACCACCCGACACATGAGAAGCATGCTTCATACAGGGGCGAACAAGACAGCAACTAAGTGGGGGTGAAGAAACAGCGGAGGCGGTACAGCACACCTACCCTCTTAGAAGCTGTTTTAGAAAGAGAGTATATGTGATCTTTCCAGGAAAGATCATGATAAAAGGAAATGCCAAGAATGTTAAGAGAAGAGGAAGGATTGAGTTGTGTGTTGTTGAAAGTAAGGGAATAGTTGTGTAGAAAATTCTGACGAGTAGACAGATGGAGGAACTAAGTTTTTGAGGCATTCAAAGCCACAAGGTTTCCTCTGCCCCAATCAGATATAGCCGTACTACGCGAATCATGAAGTGACTGCTGTGAGGGACGCTTTGGGAAGCGGGTGGAGAAGTGAAGAGTGGAATCATCGGCATAGGAGTGAATAGGACAGGAAATGCTATTAAAAAATCATTAATAAATTAAAAGAAAAGAGTGGGTGACAGGACAGAACCCTGAAGAACACCACTGTTAACAGCTTTAGGAGAAGAACAGTGGCCATCTACAACTGCAGCTATAGATCGGCTAGAAAGGAAATTAGAGATGGAGGCACAGATAGAAGGATAGAAACCGAAGGAGGGCAGTTTCGAAATTAAAGATTTGTGCCAGACTCTATCAAAAGCTTTTGATATGTCAAGCGCAATAGCAAAAGTTTCACCGAAATCCCGAAAGGAAGATAACCAAGAGTCAGAGAGATATGCAAGAACATCGCCAGTAGAGCGTCCCTTGCGGAATCCATACTGACGATCTGAAAGAAGATTGTGAGGAGAAAGGTTTTTAAGAATCTTCCTCTTAAGGATACATTCAAAAACTTTGGAAAGGCAAGAAATCAAAGCAATTGGACGATAGTTGGAGGGTTGAGAGCGATCACCCTTCTTTGGGACAGGCTGAATGAAAGCGAACTTCCAGCAGGAAGGGAAAGTACCAGATAAAAGACAAAGACGAAAGAGTTTACCTATGCAAGGTGTCAGCACAGTAGCACAGTTCTTAAGAACAACAGGAGGAACACCATCAGGACCATACGCTTTCCTAGAGTTGAGCCCAGATAGGACAGAAAAAAACATCTTTAAAAGAGATTCTAATTTCAGACATAATAAAGTCAGAGGGGGAGGAGATGGAGGAACAGCACCGGAAACGTCCAGGGTTGAATTGTAAGCGAAAGTTTAAACGAAGAGTTCAGTTTTGTCAGGAGAAGAGACGGCAACTGTGCCGTCAGAATGGAAAAGAGGAGGGAAAGAAGAGGAAGTAAAGTTGTTGAAGAGGTTCTTAGCTAAATGCCAGAAAGAGCGAGAAAAATTAGAATTGGATAGATTTTCACAGTTTTGTCGGATGAAAGAATTTTTGGCGAGTCGAAGAACAGATTTTGCACGATTCCGCCCAGAAATATAGGCTGAATGAGAGACAGGAGTTGGATGGCGACGGTAACTTCTGCACGCCTCCTCTGTTTCGTATAGCATTAGAACAAGTAAAGTTAAACCAAGGTTTTTTTTGCATTAGTAATAGGAATAGGATATGGAATGTACGCCTCCATGCCCGAGAGAACCACGTCTGTGATGCCCCCCCGGCCACGGAAGTAGTAATCATTCCATGGGAATTCACAGAAGTACTGCCTAAGCGCCTCCCGATCAGCGGCACCGAAGTGCCAAAGGCGCCTCCTCTTGGGAGGATCCAAAGGCCGAATTGGAGCGATAGGACAGGAAACATATAAGATTGGGATCGGAGGAGCAAACCATCAAAATCAGCAATAAGAGTACTGCACCTTCATAATCACCCATGCTCCCCACCAATTTCAAAATTATTAATTCAGCATACCAACCAACTGACCTCCGCATCCTCGAATCCCTATACATCCTTAGTACAAAACCAACCCTCAACGACTATAGTTCTGCCTTCAACTTAAACATAGCTAAATAATTTCTTCTGAACTACCACTGAAAGAAATCCGCTACCACTCTCCGGCTTCTAACATGGATATTTCAACATTCAACCATTCACAACGGTTACACAATTAGATTAACGCCCCCACCCCCCCTCCCTCGTATAATAACCCGGTAAGATGTGTTTTCAATTTTTGTATATTTTAGCCAGTATCTTACCCCTCGATATTTCATGTAACTTTTTTTTTTAATTATTATCATAGGACTACATAAATATATTAAGCACTGATAATGGAAATGAATTTCCGAAACGTCTGACTAATAAACATGTACCATCTTCTCGTCCTCTTATTCCTTATATATATATATATATATATATATATATATATATATATATATATATGCACTAGAATCAAAAAATAACACGTGACCTTATTAATAAGCAAACAACCACAAGGAAAAGGAAACACAAAGTCCGAGCGCTTTCCTCCTTGATAATGTGAATATATCACGAAAGCGCTCGGACTTTGTGTTTCCTTTTCCTTGTGGTTGTTTGCTTATATATATATATATATATATATATATATATATATATATTATATATATATATAAATTATTGGCTCTGATGGTGATAAAATAAATGACGGAATACGAATATATTAAAATACAGGCCTCTGTGTGAGGAACATTTGCGATTGCAAATACTTTGGTTTTTTGTTCCAGTTTGTGTACTGTAGAGCAAGCCTGAGGAAGTACGAGGTTGACTGTGATTGATACAGATAAATTTATGCTGCTTTGGAGAGGAGATACAAGCTTACGGTGTGCATCTTGCTCCTGAAGAATCATGCATCTGGACTGATAATACAGTAAGTGGAGGTATCTGCAATACAAATTAACGAAAATTGCGCGAAAACAAATATGGATTTGGCTATTCTTTGAGTTGGGATAAACAACAAGGAGCATTCTTGCTTTCAGTGGTGATGAACCTGTGTTTAATTGGCAATGCTGCTGCGAGCTGTTCGTATCCTGAAATGGGCGTATGGGCGGAATGTTGCTGTATGTGAAATTTTTTTTAACTTTTCATCTTAATTTTTACATCAGCTGCAGCCTACAAGTGTCTTGGACATTGGCTGAGTGATATATATACAGTTAATATATATATATTCACTCACTTATAATAATAATAATAATAATAATAATAATAATAATAATAATAATATCCGCATAATGACTAAAAGGTAAGTACACGTAAGTACAATGAACATAATTTATTAATAATATTGAAACGCAAAATCGTGTCAATAATACAAAAGCTTTAGAGTCTCAGCCCTCAATCAAAAAGCGATCACTCAATTTTGTACAAAAGAGTACATTACAAACCTCAATTAAGACTTCCATTTTATACCATCTGAAATCACGTATATAACACGTTCTCTTAGACATAGACTGTATGTATGTATATATGTGGGTAATCATGGGACATAGGAAATAGCGAGGTGACGGTAAAAGGGGGTGGGGAGAAATGCCACGCGTGCGTGCATTGCGTGCTTAACAGTATGGTCAAGGGACAAATGTAGAATACACACACACACATATATATATATAATATATATAATATATATATATTATATATATATATACACACACAAATGTCTTACAAAGTTACACTATATTTTATCATACAAAGGATATATATATATATATATATATATAATATACACACACACACACACACACACATATATATATATAGTAGGAAAGCGTATTTGAGATGCACGCGTTTCTTCATCTGAAGCAATAAAGAACATTGGTTGATCCCAATGTTTATTGTACGTAAGTGGCTTATGTTCCCTTTGGTTGAAGAATCGTGGGTTCACAGGACAAAACATTAAATATATACTCGGAGTGGGTCATAACTGACGTGGGTTCATCAGATTTAGATCATAAAGTTGAAGTGTATACAGAGATTATTCTATGACGCTACGGAACGTTATGCAATGCAGTTGATATATACAGGGTGCTCCATAATAACACGCAATGGCTAACATAGAAGCGAATTACACTCGTGAGGAAAAGGTTACACTCGTGAGGAAAAGGTCACTTCGAGGCATTTTCCTCACGAGTGTAACTCGCTTCTTATATTGGCCGTTCGGTGTTATTCTACCTGCAACCAAAAGATAAAAAGTCCTAAAACTAGACATCAATTTGAACATTTGTTTTAGTTTTAATGTATTACGTTCATAAATTTAATTTAAAATATATTTTTCTATGTGACCGGACTTATGGGTTACCCTGTATATCTATATATACCTATATATATATATATATATAAATGAATATATATATATATATATGAAAATTATTTCACGAAAGTAACACGTGAAAAATATTTATGATGAATAAAACCACGAAGGAAAGGAAACACAAAATGGTGCTCAAGCGCATTCGTCTAATGACGAAAGCGCTTGAGCACCATTTTGTGTTTCGTGGTTTTATTCATCATAGATATATATATATAATATTTTTTTTATTGGGGTTGTTTAACCTCCTTCGCAACATCTAAGGTTATATGACGGAGGGGACCTACAGCTTTACGTGGAATCCGAACCACGGGTCGCTACATAATTTGGGCGCAGAGAACGGTCTCCCATCCAACTACTACCCAAACCCAATGTCGCTTAACTTGCTGATCTCCGGGAAGCGGTGTTACGACATTGGCCACGACGTAGCCCATATGTATATATATATATATATATATATATATATATATAAATCCATTAGAGAAAATTAAAAAACAAAATTAAATTTTTTATTTTTTTTTGAAACAGTAAAGCTGAAGTAATTAAATAGAATTTAATTATTATAAAAAGACACTTAATTTTAAGGGTAAACTCTTAAAATCTATTAAAATTTCCTCCTTGAAATATGCGGGCAGGAATTATCGCTTTTGAGAGATAAGATTAAGGAATTTTCGTAAAATCTATTAAAGGAATCGGTGAAAACTTTTTAAAATGAGCCCAAATTTTGAATATGGTGAAGTATTTAAAAAAAAATAATAATTAAGGCGTTATATATATATATATATATATATATACAGGGTGTACACAAATTATCTTTACACCTTCTTTCTCTCAAATAAAAATATTAGGAACTGAGGTATAACGCATACCGTTTTTGCGCAGTCCGTGAGAGAAAGAAAGAATGTTTCACATAATTTCAAACGCATTCATTATGGGTATCATGTGTCATACGTAAGACGTCCAAACGGTATTTCTTATTTCTTCGCTGAGACGACAGTAATAACCACCAATTATCTAAATATGTTTGAAAACTACGTCTATCCACAGTTAGAGGAACTGCAGCCAAATGTGTTTTTCCAGCAAGATGGCGCATCACCACATTGGAGGTTGTTGGTACGAAATTCTTGTACCATGCATTTCCTAAATCGATGGATAAGCCGTGGGGTCCCATCTCTTGGCCGGCCAGATCACCAGACATAACACCCTGTGACTTTTTCTATGGGGTTATGTAAAAGACTGCGTGTACACAACTCCAGAGGCCAACATCGACGATTTAAAGACCAGAATTGCTTCTGCTGTTGCAAGCGTTGACGTTGAAATGTTGCAGCGTACATGGATGGAGATAGAATACCGTTTGGACGTCTTACGTGTAACAAATGGTGTCCATGTTGAATTTGTTTGAGGTTATATGAAACTTTATTACTTTCTCTCACAGATGGCGCAAAAACGGTATGTGTAGCTCGTTTTCTAATATTTTTATTTGAGAGAGAAGTTGTAAAGATAATTTGTGTACACTCTGTATATAAATGTGTGTGTGTGTGTGTGTATATATATATATACACACACACACACATTATAATATATATATATGTATTTATATATATATAGTTTGATATTGCAAATGCTTATGGTTTTGGTATGGTTTGTATAGAGAAAGCCTGAGGTGCTATCACTGTTTCTATGTTAAACAGATACTCTTTTTGTGTCGCTTTGGGGAGAAAACACAATAATAATAATGACTGGTTTTGTTTAACGTCCTTCGCAACATCTAATGTTACATGACGGAGAGGACCTTTACGTGGGATCGAATTACGGGTCGCTATGTAGTCTGGACGTAGGGGACGGTCTCCCATCCAACTGCTACCCAGACCTAATGTCGCTTAACTTCGCTGATCAACGGGAAGCGGTGTTACAACATTGATTACGACGTAGTCTGATAAAGCACAAGCTTATGGTACATCTAGCTCTTGAAGAATCATGCACAGGGACTGATAATAACTATAAATGTCGCAATACAAACTTACAATGGATTTGGGTATACATTGAACTATAACAACAGAGAGCATCGTTACTTTTGGTGGTGATGAACGATGTCCGGAAACCTCGTTAGTACAATGACCCCCAGCTTACTCGGCAATGTTGCTGCGAGCTGCTCATACCCTGAAATGGGCGTATAGTCGAAATGATGATGCGTAAAATATGCAACTTTTTATCTCACTTCTACTTAAGCTGTGATTACGATTGTCCTGAGCGTTGATTGGTAATATACAGTGTATATACACACTGTAGTTTATATATATATATATATATATATATATATATATATAGAGAGAGAGAGAGAGAGAGAGAGAGAGAGAGACAGACAGACAGACAGACAGACAGAAAAAACTGCAAGCCATGAGCCCGTTTACGTTAGTTTTCTTACATAATACGGACATTGAGCAACAATCTAATAGAGACGCTGGCAAACTCTTTTCGAATGTTTGCTTTTAGTTCCTCTGTGAACCCCATTAAAAGGTGTAACCATTCGAAAAAAGTATGCCAACGTCTCTACTAGTATGTTACGCAATGTCCGTAGTAGGGTATATAAGAAAACTGACATATGAAAACGGCTTCACAGTCTGTAGTTTGAATATTTACTGAATAAGTAAATAAATCACACGGAGGGTCAACTTTTGTTCACCCTGTATCCCGACACAATTTTAACAAAAGCCAAAATCAATATATATATATATATATATAATAATAAAACTTAATAAGAACTTAATGTATCACGCATGAGCTATTTTGGGGGTTATTATAGTCCAAAGAATACTAAAAAAACTATTTTTAAAATATTTTAAAATTAAAGTGGGAAGATAAAAAGTTAAAAAAAAAATGTGAATTAGTTTCAATAATTCGATGATGTAAAGACTCAGGTTAAGTTTAAAGTGACCATAAGTTAAGTTGAAAAAAAAGAAATAGTCGTATTATTACCAGTAATAATAATAATAATAATAATAATAATAATAATAATAATTAGTAGTACAGTACAGTATTTCAATTGTGGAATTAGGATGAATTAATACTGATATATTAAAAAATTTAATAAACTAATTACTTTTAAACGTTGGTTCGCTCCCAGCCGCTGGCATCGGTTGGAGTTGAGTTAGACGCTTATTCTCTTTTTGTTTTGGATGAGGGACACTTGGGGCAGACTCACCCCACGTTGAGGTGAAATGAACTTCCTGGATTATACTGGGTGATCCAGATAAATGGGACCCATAAAAAAAAGCCAAATATTCTTAATATTTAATTCCTTTCATAAAAACTATATATCATTCGAAAGAGTAGAGTTACAAGTTTATTATGAAATATTTATTTTTTAAAAATGACTCCTTTCAAATGTGCTCCATTAGTTGCCAAGCATTCCAGTGTTCTCGCTTGTAAGTTCTGCATCACTTTTGCAAGAGTGTGCGGTGGTGGTATGGCCTGTATCTCATTTGTGATGGCGGCCTTCAATTCTTGCAAGGTCGTTGGGTTATTTCTGTAGACCCTACTCTTTAAATATCCCCAGAGATAATAATCTAAGGGAGAAAAATCCGGAGACCTTGCGGGCCATTCAACGTCTCCAAATCTTGAGATTAACTCGCCTGGAAACGTTTGACGCAAAACTGCCATGCAGTTCCTCGTGGTATGGCAGGTAGCTCCGTCTTGTTGGAACCAGTGGTTTTCTAGACAAAGATCTCTAATTTAGGAATAAGGAAATCGGTCAACATTTTTTCGTAGCGATCACCATTTACAGTGACCGTGTTTCCGGTGGAATCCTCGAAAAAGTACGGCCCTATGATCTGAGATGCAGTAAGACCACACCAAACAGTTATACGCTGACTATGCAACGGGACTTCGGTAATATTCAATGGATTTTCTGTTGCCCAGAAACGACAATTTTGTTTGTTTACAGTTCCATTCAAGTGAAAATGGGCTTCGTCTGACATAATCAAAGTTGCTAGAAAATTGGTGGTGTCATTTACCTTCTGTTGGATCCATTGACAGAATTGTCGTCTTCGTGCGAAATCTCCATCGTTTAGTTGTTGCACTGTTTGAATTTTATATGGAAAGAGCATTAAATTTTGCTTGAATATACGGTGTGTTGTTGTTCCATATCCAACTCCTAACAGCTGAGAAGCACGTCTGATGCTTATGTTAGGATTATCCTGTACAATTTCATGAGTTCTGTTAATGATCTCGTCTATCCTTGCTGTACGCACTCTTCCAGTTGGTTTTCTTTTTCCAATGCTGCCAGTTAGGGAAAAATTTCTGACACACCGACGGATTACTTTCTTAGGTGATTTTGACATCTGAAAATTTGTCTTGAAAGATCTTTGAGCTGAAACTACACTTCTTCCATGCTCATAATAATATTGCTCAGTTATGAAACAGCAGCTGTTCCACAGTCCATGCAGTCATCTTGAAGGGTTAGTTTTAACTAACACTTTTATTTTGTTTTGTATCTTATCTTGTCTTGTATTGTCAAAACCTATACAATCCTGTACAAACTTGTAACTATCCTCTTTCGAATGATGCGTATGATTTTATAAAAGGACTTATACTTTAAGAGTTACAGGGGTTTCTTTTGGGTCCCATTACTCTGGATCACCCTTTATATATATACAGGTAAGTATATATCAGGTCATCCCATAAGCAATGTCGTTTTTTTAGATCGGAATTTGAAGGACAAAAAAAAACTTGACTGAAACTTTTTAATCTAGTATATATCTTCCATCGGAATCAGTGACACTCTGCCAACGTCCTACAAGCTTTTCAATGCCATGTTTATAAAATTCAGGCGGTTTTGAGGCAAAAAACGTACGAAGACTGGTGTGCAGGTCATCTAAAGAAGTATACTGTTTCTCGTCAAGATAGTTTTGCAGCAGACTCCTGAAGAAATGATAAGCTGAAGGCGCAAGGTCTGGAGAATATGAAGGATGTGGAAGTTTCTCCCACCCAAGCTCCTCAATTTTTGCAGAAGTGATCCGAGCGGTATGAGGACGTGCGTTGTCGTGGTGGAACACGATTCCTTTCCGATTAACCAAAGAAGGTCTCTTTTCTTTTAGTGCAGTGTTCAATCGATCCAGTTGTTGACAGTAGACTTGAGCGGTGATTGTTTGGTTGTGTGGTAAGGTTTCAAAGTGTATTCACCACCTTTATCCCACCAAACACTAAGCAACACCTTCCGAGGGTGAAGATTTGGTTTTGGCTGCGGTGTCGCTGGTTCGTCGGCACAAACCCACTGTCGACGGCACTTAACATTCTGGTATAGCATCCACTTTTCATCACCAGTCACTAAACGGTGCAAAAACGGATCTTGGAGTTCACGGAAATGAAGAACTGTGCTAATGTTTGCCCGCACCCTCAGATTGTCGACCGACAATTCATGTGGCACCCATTTTCCTAACTTAGTCACCTTCCAGAGTTGTTGCAAATGTCGATGGATGGTGGACGGGGATGAATTGAGTTTCTGGGCCAATTCTTCGACAGTTGTTGAACAGTCTTCTTCAAGTGCGGCTAACAGCGGGTCATCATCAAACTCAGCAGGGCGTCCAGAGCGTGCTGCATCTGTCAAACAGCAGTCACCATTCCAAAACTTTTGAAACCATCTTTGACATTTCCTCACATGCAGAATATCGTTGCCATAAACGTCCTGAATGTTTCGCGTTGCTTCAGTAGCACTATTCCCTTTTTTGAACTCGTAAAGCATTATATGCCTGATATGCTCTTCTGATACCGCCATGTTTATGAGGGGTTCACATAAAGCAAAACACACGTCTCCACTGGTCAAGGTCTGTAAAGTATGTAGCGAAACACGATAGATCTCCTCTTAGATATAACCTTCAGAAAATTTATGCTTAAACCGAGTAGGACTAATTTAAACTTAATCTATCGTAAAAAACGACAATACTTATGGGATGACCTGATATATATATATACCTCCCATCTTTCAAACGCAGAGTGTCTAACCATCTCGAAAACCCCGGACCTTGATCTTAGCTCTCTTCTTCTTCTATGGGACGGACGCTTTTGCAGGCATTTGCCCTTGGCCCCTCCTTCCTGCATTAAAAAAACGTTTATTATCAGAAAACCCTAACCATGGTTAGTGCAAACATCGCATGGTTCAATTAACCAGGCATTTAGATGGTTGCCAAATAATTACATACAACCATATGGCTCTTTCAACCAAGAATTTCATTCTCTTGCATAGAATTTAAAGAGTATAAAGAATTTTATACAGGGTGTTCCATAAGACAGTGTAGGATTTCATTTAATTCTACCTAACTTATAGAAAAATGTGCTTACTTTTAATAGCTACATTTAATCCTATACCTACTTATGACAGAAACACTCTAATTTAAAAACAAAAACTACAGGGAGACAATAATCTCAAACCTCGATAAAATCGTTTAATATCTTATCTTATCTCTCTCTCTCTCTCTCTCTCTCTCTCTCTCTCTCTCTCTCTCTCTCTCTCTCTCTCTTCTCCCTGTATACAATCTGTCCTTGTTCAACTTACTTGTAATGGTTCCCAATTGGAATCATTTCGAATGTCATCTCCTGACGGAGTCTTATCAGATATTTCAATCGTGTTCCGCTTGCAGGAGGATGAAGATATCAAGGGAAGGCAAGACTGTTTATTTCGTTGGTTTGACTTAAGATATGAAGTGACTTTTTTCAGGTTTAAAATGGAGAACTCATGATTGAAATTGAGATTCTTTCTCTTGATATAGAGATAGATAGATAGATAGATAGATAGATAGATAGATAGATAGAGAGATAGAGAGATAGATAGATAGATAGATAGATAGATAGATAAAGAAAAACAGGTAAAAGTTCCGTGTGTTGGTCTCTTTTCACACGAAGGTCAAGCTGGTAGCCCCGCTTCTAGGAATAGCCTGATGGAAAAGCAAGTTGCTTTCCTGCGATCTCCATAGCACATAGCCAGGCACACCCGACTTATCTGGTACCGTCCTGAGCCAGACATCTAGTCTTCTTTTGAAGATTTCAACTTTGAACCCCGTGACGTTCCTGAGGCCCTTTGGAAGCTGGTTAAAAAGTCTTGGCCCCCCTTGACAACCAAGCAGGGCCGGATTAACCATTAAGCAAAATAAGCCCGTGCTTAGGGCATCAAGGGAAGGGGGGCACCACAGAAATTTTCCATTGTCGGATTTACCATGGATTTATTATACTATTATAATCGCGGCTTATAGCCTATAAGCTGTTGAAAACTGAATTATATATATTCATTTTCTTTTCTAAGTGATGTGCCACATAATGTCACCACTTCATCATCTACTGAAATTGAAAGGTATTCTCAGGGTTGTAAAAAGATGATTGATGCTTACCCAGAGGACTTGAACACTAATTTCTCTGCTGAGCTTCAGCAGTTTCACTCATATGTGTGCCATAAGTTCAGTGCAAAAAAAAATGTAAAAACAAGATTCAGTCATGCTGAACTCTATAAAATAATTGTAGAAGACAATATTGAGTGTGCCTTCCCAAATGTAGAAATTGCCTTTCGTATATTTTTAACATTAATGGTCACAAATTGCTCAGCTGAGCGTTCATTTTCTCAGTTGAAGTATAATAAAAATACCAACAGAACAACTATGCAACAAGGCAGGCTGGATGCCTTATCTCTACTAAGTATAGAAGCAGATGTGTTACGTAAGATTAGTTTTGAGGATCTGATCAAAGACTTTGCAATTAAAAAAAGTAGGAGAAAACTTTTCAAATATAAATGAAGTGGAAGTATACAAAAATAAACATTGTTTTCCATCTTACTGTAAGTTTTGTTTCATTTCAAAAAATAAAATTTTATTTTATGGTTTATTTTTGTTTATATTTTGAATTACATATATATGGGGCACCAAAATCTTTTAAGTGCTTAGGGCCTCTAAAGGGCTTAATCCGGCCCTGCAACCAAGCTATATTTATTTGGTGTTGAGGATGTCCCTTGCCAGGCCCTTAGTTTAGGAATACTACATAGTTTACCTTTCCTATTTTCCAGTGTTGGTTGGGTGTTAATTGGGTTTAGTTTGAGGTTAGGTACCAGTTTTACGATCATTTTTCCATATGTAAATTATGGTGTATCTCTCTTTTCTTTTTTTCAGCCAATATAGATTTAATTTACGTAGTCTTTCCCAGTAGTTGAGTTCTTTGCAACCATCAATCTTGGATGTGAAACTCCTCCAGACTTCTTCTAGTCTATTAATTTCTTCTTTTTTGTGTGGGGACGTCAAGACTGAGCAGTACTGAAGTTTTGGTATGATCAGTGTTTTCAGCATGGGGAATCATTACCTTCTCGTCCCTTCTTTTGAAGGTTCTAGTTGCTGTTCCGTGACTCTTTTTGCTTTGTTTATCGCTATCTGATTCTGTGTTTCAAATTTTGCATCATCCGTCATTATTACCCCTAAATTTTTTGATTTCGTGCTTCTTTGAATTTCTTGTCCATCTGTCTGTTCAAGTTCTTCATTTCTTTCATATTTCAAGAACTGAAATTTCTCTGTGTTAAAATTGATATTATTGTCTTCTGACTATCTGTATATTCTTTTTGTGTCGCTCTGTAGGGCTTCCACCTCTTCTGCACTGCCGATTTTTCTGCTGATACTGTATCGTCAACAGAGGATGTTACTATACTGTTGTCGTCTATTTCACTGTCTATGTCTGTCAGTATGATAATGAATAGGAGCGGGGCTAGTACTGCTCCTTGTGAAACTGAGCTTCGTACTTCTGATTCTGATGATGATATACCTTGGATTCTTAAGGCTTGCCGCCGTTCCCTGTGAAAGTTGTAATCCATTAGCCCACTTTGCCAGTTATTCCCCTGCATTTCATTTTATGTTATTATTTCATCATCACACTTATTGAATACTTTAGCTCTTAAGTGCGTCTCCAAAAAGTTATATATTTTCTCCATGACTATTATTTCAAATATTTTGGTGAGATGTGATGTCAGTGACAGCGGTCTATAGTTCTTTGCTTGAGACCTATCCCCCCGTTTATTCATAGGAACAATGTTCGCTCTTTTTAGTATGCTCGGTATTTCTCTCGTATCCAGGGATCTTCTCCATATCCAATAAAGGGGTGTAGCTATTTCGTTATTATAGTTTTTAATCAACAAGACTCAAAATCACTTTACATTTTCCATTTAATTCCTCTTCAAAAAAGGTATTTTTGTCAGGTACTGCTTTGTTTCTATTTGGGGTACTGAAAGCTGATATAAAATGGGGTTGGGTACGATTCGATGTGGCCGACTCGATGCGACCCAACTCGATGTGGCCGACTCGATGTCAGGACAACTCGATGTGATATCCCTAAGGGATATTTTCGTTAGTTTTAACGAAAATATCACAACTTAACCTAACCAATCGTCAAGGGCGTACAGTTGACCTAACCGGGCATTCAGTTAACCTACATTAAATATATAAAGAAAATGAAATCGACTTGGCCTGGCATCGACTTGGCTTGACATCGAGTTGCCCTGACATCGAGTCGGCCACATCGAGTTGGGTCGCATCGAGTCGGCCACGTCGAATTGTCCCTGCCCCATAAAATGAGCTCTCAATTTTTCAGATATTTCTTTCAGAGCAACGGTTAGCTCATTATTTTCTTTTCTTAAGGGTGCGATAGTGGTCCGCATTTTTGTTTTTCTTTTCGCGAAGCTATAGAAGTATTTTGGGTTATCTTTTAGTGTTTTCAACGCACCTTCCTCCCTTAATTAGGGCTTGTATTTCCCTGTCTCTACTTTCCAATTTTATTTGTATTTCGTTTATGGTGTTGTTTTCTGTGCAATTAATTAACTTCGTGGCTACTCTCCATCTTTGCGAAGTGTTCGGTTTCGCCTCTCGAAATATTTCCTCTTTCCCTTTGGCTGTACTTTCGGAACATATTTTTCTAAGATTTCCAGCGTCTTTTTTCGAAGGTTATTGCCCTTATTAGCATTTCTTCGGTTGTTTTACCTTCTAAGACTGTTTTCCACTCTACAGTATTTGTGCCATATGGGATCTGATTTTTTCCCAATTTATAGTTTTAGAGTTTAGATTAAAAATCTCAAATTTGCTTCTTTCTTCAGTATGAGTATTTTCTTTTAGTGCTCTCGCCATATTAGTGGATACCTCGCTAATGTTGTGGTTTGAGATATTTGTTGGTGTTATTTTTATATCATTGATTTAAGTTGGTGTTATTCGTAAATACCAGATCCAAGTAGTTATTTTTTCTGGTGTTATCTGTTATCTCTTGTATTAACATAAATTCATTTGTTAGAGCTACCAACATTTTTGCTTGCTCCTGGTCTTCTCTTGTGCCCCCCTTGTCCTGGTGTATGTAACATTTCTTCCCATTCTATTATATTTGGAGATGGGGTGTTTATTAGAGATGGAACCCGGTTTTTAACCGGTGATGAAAATTTTTAATCATCACCGAAACTGACGATAAGAACCGGTTTTCACATTTTTGCGCAAGTCTCCGATCACTTTGGTCCATTTTCCATGAAACAAACGTTTCCAAACGTTTAAAAACATAGTAATTATGTTTTGCATGGTTTCGTATCGTTTTCTGTTTGTTTATAAGTGTAAATAATTGATGCTTCAGTCTTGAATGTTATGTGGATGATTGCACATTCATCAGTTAAGATTCTAAGATTTAATACTCCATCATGTCAAAAAAATCAAATGCTTGGTATCATTTCACTCGTAAGAATAAAGAAGAAGCAGAGTGTATGACATGTCACAAAGTTTTAAAGTGTTGTGGAGGTTCTACTTCAAGTTTATCATTCCACATGAAAAATATTCATGGCATAAACATCGACCAGATTAATCAGCCATTGAAGAAACAAAGAACAGTGGAAGAGTTTCTGCAAAAACATGTCCATAAAAGAGGAAATTTTGAAACTTGCGTGTGTAGCTGGACTGAGTTTCCAATCAATTGCTAAAAGTGAATTCATTCAAGAAAGCCTAAGAAAGATAAAATACGACAAGCCTCATCCAACTTCCCATAATGGTGTCAGAAAAATGGTGCTTAGTTTTTATGAGAAAAAGAAACATGAATTGGTCAACTACTTCAAGAATCAGGTGAGACAAGGAATCCGCTATTCATTAACTATGGATGAGTATACATCTTTGCAAAACCAAAGATATATTAATATTAATGTTCATGATGAAAATCAACATTGGTCTCTTCGTCTCATGAAAATAAATGGTTCTCTCGATAGCACCAAAACTATTGCAATCGTTAGGAAAAGATTGGAAGACTTTGGCTTGGACCTAGATAAGCATATCGTGGGTTGCACCACCGACGGTGCCTCAGTAATGGTCAAATTTGGAAGAGAAATAGTACCTGATCACCAGCAATGCATTGCACATGCTATACATCTCGCGGTTTCGGATATCTTGTATTAAAAAACTGCTGAAAATTCAGTTGAAGGGGAAAGTGACCCTACCCCTGAAGATGAAGCCATCGAAGAAGATGAACACTCTGCATGAGTTAAGCGAAGATGAGTGTGAAATTTTATGCACTGATACAATTTTTGAGTCCGACATAGATGACGTAATTGTTCATCCAAAACTTCGAGAAGATTACTTAAAAGTCATAAATAAGGTGAGAAAAATCTGCCGCATATTTCTAAAGTCTCCTTTGAAAAATGAGAGATTGCAGGATTTTGTCAAAGATGAATTTAATGAAAGGAAATGAAGCTTATCCTTGACTGTAGAACGAGGTGGAACATTCTTTTGGCTATGATAGAAAGATTTTTGAAACTCAAAAATTGCATTCCAAAGGCCCTCAGAGTGATACGCTCAACAGAGACGATTTCAGATGAAGAATGGAATGCTCTAAAGAGCCTCTTTGACACGCTTCGTCCACTGGAAATTGTTTTGAAGGGACTCTGTTCCGAAGATGCAAATTTTCTCAAAGCTGAATCTTCCATGAAGTTCATTTTGGATAAATTTGAAAGCAAAAACAATCCTTTAGCTTTTGAGCTACGTCAGTGTCTCATTGATCGCTACTCATCGAGAAGACAAAAAGAAGCTGTCGCCTTGCTGAGTTTTCTCCACAATCCCGAGGTCTTGAAAAATGAATCATCAGCACCGTTCCTCTTTCCTTCAAGACAAGCATTTAAGAAGTATGCGGATCATACATTTAAGAGGCATTTTCCAGAAGCTTGCCAGATTTCAGAAACAGACGACCAAGTCCAATCAATTGCTTCGAAACTCGAAGATTTACAATGCAGCTCAGGTCGTGAAGTAAATGATGACGATCAACTTATGAACGAGTACATGTGTGAGATGAACAAACTGAAAATGAAACCCAAGAAAGATTCTTCTGAGACCTTTGACGTAAACAATGAATTCAAATATTTTGAAGCTACAGTACTTTGAATAGAAGCGAAAATTTGGATCGAATGTACGAGGCGTTGCTTACAATAAAAGCCACCAGCGTAGAGTCCGAGAGAGTGTTTTCAGCTGCTGGTTTATTCGTCACAAAGATTCGATCAAGAATGTCAGATCAGACACTTAATGTTCTTTGTTTTCTCAAGTGTTATTTCAAAAATCAAGTTCGATAATAAACTTTTTAATTCAAATGTTACACATACTTGACTGAATCAATTAAAACCTTATTTCTGTTTAATATTTTGATCATTTACCTCCCTAAAAAGCATACAGAATCCCATCGGTGAAAACCGGTAAAAACCGGCTTTAAGAATATAGCGACGGTGAAAACCGGTTTTACACTTTTCGGTTATTTTCCATCCATAGTGTTTATGGACTTTAACAAGTTTCTGAGTTCGGCAATGGCTTCAGAAAGTTTTGCAATTAGAGTGTCCGGAGTATTTACTGTAGATGGCTATTAGTATCACGTTAAGTTTTTCAATGTTTACTCCTAAGAGTTCCACGTAGCTGTTTAATTTATTTATTATTGTCTCTGTCATCTGGTTCTCACGTATGTATATACACAGCCACTTTTCGTCTTTCTCTTCTGTCAGCTCGGAGTATGTTGTAACCCTCAATTTTTATTTCTTTTTTATCCGTACAGTATTCGCAATTTTCACAATCTCCTTGGCAGTCTTTAAGTGCGTTTCTGTGAGGCATGCGATGTCAGTCCTTGTTTCTTCCATAAATCCTTGTAGGTATGAAACTTTGTTTACCGTGTGGTTCGGTTTTAGCCCTTGAATATTTGCCAGCACCATATTTATGTTTTCTTATATCTACAAAAGCCTTTTGCATAGTATATGCGTACAGTTCTTTCGACATTATCATTCGGGGCCTTTGTTTTTGTTGTTTGTTTCATTTCCTTTTACGGAAATAACCTCAGTCTATTATCGTGATTTCCCACTTGTTTTTCCGCTATTTACTTATTCACTCTGGTATTCTCCAACTTATTTACGTGTGTTTCTTTTAGTGATTTTGTTACAATATTTTTTTTTTCGCCCTCTTTGTGTGTCGGTATTCCGACATGTGCTATGTTTTTATCTGCTTTCTTTCGTTTCCTTTTTCGTTTCTTTCTGCTCATCATTTATATTCTCTTGTTTTCGCTGCTTCCTCAGTATCTCTTCCTGTTTTATAAACCATAAACGAATTTATTTCCGTTATGCATCTTTTACACAAATATTTTACTCCATTTAGTTGTTTGACACTCGATATAAGAGTGATGTCTTTATCATTCCAATTCAGGCAGTTAAAATCAAAGAGAAATCGACAGAGATCACACTCACACACACACACACACACACACACACACACACACACATATATATATATATATATATATATATATATATATATAATATATATATATATATATATATACACACACACAGGGTGTTATCAAATTATGTTTCATAAATTAGTATACATATTCAGGACGTCAAAGTGAATAAAAAAGTTCCTATGAACATAAATCCACAATCGCTTCGTTTCCGAGATACATTGATTTTTTGCCGAGGACGATCCAATTAAAATGAAAGTCATTAAAATATGAAAAGTTTATTTACAGCAAGTGCTCAAAATGGTTTCCCTACATCAAAGAACATGCCTCAACGCGCCGTTGAAAATTTGGCCGCATACGTTCGAAAATATTTACATGGTTGCGTATTGTTTCCGAACAATCTTGAACACGTCGCCACAATTCATCCATGGTATTAACTCTCTCTCATAAGCAAGATTTATTTTAAATATAGCTCCACTATAAGAAGTCAATTGCATAATTTGGTTACTAAAATGACAACTAACAAACTACTATCAAAACAAAACAAAAAAAAAATAGGTATCTAAACAACCAGACAAGTATGACTTTGATAAACTTTAATGACTTTCATTTTAGTTGGATCGTCCTCGGCAAAAAAGCAAAAATGTATCTCGGAAACGAAGCGATTACGGATTTATGTTCATAGGAACTTTTTTGTTCACTGTGACGTCCTGAATATGCATACTAATTTATGAAACATAGTTTGACAACACCCTGTGTGTGTATATATATATATATATATATATATATATATATATATATATATATATATATATATATATATATATATATATATATATATATATATATATATATATTATACAAAATTTCAGTACAAAAACTTTTGTCACACTGAAAATATTTCAAGTATAGTCCATTATACGTCCATTATACGTCCATTATAACTAAATAACACATGTACAGTTTCTGTGTAATTGTATTCTCGTATATGTACATTCATATATACATATACAGTTTATCTATAAACCTATATCTATATATGCATGTACAATATATAAAATAATGGGGGGGGGGGGGAGGGTCCAATCAGTAATAATAAGTGTCAAAAATACAAGGTGATAAAAAAATTGTGCGCGTATTGCTTAAAGTACCCCGAAAGTACCAAATTTCGATTGCACCCAGATTATACAGGGTGTTCAAAAAGAACCGCAACCCATTGGAGAATGCCTATATCATTGTAACCTACTCTTTTCTCTTGTATTTTGGGTTGCGTTTCTTTTTGAACACCCTGTACATTTTTTTAATCAATTTATCTAAAACAATAATACATCATTTAAAAGTATATTTTCAAAATGGTGCCTCGTAGCTCAGTGGTTACAGAAGTAGACTGTATAAGCGTTGAGACTCTGGTTCACTCCTACCTGCTGGCTCCTGGGCTAGGTACGAGTTGGCCGCTTAACCCATCATAGCTCTGGCTAAAGGTGATCCTTGGGGCACACTCAACCCCTCTCAACGAGTTTCCTGGCTGTTATCTCCTTTTTCAAAAAGAAATTAAAGAAAGAAGAAATTGTACATCATAAAATGACATCATTATGGTAATATTATTATGGCCTCTAAATATCATCAATAAGTATATACGTATGATATATATATATATATATATATATATATATATATATATATATATATATATATATATATATATATATATATATATATATATATATATATAAATTCGTTGATTAAATTATGTATTAATATCATGCTATTAATATTAGCATTAATTTCACATCTCCGAAAATATGAGACATTAATAACACTAATATTATTTATATTATTTGATATGTTCTACAATATTATATATATATATATATATATATATGTGTGTGTGTGTGTGTGTGTGTGTGTGTGCATATATACACACTGCAAAATGTAAGACTGATATAAGCCCTATATTAGCCGGTTATTCACTTGGCGGAATAGAACAGTATGAAGTCCAATAATGATAAATTCAAACTTTGTAGATTTCGAAATAAGTATGCAAGAATTGCCACAGAATAGTAGCGATAATGTCAATAAACGTGGAGTTGAACGCACACCACAATCTAAAACTTCCACCACAGTATGGAAAATAATGGGAATCATACGTATGATAAATGCGCGAGTTTGCGAAGTGGAAAACCAACTTCAAATATACTAAAATTATATACGAGGAAAAAAAAGAGTTTGTTTAGGGGTATTTGCTAGTAATAGTTCTTGTATGTACGTACCCCACACACGTAATCTAAAACGTATTTCGTTATTTTGACCCCCAAGTTGGTGCTAGGATTAATACATAACTTTTTTTATTGAGAAGGGGGGTGTTTAGGGGTAGGGGGAAGAAATAAGAATTGTTCTTTTTTTTTTTTTTACTTTTATTAGTTGTAGAACTACCCTCCCCCCCCAAGTTATGAAGTATTTTAAATTATATAATGTAAGCAGTAAAGTTCTTTATGACGTCAAAATTTTAAACAGTAGTTTCTCGTTAAAACTCGAAATAGTTAAGGAAATATTCTTCGCAGAAGGGAATCCCAGACTGAGGATTTTAACGAAATATCTTCAAAAGTTAAAAAAATATTTTATTTTCAAATTTGGTGTAACTTTGACAACTTTCGTCGCTTAGCCACTTCTTCCAAGGAGGGCCTCGCATGTACACTTTTCGTGTGGACGTAATAAATCACGAATGTCTCAAATCCATTTGAAATTTCCTCAACTTCAGTTACTTCTGTCAATTTACTTCTAAATTGACGGATTAATTACTTCACTTAATGAGGCAACAGTTGGATGTTGTATATACAGGGTGTTCGGAAAGTCACTGTGCACTTATATAATCGAGATCGTCCACTCACGCTTGATGACCTGAAAACTGCAATAACTGCGTACATAAGGTCCATTTCAAAAGAAGAACTGACAAAGGTGTTTCCAAATAAAATAAGAGGGTCCAGGCCTGTATTGCTGTTAAAGGACATCACTTTCAACACCTTTTATAAGTTCTGATGGTCCCATCCATAACCTCTATCATATATGCAATGTTATACTATTGTATGCTATTAAATAAATATAAGTGCGCAGTGACTTTCCGAACACCCTGTATAACACAAGGATAAATAACTTAGTTTATGCCGATGATATGGTGTTAATAAATCCCTCTGTTAAAGGTCTGGGACCGGTTGCTAAAAGTCTGCGAATTATATTCGCAGAAACACGATATTCTTTTTAATGTTACGGAAACTAAAGTTATGCAGTTCCATCCTAAAAGTTGTAATCATCCAGTTGATATTAGGTTTAAAATGGGAGGTGAAGTAATAGAGGAAGTACAAGAATTTAAGTATTTGGGTCAAACTTATCGCCAGCTCCTTGAGTGTTGACTCGGATATAAGAAAACAATCTCGAAGCCTTTGTGCTAAAGCGAATATGACTATAAGGAACTTCGGTTCTGTACAAATGAAGCTAAAGACACTCTTTCGTAGGCCTACTTTCTGCAGTAATATATAGGGACAGCAACTGTGGGTGAATTATAAAAAATGTTCTGGTAGAACCCTAAATTTGCTATACAACAGATATTTTAGATTCCTAAATAAATTATCCCCGAGATGTTCAGCTTCGCAAATGTTTGTTACCCGCAATGTCCCGAGCTTCCCGGAGGTAACAAGACGTGCTCAATACAGCCTAATGCAAAGAATTAAAAAATTAACCAACCCGATTATCGAAGCTATTCATCAGTCCTGCCGTATGTCTTCTAAGCTATGGAATTCATGGTACGAAAACGTCTGTCTATAGCTCCACTTAACTCCAACATTACTGTATTATTTCTCATTAATTGTATATATTTCTATCCTTAGTATGTGACTTGTCAATGAATTATTAATATTTGTCATGTGGACTATGGTCTGCCAATAAACTTTTTCATTTTCATTTTCATGAAATTTTGCATCACTCCGTTTGGTAAGCAGTGGCATAGATACTAACCGGGAACTTACTGGCTCTCATTTTGATCCTTTATACCAAAAAGCACTACCCAAAAAGGAACCTATAAGGTCAATGTTAAGAATCATTTATTACTCGCAACATTGAAGTTAAAAAACAAAACAACAATTACTTAGATACTTCGGTTGAAGTCTTTTGAAACTTTACTGCTTACAGTGCAGCGATATCACAAGTACTGGAACTGTAAAATGAACCGCAATGAAGTACTGTAACGAAGTTATATATAAACTGCCAGAAATAAAATGCAAAGATTATATACTGCTCATAATATCAAAAGTTGGGTATAGGAATAATGCCTAAGGGTTAAAAGTATACTCCGCATATCGATATAATAATTAATAGTCTAATCTAGAGTCTAATCTAGAGTCTAATCTAGAGTTTAATCTAGAGTCTAATCTAGAGTCTAATCTAGAGGCAAAACTAGTTTAATAAGCGCCAATTTCATTGTTTTACCTACAGTACACCTGGGTAAAATTACTCTTTTCCACATGAGTAAATTTTAAGTATTCTATTATACCTGTTATACTATTAGCAATGTTAATGTTGATTAATCAAGCAGATAATTGTAGAGACATCAGGGCTATTATCTGAATTAATTAACTGACGTATTTTACCCATAAAACTAACACGCTCTAATGAAATATTGAAATTATAAAGATTTAGTGAATTCTTTAAATTAATTCACTAGTAATTCACTAGTAATATTTTTAGTGTGTGTGTATATATATATATATAAGTTATATATGTAAAACCTTTGATTAACCTTTGGTTAGCTTCCGCCTGAATTGTTCATTTGACGAAGGTCAAACTTTTCACCCCACCTTAGACCTACAGTTTAACGTGGAATCCGAATCACGCCCCACCAGCAGCCCAGCGTCTTAACCACTAGGCTACCCAGAGTACCCATTTATCTACCAACCAATTTATTGTGTGGAAGGATGAACAGCTGGGTTTTGCCGCGCGCCGGCTGCCGTCACCGGTTCTCGAACCCGGGGCCGATGGATTCGTAGTCAGCGACGCTAACCACTACACCACCGAGGCGCATAAGGGCGCGACGGTGTCCCATAAGTCCGGTCTCAAGAGGCTTTTTCCTCACGAGTGTAACTCACTTTCATATTAACCATTGTCATTACCTGCAACCAAAAATAAAAAGGTCCCAAAACAAGACATCAATTTGAGCATTTGTTTTAGTTTTATTGTATTATTTTTGTAAATTTAATTTAAAATAAATTTTCCCATGAGACCGCACTTATGGGACACCCTGTATATATAAATCATCTAATATCAGCCTTCGTGAGTCACTGGGTAACACCGTTTTCCTATAAGAGAGGTGAATATACTGAAGTCATAGGTTCCAATTCAGATGGTGCTGATAATAATAATAATAATAATCCATAAGCACCAGTGCCTGTTCCTATAGCCTTCCTCAGTGAATCTTCACTCAAAATAATATTTTCTTAATTCAAATGAAATAACTTCTTTTTGAAGGTGAATTCTGGAAGAAGTTTTTCCTTCTTTTGGGTATCAAAGCTTTTCAAATAATAGAATTTGTCTTCAAAACTTCTTTTTGGACTGATATGAGACCAATAGAAGATAATATTTCTATATAAAGAAGGTTCTGAGCAGTTTATGTTTACCGTGATTAGTATTGTAACGTAATCTCGTCATTAATATACAAATTCATTAATCAAATTACAGTAAAATCTTAATAAATTAAGTACCTGTATTTTATTTCTTGCTACTTTTAACATTATATATATATATATATATATATATATATATATATATATATTTTAACTGCAAACAACACACAGTATAATTAATGTAAAGAACGACGCTTTACATTAATTATACTGTGTGTTGTTTGCAGTTAAAATGTATATATATGTACGGCATGCGAAGGTGCCCCATCAGGGCATTGGTTTCTGCTCGTATGTAGGAGAATTACGACTTTTGATTAATCGAGGCCCATGGTGTAGTGGATAACATATCTGACCGGCAATCGGAAGATCCCGGGTTCGATTCCCGGGTGGTTACCTCATTTTTCATTTGTTCGTTCTCCCTCCTCATCTTGTTCGGAACGTTCTTCTACACAAGCGTCGTTCTTTACATATATATATATATATATATATATATATATACGAGGGGGGTACGAAAGTAATGCTTCTTATTTTATTTTTCACTAAATATAATTCCAATTACAATGAAATATGCACACATACGAGGCATATAAAATAAATAGATATATAAATAAAATAAATATGAACTAAAAAATAAGAGGCATTACTTTCATACCGACCCTTGTGTGTGTGTGTGTATAATATATATATATATATATATTATATATATATATATATATATATATATATTGTCACTTGAATTAAGCATAGTCATTATTTGGATAATTTTTATTAGTAAATCGACATTAATTTACTGAAGGTCCACTACTAAATTATAATGAACCATAAACGATAAATACAGGGTGTCCATAAAGTTCACCATCATAGAAATAAAAATAAAACTGTGGTCCTTAAACTTACGATGTTGAACTTCACGGACACCCTGTATAGCAGTTTTATCAGTTATATAGGATCATGTAACCGCTATTGCACGATGAAATAAATGGAATGAACACCCTGTATATACTGTATATGATTGGAATTCGCTGTAAGCATGAAGTTATATCCAGGGTACGGAATCTGATCCAGAATGTAAAAGAAACGAAATGAAATCATACTGGAACGAACCAAGAAGAAGGGTTTGCAATTCCCTAATACAACAGGACAAAGCACTTACTATACACGGCGAAAAGTCCTCATATTCATCAACCAAAATAATATTTAATTTTCGACCTATAATGAATTTATGAAGTCTGGTAAAATAGTACACGAACATATTGACCTGATAATAGGATAAGCCGAATACTCGGCCAAAGAGTGTTTGTCACGCTATACGAAGGTAGGCTGAAAGCAAATAACAACTTTCTTCTTCATCATATTCCACAAATGAAAAGTCGAGTCAGGCGCAGTAAGCAAAACTTTTAATCTCCATGGTACACATGACAATTTGGACGTTAGCTAGCAGCATTATACACACACACACACACACACACACACACACACACACACACAGACACAGTGTGTAATATATATATATATATATATATATATGCATATATACAGATAGTTGATAAAAGTAAAAACTCAATATGATAATAATTGTCCTCAAGAACAAAGGGCAAAGCTCAGCAATGGGATACCAGAACAACACGATTTTAAAATATATTAATTTACTAAATCTATTAATTATTGATTTTTATTATCAAATAAAAAACTATGGAAAAAGTCGAAGGTGTCTATTTACTTCTGTCAACTCTGTGTGTATAGCCTATATATATATATATATATATATATATATATATATATATATATATAGGCTATACACACAGAGTTGACAGAAGTAAATAGACACCTTCGACTTTTTCCATAGTTTTTTATTTGATAATAAAAATCAATAATTAATAGATTTAGTAAATTAATATATTTTAAAATCGTGTTGTTCTGGTATCCCATTGCTGAGCTTTGCCCTTTGTTCTTGAGGACAATTATTATCATATTGAGTTTTTACTTTTATCAACTATCTGTATATATGCATATATATATATATATATATATATATACACACTGTGTCTGTGTGGTGTGTGTGTGTGTTGTGTGTGTGTATATATGCTGCTAGCTAACGTCCAAATTGTCATGTGTACCATGGAGATTAAAAGTTTTGACAGGAAATTCGCCATGTTTCCCAAAGCGAGCCGGTCCATGCATGAACCTGAACGTGAAACACACACACACACACACACTATATATATAATATATATATATATATATATATATATATATGTGTGTAAAGAGAGAGAGAGAGAAATAAAGAAAAAGTAGAGATAGAGAGGGGACATGTATCTGTTCGGAGCCACAAACAAACGTTCTTCAAACAATTCAATCACCTCCATCATTGACCTTTCCCTCCTCCCCATCCAACTCCCCTACTTTTCCCCTCCCCCAACGTAATTCCATTTCCTCCCCTGTTCACTCTTCTCCATCCTTTTCCATCCCCCTGAAAAACTCACAACGCCTCACCACACTTTTGCTCATCTTTGGCATCTTTGACCTAAAATAAGATGACCCTTTCATACGTCACAAGGACATTATTTATATATATATATATATATATATTATATATATATATATATATATATATATATATAATACTCCAGACTAGCCCTCTCACCTTTTATTGAAGGGGATGTGGGTCCGAACCTTGGTAAGGGCGATTTTTCATCATGAAAAATTGTGCGGATTCATGCATTATATATACAGGGTGTCCCATAAGTCCTGCATCATAGGAGAAATTCATATTTTTCTATTTCTACAAACCGTAATTCATATTTTCTCTTTCTACAGGCCATGATGTCTGTGAGCAAGGAAGAACGAATCCAGATAATTCTACTCATAGGAAATAGGAGTCAAAGAGACTTTGCAACAAGTCTGCTAACACAACTCTGTGTTATTGGCTCGCGGTCTGGATGCAGTCTGTTAAATTCAGCAGCGGCCTCTCTTTGACTCCGATTTCCTATGAGTAGAATTATCTGGATTCGTTCTTCCTTGCTCACAGACATCATGGCCTGTAGAAAGAGAAAAATATGAATTATGGTTTGCAGAAATAGAAAAATATTAATTTCTCCTATGATGCCGGACTTATGGGACACCCTGTGTATATATATATATATATATATATATGAATATTAAAGGTGCAATAACCGAACAAAGAAAATAAGGACAAATCCACAAAATAAAAAAGAAATAAAAGAAGGATAAAACTAAATTTTGAAATAAAAAATTAAACTGAAAACATGGGCAAAGCTTTTCGAAGGGAGACACCCTTCTTCGGTCAGGCTCAAAGAAAAACTAAAAGTTAGGGAAGGAAACAAAGCTGCAGCTAATTATGCGCATGCGCCAAGGAACATCTGTCAGGACCAAAGTCATTCCAGATATTTTTAAACTCTTGGTCATTTAAAACAATTTTATTGGTGGCGTTATCAATACTAACCAATCCTTCGTGAATACTAAAATTGTTTGTATTTTTTATTAGAAAAGATTCTATCAATATTTTAGATTTCTTACGTTCAATCCTATAAATTAAGGTAGATCTTTTAAAGCAATACTTTTGTTCGCTATTAGTTTTATGTAAATGTAGGGTTGATGTATTTATCCCACCCTAAGACCATATTTATCCTGATATATTCTTCTTAACCCTTAGATATGACGCTAAAAGGAGTCATTAAAGCTAAAATAAGAATGAGAGAGACATATTTTTTTTCAGTTCCAAGTATTGTCAGTTCCTTTACAAGCGACATTAGATATGGTTAATAATGAGTATCTTCAGTAGAATGGAGTTGATTTACAACGTTACTCAAACGTCTCATGCTGAAACTGATAAAATTATACTTTTATCATTTTTATTTTAGCTTTAATAACTCCTTTTATCGTCAGATCAAAGGATTAAAGTGTGGGTTCCCCTCTTTCGGGCTACTTTAAGCAGTATTTTATAGAACTCTTTGATAGAAATTATTGATGAGATAGTTTAGATACTTCTGTGATTTGGTATCGGGTACATGGATGATGTCTTTTACTATTTTACTTAAGCATTATCATCATTTTAACATTTCAGATCGACGAAATAACATTTTTTTAGCGTCCAAACGAAATTTACTTTTGAAATAGAAAATGAATCACAAATCTCTTTTTCGGATGTTTTGGTCAAAGGATCGAACCCATTTTAAAAGTGAATTTTAAGTTCAAACTTTTTCATTTTAGTGGTTTCATCAAATTTTATGTTTCTTCAAAATACAATTTTATTTTATTTCTCCTATTTTCATGACCCTTAATAACACTTCAGTTTTGTAATAAAATATTATATTTTTATCATAAAATTATGTCATTTTTATTATTTACTTTTAAAATTTTATAAAATATAAAAAAATAATTCACATTTTTTTTTTTTCAAATTATCGATGAAAAAATTATCAATAATTATTATTATTATCTAAAAATAATTGTTATTTTAAGGTTTCATCAATAAATATTAATTTAATTTATATTTTAGTTCTTTGAAAATGTCTAAAGTGTGCTGTCGAAACGTCAGAAATATCATAAACAATACTATTATTCTCTTATTACTCAAGGAGTATTTTAAATAAAATTGCTGAAGTATCAAGAAAAATCTTTATAATAATAATAATAATAATA